>CM053600.1:74202865-74246143 GCA_028646575.1 Pseudocheirus occidentalis
TGCACAGGAGCATCTGGGTGGTGCAGTGGATAAAGTATAAGGGTCTAAAGTCAGGAAGACTCATCTTCCTACATTCAATTCTGGCTTCAGACACTTACTAGCTGTGTGACCCTGAGGAAGTCACTTCAATTCCTCATCCATAAAATGAGCTGGAGAAGGACATGGCAAACCACTCCAGTATTTTTGCCAAGAAAAACCCAAAAGGGGTCAAGAAGAGTTAAACATGACTGAAACAACCCAACAACAGCATCATGGAGGTAGGAGGTGCCAGCAGGGTTGCAAAGAGGCAGATTTCAGCTCGATGTAAGAAGAAAAAAAACTTCCTGAGAATTAAAGCCATCCCAAAGTGGAATTGGCTGCCTTGACAGATAGCTAGTTCCACTAAAGGTCCTCGAGCAAAGGCTAGGTAACCACTTGTTTCTCATGTTATAGAAGCTATCTTTATTTGGATTAAATATCCTGAGGTCTTTCCCAACTCTGAGATTCTGTGATCCTCCTATTTCTCTTAATTCTCATTCACACTTTCTCAACCTGATCATCCCATCCAGAGTAACAATGATCCATTATCATTCAAGACTTTTACAGATCATGCCAAGAGTTTCTATCTTTACTCTCAATGAGGGCCCAGAGCAGGGAGGAGCATTTACTTGTCTAGCTTCAGAAAATCTGAGAATTCCTACTACTCTTATACACTAAAAGCTATTTTTTTTCCAACCTTATATTTTTGATGAATAAATTCCTAGGACAATGGAACCCACATTGTATCTATGGTCCTTTCGATACTTCATAAATCTTAGACATTGTCCATTGTCTACCTTGGGATATGAAAAAGGATAAAAGAGCATCTACTGGGAACTCAATACAAAAGGGAATGGTGATGAACTCACCTAGTCCTCATATCCTTGGGGAATCTTTAGAAGGGATATGGGGGGCAAGGGGAGAGAGTGGGATCATTTCTACTTTTTTTTTCCCTTGGGAAAATTGCCTAAGAGAAATTGATTCTCTTGATTAATGAAGAGCTTACTGCTAATTATAAATTATGGCATCTTTTTTTAAAGCATCTTTAAAATTGCCGGGCTCTAAGACTACAAGATATACCTATAGAGCAGGTAATTGCTCACAAGGATGAAATCTTAAATCCAGGGGGAAAAAAACAAAACATGCAAACGTACAAAAATAAAACTATAAAACAAAAAGCAAAATTACAAACATATCCAAAAAATCATACAAACAAACAAACAAAAAAACCCCCAGTAACTTAAAGATTAACTTTTGCGGGAAGTTCAGACCTATAATTACATCAATATAGGGGACTTCCAGAGAGGCAGATCAGAAGCTGTACTGTAACTTACATTTTGTAGAACTGCCTGAATGTAATAGCTAGCATTTATACAGTACATTTAATTGTTTGAATTTTATATATTTTATATCTATATATAATGTATATTTCATATGTAGTATATATTTCATATATAGTGTATATTTCATATATATTTTTTATACATATCATATATTTTCTATGTGCTAAGAACTATACAAACACTGTATCACTATGTCAGTATACAAATACTGTAAACACAATAACAGCAGGAGGTAGGTGCTGTTATTATCCCCATTTTACAGATTAAGAAACTGAGGCAATTAAATGACTTTCCCAGCGTCACCCAGAGAGTGCCTGAGACTGGTTTTGAATTCAAATCTCCCTGACTCTAGGTCTAGCCCTCTCTCCACTATACCATCTAGCTGTCTCTAGCCAGTAGCTATCATGTGGTGCAACACCTGGGAATATGTTTCTCTTGAAAAAAATATTCCATATAATTGCTTCTATGAAAAGCAAATAACAATTTAAGAAATTATTGGGGTAAAGTATTTGAATTATTGCTATACATTCACATAATGCCTTCCATTTTAGAAAGCCATTTACATAATTTATCCCATTTGATCCTCCCAAGTAGTAACACTAATATTATTGTCCTTATATGTCCTATATTGTATACAGGTGAGGAGCCTGGGGCTCAGAGAGCTAAAGTAAGTTGCCACACATCTCCCAGCTAAGGTAGGAAAGACTGAGATTTGACCCCAGGCTTCCTGTCTCTAGAGCGAGCTGCTCTTTCCAATCCAACAGCCTGCTCCTCTAAATGGGGAGGCTGTCATCCAGTAATTTAATCACAAGGTGGAAAAGATTAATCTCTGCTTGAAATAATACTCAATACCTTGCATCTATATCATTTTTAATTTTTCCGTGTACTTGTCTATCTTTTAAACCACCCCAAGAATTCAAGTGGAAGTTGCAATAGCTGACATGATATTTTAGCTTCTGAAAGGGGATAGGGAAAGAGTTTCTGTGACTTTTTGTAGATTAGAAAAGACAGTCATTGACTTCCTCGAGAGAAGCAGAGAAATTCAGAAAAAATATAGACAATGGGACAGATTCAAAGACAAGTGAAGGGATGAGGGGGTTATTCATACACTCATACAATGTTAGAGCTGTGAGAGACCTTGAAATCATTTCGTTCTCTACAACTGTAGGACATCCTATTGCCTTTCATGTATATATTTAGATACCGTCTGCTGACTCATCTGCTAGGTTGGCTTCCTTCCAGGTTATTGAATCTTGTTTGCTAATTAAAAATCTCAACCTGGAGTGAATATAATCAGACAGACTCATCATTACGTAGGTCCCTTTAAAGAAGATCTTCTTAAACTGAGGTCCATGAACATTTAGGAAAAAATTGATAAGTATATTTCAATATAATTGGTTTCCATTGTAATCCTATATAATCTATCCCTTATTTTCTGCTTTTAAAATCTTCATTCTGAGAGGGGGTCCTAGAATGCCAAAGCGGCCCTTGACGCAAACACAACAAACCTAAGAATCTCTGCTTTGGAGTAGCATCAAAGCTGCTAGAAGCAGGTTTTGTTCTGTTCTCCTCTCTCTCTCCCCATGTAGCCTTCCTGTTATCTCTCCATTCTTTTTTTTCTACCACGTGCCTTTCTTCATAGCTCAGCCATCTGCTGGAGATGAAACACAGAGAACCTGGGGGATAGAAATAACTGCTGAGATCCGCCCTGCCACCGATACAGGGGTTCTGCTGGCCCTGGTTAGTGAAGAAAAAATCGTCCCTCTCTCCTTGGCCTTAGTGGACTACCATTCCACCAAAAAACTAAAAAAACAGGTAAGTGTGACTAATGATGGATAATCTACCAAAAGTTTTCACTAACTTGTCCAAAGAAGAAACCTTCTTCAGGAAGACCTGAATTCAAATACGGCCTCAAGACACTTACTAGCTGTGTGACCCTGGGTGAGTCATTTAACCTGTTTGTCTCAGTTTCTTCATTTGTAATATGAGGGTAATAAAGCACCTCCCCACCCCTCTGTTGTAATAAGAATAAAATGAGATTATATTTGTAAAGTACTTTGCAAAACTTAAAGTGTTACATAAATGCTAGTTTATTATTGCTTGTTATTGTTATTATTTTATTTATTTTATTAGTCAGTCTTTCTCTACTTGTGCAAAGTTATTTGTGTTTCCTATGCTTTGCATATTCAGAAATTTAGTTTAGCCCTTAGTTTTTGATCCTAGAAAAACTTTGGTATGAAGGCTTAGAAGAGTTTCATTTGGCTTTGGGCCACCTCAGTAAATAGTTGAAGCAGCAGATGGAGTCAGGAAGACCTGAGTTCAAATGAAGCCTCAGGCATTTACTAGCTGTGTGACCTTGGGCAAGTCACTTAACCTCTGTTTGTCTTAGTTTACTGGAGAAGGACATGGCTAACCACTTCTAGTATCCTTGCTAAGAAAATCCCTCCAACAGTATTGGCATGCTATGGTCATGAAGAGTCAGACATGACTGAATGGCCAAAAAGAACATATTTAGCATAGGATCATTCCTTGGTGTTAAAAGATTTCTCATGGTTATGGTGAAAGAGAATTGCGTTTTAAATCAGAGAACCTGTTTTCTAATCCTGGGCTCTGCCTCATGGCACGCAGCTAGGTAGTGTACTGTCCAGAGTGCTGGGCTGGAGTCAGGAAGACCCAAGTTCAAATGAAGCCACAGATACTCAATAGCTATGTGACCCTGGGCAAGTCACTTAACCACTATTTGCCTAGATTTCCTTATTGCCTAGGATAATTATAGCAGCTGCCTCCCAGGGTTGTGAGCATCAAATGAAAAAACAATAATTATTTACTATAATGCCTGGCACATAGTAAGCAGCATGTAAATATTAGCTATCATCATCATCATTATTACTATTATTATTATCATTGCCCACCTGATGTTGGGAAAATTACTTATTCTCTGTGGGCCTCAATTTACTCATGTATGATATGAAAAAGTTGGACTAAATCTCTAAGGTTCCTTTCAGTTCAAAACTTATGATTCTGTGCAAACCACTGCTACCAGAGGGAGCTCAACTAGAACCGTTTAATAGAAGTTCTGCCTTATAAACTTGTCAGGATGAACTGGCTCCCAGGTATCCTGTTTAACTCTACAGAGATGCCTATGGCCCATATACCCTTTCTAATTTTTTTCTGCCCAGTCCAAACAACCAGTGTTTAAAAGATAACATGCATAGGTGGGTTCCTTTAAGCAGTTTTCTGTTCATGAATTTCCCTCTTGGGTGTAACAGTTAGGAAGGGAAAGGTACACCAGCAAGTCAAAAACAGGGTTGATTTTACCCTCCAGAGTCGACCTTATATACAGTGGTAGAGCTTTGTGGCTACTATTGAAACTAGGAGTGGGGAATCTGTGGCCTTCTAGGTCCTCTAGTGAGGCCCTTTGATTGAATCTAGACTTTACAGAACAAATAAAATAATAAAAGGATTTGTTCTGTAAGACTTGGACTCAGTCAAAAGGCTACACCTAAGGACCTAGAGGGCCACATGTGGCCTCAAGGCTGCAGGTTCCCCACCCCTGAACTAGATTGTGCTTTTATGCTATTAACCAGATTGCTGTTAGAGATTGGCTTTTGATTGCATTGTTAATAATGAATTGAGCAACACACTGAAGGAATAAGCATTAGTCAACATTTCCTCTCTCAGGAAATACTTAAATTTAGCCTCTACTTTCAGTACAAAGACATGCATATCTGGCTTACTGGACTTCTAGAATGTATAGTTCTGTCTCTGCAACTATACAAACATCCAGCCCATAGTGTAACTATATGCTCTACAGACCTGACAAAAGGTCAGGAAATAGCTGGAAGTCAGAGAAGAGTAATTGGAATTGGATGAGAATGGTAGATGGACTTTTCCATGACATTCTCCATATTGGTGATTTCCTCAGAAAAGAAAGACCATGCTTTGTTCTAGAAACTCCAAAGCCATCAGGGTTGGGAAATCCAGGCTTTATTCCAGAGCAACACATTCTTTCATCTGGCAGTAGACGTGAGGATGCCTCCCCCAGCAGCAAATTTAAGGTGTCCCAAAATCTCTTCAACTTCATCCTTCCACAGATCAAATGAATTTATCTCAGAAAATTAATTTGCAGATGGCATTCACATCATTGCCCTGGGTGTATTTTGTGGTACTTGTCCTGGGTAACAGGATATTTCCCTGTGGCTCTGGAGCACACCGTTGTCCATCTGCTGCCAAGTCTCTTGATCTGCCCCATTCTGTCTACTCATGCCACAAGTTCAAACCCTCATCGCCTCTCCCCTAGCCTAGTGTAAAAGCCTCCTAACTGGCTCCCCTGCATCTCTTTCTTCTCCATTCCATCCTTACACAGCTGTAAAAATGATAGTTCCAAAGCCCAGGTCTGACTATATCCAGTTATATTTTTCCCCTCCTCAAAAAACTTGTACAGGCCTACTTTAGTGGTTCCTCATTAGCTTTAGTATAAAATATAAACTCTTTAAAATTTCTCATTTAAAGTTCTCCGTAATATGGCTTCCAGCCTATCTTCCCAACTAATTACACATTAGTGCCCTTTCCATGGACAGCTAGGTGGTGCAATGGATAGAGCGCTGGGCTTGGAGTCAGGACCAACTGAGTTCAAATCCAGCCTCACATACTTACTAGCTGCGCGACTCTGTTTTTCTCAGTTTTGTAAAATGAGCTGGAGAAGGAAATGGCAAGCCACTAGAAGAAAATCCCAAACAGTCTCAGACCCATCCTACACTCTCCAGTCCAACCAAAAGGGTCTACTTGCTGGTCCCTTAACCCAACATTCCATTTCTTCTACCTTTATACCCTTGTCCAGGCTGTTCCCTGATGCCTAAAATGTTCTTCCTTCTCCCTTCTGCCTCTTGAAACTCCTGACTCTTTTCAAGGCTCGCTCACCTCAAAGCACTGCCTTCTACACAAAGCCTTTATCAATGCCCCCCATTGTTCCCTCCCTATCCCAACACACATACGTCACTATGGATTTATTTTGAACATAGCCTATATTTTTGTCTTTGCTTAGCCATATTCAGTCATTTTTGACTCTTTGTGACTTTATTTGGGATTTTCTTAGCAAAGATACTGGAATGATTTGCCATTTCCTTCTCTAGCTCATTTCACAGATGAGAAACTGAGGTAAATAGGGTTAAGTGACTTAGCCAGGATCACACAGTTAGTAAGTGTCTGAGGTAGGATTTAAACTCAGGTCCTCCTGACCCCAGGCCAGGTGCTCTACCCACTGCACCACCTAGCTGCCCAGAGCCTATATTTACTTACTAGTAAACATGCAGAATGTAATCTCCTTGAAGACAGAGATTGATTCACATTTATTTTTGTATACCCAGAACCTAGTGAGGTGCTTGGAACACAGTTGATGTTTATTAATAATTGCTTATTGATTGACTGAATAAGTAAATATTTGTGCCTTTGACTGCCCCCCCCTTGTTTATTCAGGTTTGTCTGTTCTCTCTTTTAGCTGGTTGTCTTAGCAATAGAACACGTGTCTATGACCTTCATGGAAATTAAAGTGTGTGATGGTCAGGATCACTTGGTGGAAGTCCGCATTAATGAAGGTGAGATAACCCTGACCGTGGATGGAACAAAGGGACAGATGGAAGTTAGCTCTTCCCAACTGGAGGAAAGACTGTCTGCCTTGAAGAAGTACCTGCAGAGTCCCTTAAAGACATATGCTGGTGGATTGCCAGGTAATATCACAGAGCTCCACCCCTGAAGCTCCAACCAGCAGTAGTGGGAGGATAGAGCAATGTAGCTACCCTTATCTACCTTGACTTTCATAAAACTGTTTACAGCAAAATGATGCTTAGAGGAAGATTCAGTTTTCTCAAGGAAGCTATTAAGATGAGGCTTTGGACTTTTCTTAAGTAGGGAAATGGGAAACTAGATTATAGACTTTCTTTCTCTAGTCAAGTGAGGAAATCACTTCTGCAGCCAAAGATTGTGGTCAGCATTGCTTTTCAGAGGTGGTTTCACCAGCCTGAGGGAATCCTTAGTATGGAAACTCCCCCCTATCAAGGGATGTGCTGAAGTCAACCTCAAATGTAGTGTAGGCTCCATAGCTGAATGTCAAATCTTCAGTGTGGTCATTTAGACCTTGGATATAGGCAAATGATATAAATCAGGATCTGACTTGTTTTGTTGATCATCTAGACTTGAGATTGAATGATTAATGCAGATTCAACTTAAATTTTTGTTGTGTATCCTTTTTTTGTATTAAGAGATGATTGCTAAACCTTTATTGGAACACTCCTGCCCCTGACCAATGCAAAATGTCAATTCATCCATAACTTGGAGTCTTAGAGGGAGTTGCCTGGGCCCAGTGACTTGTCCACTAGCACATGTCTTGAACTTGCAGTATGCCATGTGCCTTCTCTCAGATTTTCTAATTGTCTACAGAATTTGGGGTATCTGTTTAATCCCAATTATAGATGTTGATTGTGCAATTGACTTGAGTCAAGTTAATGTTCTTTCCCCTTCTTCAAGAGAATTCTGCACATAACATTTTGTACCCATAACATGCTAGGGAGTGTTGAATCTCAAGAAGTACCATGCCAAGCTGAGAATCAGAATTTCCAACTTGATTATTTTTAAATATTATTGCCTACAGGCATGAGATCAGAGTAACATGATGGTAGCTACAAAGCCAGAACCAGGTGTTCATGAGTCTCAGTTATCTATCAGAGTCACCCCTGATTTTCTTGGCTGCGATAAAAAGCTAAAACCTAAAGATTTCTGGCTTGAAGATTCTAGCTAAAGATTTCTACCTGTCCTCAAGAATCTTCAGTGAATCTCCAGGAATCTTTTTGCCTACCAAATAAACACGGAATTTGCTTCCTGGCTTCCTCAAACTTATGGCACCCTCCTTTTCTAAACTAATTCCATATTATCACCCTTGCCTGTACTCTGTATTCCAGCCAAACTACACAAATATATGCTGTGTTCCTTCTCTTCTATATCTTTGATTAGGTTCTTCCCTATATCTAGTATACCTTTCCAATTTTCACTTGTTGAATCTCTACTTATCCTTTAAAATCCAACTAAGATGGAATTTAAAGGAAAAGCCTTTCCATAGTAAACATGGTAATGAACCTCCCCATTAGACATCCTAGAGCAATTGGTTTAGTAGTTTTCTGATGTGGTTATCACATAATGTTGTGTATTCTTCCAAACTGTGTTAATGTTTTATCCCTTTATTAGTCTGTACTTTCTAGGAAGGGACAGAAGAATAAATTAGGTAATATATGTGTTGTATAATATATAATATGTGTACTATAAGGACAATCCACAGGATCAGAGGAAAGCAAAGGATATAGAATGGACAAGATGACTGGCTAATGAGTGTTTCTACAGAATAAACACAGGGAGAAGAAAACTGACCACTGTATGGGGCCCACTATCAAAGGGATGATTTTCTGAAGCCAAGGGACACATTCATCACAGATGGCATGTCGTGCTAAAGATGTTTTGTTTTTCCTTCCTCTTTGACCCAGATGTTCCTGTGATGTCAGCTCCAGTCACTGCGTTCTACCATGGCTGCATGACCCTGATGGTCAACCAGAAAACATTGGATTTGGATGAGGCCATGTATAAATACGGTGACATCACATCACATTCTTGTCCTCCGACTGAGCAAGCTGGTCAGTAGGCATCTCGGAAACAGTCTACACTTTATAACCAAAAACTTTTCATGCTTTTCTTTTACAAAAAAAAGTATAAATTATTCAGTCTCCCTATGCTGTATAGTTTCTCTAAAAAACACTGAAGTTCAGTAGGAGCTACTGATCCTTACAATCGATCATTGAAATCTTCCTTTGCCCTGTGGCCAAACCTTTGTAATATATTTGTAAATAGCTGAGAAGACTAATATTAATGATCTGAAACCACACGCAAAAACTCCAAAAGCTTTTCATGAAATGAATGTTGAGTCTTGAGGGAACAGAGAGGCCTGGAAACATATCAACATAGACTTGAAGAAAATAATAGTTCTCTATTATTTTTATTACCAAATACTTCTTTCTGATTTATGAAATATGAAAGAATAAAATATTTACAGAAAACTTTTTAACTCTATGTCTGAAATTGGCTTTTCTTCTGCGTGACTGAGCCATGTGGAATTATCAGGGGTGAAAAGGAAACTGTCTATAACAGAGCCAGCTGATGTGTATGTGCACATATGTGTCCGTGCATGTTCATACATGTGAGTATGTGTACATAGGGGAATTCTCCTTTGTTGCTTGATTTCTTCCTAATACCTTCTAGGGCTCTAAATTCATCCCCTTCTTCTGGACTCTATTTCACCAGAAAAATTGCAAGATGCCCCTTTGACAAACATGTTGAATGAAGTTTAGTAGAAAGAGCTCTGATTTAATTCAGGAAACTCAAAGTTCAATCCCTTCCTCCATAAAACTTTGAGCTTCGTGGCCCTGAGGGGAGTCATACCTCAGTAGGTAGGACATTTGCTATCACTGGGGGTCCTTGCATAAAGACTGGCTGTCAGAGATAAAGTGGTACGATGGAATGAACACCAGACTTAGATGGTTTGGGTTCAAATTCTAGTGTTGCCCCTTACTGCTTTGTGACTTTGGGGGAGTCACTGAACCTCTTGAAACCTCAACTTATTGAAAAATGAAATAGTTAGACTAGATGTCTCCAAGCTTCCCAGCTCTAGATTGTATGCCCTTTGAGGACCCTCTCAACCCTGAGATTTTGTGAAAGTCACTTTCAGGCTATACCTCATTCTTTTTCTGTAAAAAGAAGAATTTATTTCTCCATCTGCCTTAGAAGGCTATTGAGAGGGTCAAATGAGATAAATGTAAGTACAAAGACCTTGAAAGTACAAAAGCTATTTATGCTGGTTTATTAGAAGTAGATTGGGAGTCATAAGTCTAGGTTCTAGTCTGGTTCTGCCATTAAAAAGCCATTTTTTAATTTAAATTTTAACAAGCATTTATTAAGCTCTTTCTATGTGCCAAGTAAAGGCAATGAGATGGCACAGTGGATAGAGCACAGGACCAGGAATCAGGAAGACCTGAGTTCAAATCTAGCCGCAGACACATTAACTGTGTGATCCTGGGTAAGTCATTTCACCCTGTTTGTCTCCATTTCCTTATCTGTAAAATGAGCTGGAGAAGGAAATGGCAAACCACTAAAGTGTCTTTGCCAAGAAAATCCCAAATGGGATCACAAAAAGTTGGAAAAATGACATCATGTCTGACTTACTCTCTCCTCCAGAGTTACTGAAATCCAGTGGCAAAACAAATTCAAGATGACTGGCAATGACCTGAGATGCAGTGGGTGACTTTTTTCTTTTTTTGAGGGGGGGGGAAGGCAGGGCATTTGAGGTTAAATGACTTGCCCAAGGTCACATGGCTAGTTTTTCTGTTACGTGTCTGAGGCTGGATTTGAACTCAGGTCCTCCTGACTCCAAGTCTGGTGCTCTATGCACCGCACCACCTAGCCATCCCTTCCTTGGCCTTTCGAAATTAAATTGGCATACGCTCTGAGGAGGCAGCAATACATAACAGAATGAACTAAAGGCGGAGAGCAGAAAGGAGGAAAAAAAGCCAGAGACCCCTAAAAACTTAATCAGACCTCTTGCAAGACACTTATTTCCTCTGGACCTCAGTTTGCTCATATGTAAAATGAGAGGCTGACATTAAATGACTTTCAGAAGAAGAACCACCTAGAGACAGCTAAGTGACACAGTGGGTAAGTATACTGGACCTGGAGTCAGGAAGACCTAAATTCAAATCCGGCCTCATAGACTTACTAGCTATATGATCCTAGACAACTCACTTGTCACTTAACCTTGGTTTGCCTCAATTTCCTCAACTGTAAAATGGAACTGATTATATTAACACTTACCATCCAGGGTTTCTATGAGCCTCAAATGAGATAATATTTGTCAGGCCCTTGTTACAATTCCTGATGCATAGTAAGAGCTTAATAAATACTTATTTCCTTCCTTCCTTTCTTTCTTCCTTCTTTCCATCCTTCTTTCTTCCCTTCCTTCTTTCTTTCCTTCCTTCCTTCTTTCCTCGCTTCCTTCCTCCCTCCCTTCCTTCCTTCCTTTCTTCCTTCCAAAGTCCCTCTCATTTCTAAATCCTAATCTCCCATGAGTTCTCCAAACTTATAGCGTCTATATGACAAATGTGACTAGCTTTAAAAAAAAGAGAGAATATTAAAAAAAATGAAGGGCAAGAAAAGTCCCTATGGGTAATTTTAAAATAGCATTTCCAGATACTAGGTGATCCTTCTGGAGAGCAGAAGAAAAAGAACAAAAACCAAAGGGAGCACCAATGCCTTGGGAGCCAACACCACTGATGGGGGCCCACAGTTTTTCATGCCTATCTGTTGCTCTAAGGTTTACAAAACATTTTGCATATATTATTTCATCTGATCCTCATCAGAATCCCCATGAGGCAGCTACTATTATCATCCTGAGGAAACTGAGGCTGAGAGGTTAAGTCATTTACTCACGGTTGCATGACTAGTTAAGTGTCCAAGAAAGGGCTTGATGCTGGGCACTGTTCATAAAGGCAAGCCATCACTTAAAACACAAAACCTTCATTACAAAGCTTCCTGTTTATATGTCAGATTAGGACAGAATTCTTCCATCTATCCTCACCATCTACCAGTGTGAGAGTTTGGAGAGGGTTGGGTTTGACTGTAGTAAAGGTCTTGAGTCTTCTGCCAGTGCTTCCTCTTGGGCTCTTGATACTCAGCATTATTATTCTTCTGGCTCCAGTTGACCTTAATTCATAGTTTTGCTCCTCGAGGCATGTCTTAAATCACACGTCCATAAAATCCGAGTGTTTTGCCTCCACCCAAAGAGCTCATCCTTTGCATGATGGGGCTTGCTCGCTTTATGATATTTTGCTTTTGTTGTTGCTTTTTTTCCTCTTTCTTAAGTTCCAGGCAGTATCTTGCTGACTCAGGACCTCAGAAAGCTCTGCTAAGAGCTTCGGGTAATTTTCCATGTTAATATTGTGTAAAACTAGACAATCAATCCTCATTCTATAATTAACTCTGTTAGGACCAATGCACCAATGAATTCTATGGCTATTTATGGTCCATATTTTAATAAATAATTTCCACATCTTCAATAACTGTCAAAGAGGAGAACAAAAGATCATAGGTTCAACTGGAAAGGACCTAGAGGCCATCCGGTCCAACCCCCCTAATTTTTATGGTTTGGGGGCTTATTTTTGCTTAGAAGGCAACTAGGGTTAAGTGACTTGCCCGAGGTCACACGGCTAGCAAGTGATAAGTGTCTGAGGCCAGATTTGAACTCAGGTCCTCCTGACTCCAGGGCCTGTGCTCTGTTCACAGCACCACCTAGCCCCCACCTTCACCCTCTCATTTTAAGGATTAACTGAAGCCCTGGGACATTAAGTGACTTGCCCAGGATCACACAGGTAATTGAGTATCAAAAGGTAGAAATCGAACTCAGGCCCTCTGACTCTAACTTATCACCAATGCACTCAGTTTCTTTCATTTCTAGATATTTCCATCAAACTCACTGTCATCTACTTCCCCCTCTTTTTAATGCCGGCTCTAACCTGACCACTCTCCCTAATGTCCCGTCTGAGGACTTGGCTTATTGGAGACAGTGTAACGAGGTTCTGGAAAATTAAAAAGTGGGTCTAATTAGGAGGAAGACAACACTGAGGTCTCATAGTTTCTAGTAAAATTAGGGTTAAAATTGCCCACCAGTCAACTCTAAGGACTGACTTTTCTTATAGCTCTACTGAAGTTTTCAAAGTCAGTGACATACATCAACTCACTTGATTCTGTCGACAACAGCCAAAAAAAGGGAGGGAGAGAAGAGAATAAACATTTATTGAGTACATGCAATATGCCAGGCATTCCGCTAAACACTTCACAAATAAGTATCTTATTTGATCATCCCAACCATCCTTGAGGTAGGTACCGTTATCTCCATTTTACAGTTGAGGAAACTGAGACGGACAGAAGTAAAATGACTCACCCAGGGTCACACAGTTAAACCATATGTACAATAATATTTATATGGGTTCTTTTTATTACAGCAAAGAGCTAATAAATAAGGGAGTGCCGGTTAATTAGGAATGACTGAACAGATTGTGGCATATGAATGCAATTTTGATTGGAGATAGGAATTCCTAGGTTCTGTGAATTCATTAAAAAAAAATACTTTAATAATCATATTTTGATATAATTGGTTTTCTTTGTAATTCTTTGTGTTTTATTTATTGAAGAAACATTTTTAGAGTAATGCCAGATGACCAATGTGGTCCAATATACAAAATAGTTTAAGAACTATGCCTTGAGAAACGATGAAAGGAACCATTTCAGAGAAACCTAGGAAGACTTGTGTGAACTGATACAGAATGAAAGATGCAGAGCCAAGAAGACAGTTTGCATAATAACAGTTACAGCCTAAAGACAAAAACAACTTTGGAAGATTTAAGAACTCCCATCAATGTAAGGACCTAATATAACTGGAGAAAAACAACGATGAAGCATGCTATCACTTAAAGAGGGTTAAACTCAAACTGAAGAATGAGACATGCATTTTGTGACATGGCTAAGGTGGGAACTTGCTTTGCTCTGCTACAAAACAAATGAACACCATAAAGAAGTCCAAACAATAAGCATCACAGCTTTGAAAGTTACATTTTTGAGTGCATTATATATTTTATTTTATTTTATTTTTAAAGTGATTTGCATTTAATAAAATCAGGTATATAATAACTGCCATTGTATTAACCATAAAATATTCAGTATTTTAAACACATCAGGTTTTAGAATACAGGTAGTAATAAGGATGAAATTGTATTATATATTTGAAAAGAAGATTCATACATATGAAATTTATAATTTCATATTCATTTTCTTTTTTCTTTTACAATGTGTGTAAGAAATAATTGTGTGGCTTGGTCTACAGAATATAACAAAATTTTCAAGCTTCAGCTGGTTGTTCCACTTCAAGAACTATTACATATAAAATTTTCAGTAGTCAAGTTCTAAGTGGAGAGAACACAGCTATCTCTAGTCACATTCCCAAAGATCTCATGCATCTGGAGAATTTCACATTAGAGCAGAAGAAACCTAGCCCCAATTAGGACTGAATGAATTTGATGGAACTGGCCAAATAAATGCCCATAATGCCAAGAGAGAAGGCAGAAAACAATTGTGGTAGCTCCCTTTGTCTGTAGAAACACACTCAGCTCTGCCTGCATCCACACACTCCCCCTTCCCAAGAAGGGGTCTTGGTTTTGGTACCAAGAAAAAGCATAAGAAGTTCAAGTTCCCCACAGGTAACCAGAAAAGTGTCCAAGAGTCTCAGAAAGGGATGTGATACTAACAGTCCTACCTCATCAGTGCCTTCAAACTCCAGCAGGGCCCAGCTAGATGACTGTAGGTCAAGAAGACTTAAGCTTAAACCTTGCCTCAAATCTGCCTTACTAGCTGTATGACGCTGGACATCTTCAGCATCCTCAGCTATAAAGTGGGATTGACAATTGCACCTATCTCCAGGCTTGTTTTGAAAATCAAGTGAGATTGTGTGTGAGGGTGGGGGGGATGTAAAATATTTAGCAAACCTTAAGGCATTATATCAATGCTAGCTATTATTCCTCCACTTTTTTTTTGGTTGGGATGGAAGGGGAGAGTCTAGCCTAAGATATTTATATGCAAAAAATAATAGCATCTCTCAAGTGAAATGTCATATATATATACACACATACATATGTGTGTATGTATGTGTATTATGCATGTATGTATGTATACATAGACTGTAGATGTGCACACATGTATACATGCATATACATATATACATACATGGTCCTGCCAGTTTGGCCTGCTGATCACACCCCTTGCTACTCCAATCAGTGCCTTTTCTGGAGGGAGAAGGCCATGACAGATGAAGTGCCTAATGTTTTCATGTCTGTGTTATGAATAAGGATGGGGTAATGAATTATGCTGTTGACATTTTTATGGACAGGGTTGACTTCAGAGGCTTTTCTTGAAAGGGAGGCACTTATAATCAACAGTTCTATTTAGAGAACATTGTTGAGTTAGCTTTTAAAAAATTTATTACTCTCCGTGTCTGCCCTTTCTATGATTTCATTCACTGCTCTGAAATGAAATTAAGAAAACATGACAGCTGTCACCAGAGAAGCCAGCTCCTTTTCTGAGGGTGTTGAAGCTGGGGAAAACACGTTTCCTATTCTCATTTCTTGGGATGCCGCTCATCCCAAGGTGGGAGGAGGAGGAATCCCTAATAAGAATATTTAAAGCTCTTCATATCTTTCCTCCTGGTCATGTCCTCTCTTCAAAGTGGTCTGATTCCTACTCCTTAAACACACTCCAAAGTCTTCTGTCTCTGTGCCTTTGCTTACACAGTTCTCTATGCTTGGAATGCCCTTCTTCCCTTTCTTTGCTATCCTCAAAGCCCAATTCAAATGCTATCTCCTCCAGGAAGACTTCCCTCATTCCCTTGAAAGGTGACAGGATGCCTCTTCTTGGACCTCACGTAGTGTGTGGTTTTGTAATTCTTGAATGCCTTTATCATGTAATATCACATATTATAGTTATTCTAGCTGGGATTTTGTTTTTATCCCAGATTATACCTTCTCTAAATGTCGTATACCTTCCCGCACTATAGTAGGCTCAGTTACCCCTATCATAGGAGGCTCAGGAAAGCAAAAATCAGTGGCTATGAAACCTTTGTCTCTCTGGCTTGTTTCCTGTGGCCTAATTCCTTATCTCACTTAATAACAGTAATAATAACTACTCACAATTCTGTAGGACTTCAAGGTTCACAAAGCAATTTTCTCAACATCCCTGTGTCTAGAGCAAGTGTCAATATTGTTACCCCCATTTTATAGATGAGAAAATTGAGGATCACAAAGGTTAAGTAATTCAGGTAGGTTCACACAGCTCCTTAAGTATCCAAACCAGAACCGGAACCAAAGTTACTGGAGAAGTCAACTCTTTTTTTTCTGATCAGAATGGAGTTAGGGAAAAGAGTTTTCCCATCTCTCTTCATGGAATAAGTCTCTTATATCAAGAAGGGATTATTGATTTTATACATATATGCACACATATATATGCATATATATGTAAATATCTGAAGTTCACATCTCTGCCTTCTGCTGCATCACAGCTGCCCCTTAACAGCAAGATTTTCTGCATCGAGTAGATGTGCTACTAGAAGGATTGAGGATAAGGGCCAACTCCTTTTCCCACAGAAGTCTTCTGGCAGATTTCTCCCATTTCTAATGGGATTTGTTTTCTAGGCTCTGGCAGCATAAATGGGTAACATGTGCCACTGTTACACAAACAGTTTCCCAGTTCCCTTTGAGAATGCAGGAGGCACAGTGGCTATGACAATGTAAAAAAAACAAAACAGCTGGGAAAGACTTAGGAATGTAATGACCAAGCATGACTTCAGAGCCCCTGTGATGAAGCATGTTGCCCGTTTTCCAATAGGGTGGACTAGAGATGCAGAATCAAACAGAAGTTCTCACTCATGGCCCAACTTGTGGATCTCTTTGCTTGACTCTGGGCAGCTAGGTGGCACAGTAGATAGAGCACTGGGCCTGGAGTCAGGAAGTTCAAATCTAGCCTCAGACACTAGCTGCATGACCCTAGGCAAGTCACTTAACCCTGTTTGCCTCAGGTTCCTCAACTGTAAAAATGACCTGAAAAAGGAAATGGCAAACCACTCCAATATCTTTTACAAGAAAACCCAAAATAGGGTTGGTCACAAAGAATCAGAGGTTACTGAACAACAAGCTTGTTTGACTATGCTCATGTTTTATAAAGGAAGATTTGTGAGGTTTGTTTTGTTTTTTTTTTAATGGGGAAGAGAGTTGGAGAGAGAGAGAAAGAAAGAGATAGAGAAGAAGAAGAAGAAGAAGAAGAAGAAGAAGAAGAAGAAGAAGAAGAAATTAGGATAGTAAAGCTAAAAAACAAAAAAGGGAAGAAAAAAAGAGTCACTGAAGCCTTTTTTTTCTGATACATAGAAGACAACTGAAGGAAGTTCAGAAGGAGACACAGATGAGAAACAGTTTTGAAACTTCCCTGTTGACTTTGTTAGATATTTAAAAATAACAAGCTGTACATAATAGATGTTTGATATATCAGCCTTTTTTTCCTGTTCTTTGCATATTGAAATGTTCAAGTTCATAATAGCAAAAAATTAAATTATAAAAAGTCAGAGAGGGAGAGACAGAGAAAGAGGGAGAGAGACAGACAGAGACAGCAGAGAGACAGAGAAATAAAGAGGTTGTAAGAGAAAGAGGGAGGGAGAGGGAAAGAAAGAGATAGAGACAGAGATAGAGAGACAGAAAGGGAGAGAATTCGGGAGGTATGAGAACATACTTCTTCTGGGGCAGCTAGGTGGTATAGTAAATAGAGCCTGGATTCAAGAAGACTTGAGTTCATATCTAGCCTCAGATATTTACTAGCTGTGTGACCTCGGGCAAGTCATTTAACCCCTATTTGCCCCAGTTCCTCATCTGTAAAATGGAGACACACTAAAAAAAGAAATGGCAAACCACTCCAGTAGCTTTGCCAAGAAAACCCCATGAACAAAGTCCATGGAGTCACATAGACATGACTAAAAAAAAAATACTCCTGATTTTGGTCCTCTGGTTTTCCTCTCTTCATTTAAACTTGCTCCCAGAAGCAGGGGATGATACAAACTAGCAGCTGCTTCCACAAGGAAGAGGCTGCACAGGCAAAGGATTTACCTCCTCTCTCTGGAATGGTCTCCAACAGGTCCACTAGAGGGGATGGTGGGAGCCTCTCTGCAATCTCATTCTTCCCTTCTCACCACTAGTAATAGCCTTGGAGTATATTGGATAAGCCATAGTAAAAGTACATATCCTGTTATAAAAGAAACAGCACTAATATTCTCTAGAGGTGTGCAAGAAAGTCTTCTATACCATCCACATCATTATGACAGCCTATCCTACCCCTGTTTTGTGGAGGAAAGGGAGAAGGGGGAAGGGAGAGGTGTCAATTAGATCTTAGACTCATACTGTCTGCCCAGCTGTTGTTTCTGAATATAAAGAGGAAGATACTTGGGTGGAGAAGAATCAGATTAGGCACATTATTAACCAACCTTCAGTTGTCTTATTTGCAGAATAGGGATATAGCATATGCACTCCCCACTTCACAAGTGTACTGTGAGGAAGACACCTGGTAAACCTTAAAGTCACCAGAAACAAGAAGTTTGTTTTGTTTCGGTTTTTTTTTTCCTAAGTGAGATGAGAAGACAATGTGGAACAATGTAAAAAGTGCTAGATTTGGAGTGAGAGAACCTGGGTTCCAATGTCAGTTCTGCCACTTACTGTATCTGTATGACCCCAAAAAAGTCACTTAAACTCTCTGGGATCCTGTTTTCTCCTCTATAAAATCAAAGGATGGACCCAGATACCATATAAGGTTCCTCATAACTTTCAGTGCATGCTTCTAGGAGAAATAAGGGGATGAGAATAAGCCAGAGAGATGGAGAAAGGATTCTATAGCCTCTCATTTGCATCTTCCAGGGATCAATATGAGCATCCTTATCTAGTATTTCACAAATATCAAGACAGTCTAATCCAGGGATGGGGAATCTGTGGCCTTGAGTTCACACACAGCTTTCTAGGTCCTTGGGTACAGCCTTTTTACTGAATCCAAGTTTTATAGAATAAATCCTTTTATTAAGATTTGTCCTGTGAAGTTTGGATTCAGTCAAATTGCTGGGCTTGAGGACCTAGAGGGCCATTTGTGGCCTCAAGGCTGTAGGTTCCCCAAGCACTGGGCTAAGCATTAAAATAATGAAAAACAGTTCCTATTCTCAACAAGCTTACATTCTTCTGAGGAATGTAAAATATAAATATTTTTGTTGTTCAGTCATTTCAGACTTTTCATGACCCCATTCAGGGTTTTCTTGGCACAGATAACTGGATTTGCCATTTCCTTCTCTAGATCATTTTATACATGAGGAAATAAGGCAAACAGGGCTAAATGACTTGCCCAGGGTCACACAACTAGTATGTCTGAGTGCAGATTTGAACTCAGGAAGATGAGTCTTCTGATTCCAAGGCCAGCGTTCTATCCACTGTACCACCTAGCTGCCCCAAAATATAAATATAGCTTAACATAATTTGAAGAAAGAGAGAAGGCTAACAACTCTGGGAAGTTCTTCATGTGTACATTGGACCACTCTTGTAGACTGGCAAAGTCTATAAATCCTATTCAGAATAACATGCATAAATTAAAACATGTAGGATTACCAAGGAAACCAAACATTTTGAAACAGTTATTAAATTCTTTTGTAAAACAAGCTCACGAACCTCACATTAAAAACCTCTGAACTAGAAGAATGGGGAAAATCTTCTGATAAGGATCATAGCTTTAGAGCAGAAGGGACCTTGGAAGCCATCTAATACATTTCCTTCCTTTTACAGGAAACCAAGGGCTATATTGGTTTAAAAAAAATGACTTGAATAAAGTTGCATAGATAGTTGAAAGTGGCAAAAATCAGGATCTGAATTCACGTCCTCTGATGACAAACCCAATACCCTTTCTGTTGCCCCATACTGTCTTTCATAAGAGCTAAGCCTTAAAACCAAAGGCAAGGATTCAAAGAGGCGGAGAGGACAGCAAGGAAGGAGTATGTTACCACACAGGTACCTTCCAAGTTACTATTGTACTAGCAATGCTTAGTGGTGACTAAAGGCCCTAGTTTCTCTTGATTCACTCGCTCAATTACCTGCCAAGGTAACAGAAAAGCTACAGGAAGAGGATAAACCACCCAAGATGGCAGGCAGGCCAAAGCTATTTTGCTAGAGTATAGGGAAGGATAATTAGAGCTTCAACTAAAAACTGGAGGCCTAAAATAGTTATGAACAAGTTGAGAATTAAATTAAAATCACATATTTTATGGTCAGGGTGTAGGATACAAACATTTTTGTGGGTACAGAAAAAAATTGCTTGGCTATGGTGTTTAATACTTCAAATAGCCCTTGGCTCTAGTCAAGGTTATAAGATATCACCAGGGGATACAAGTGTCTAAATGAGGGAGGATATTGGCAAGAACATTTTCTCTGAATATTTTTTGAAAGCAAATTGTTTGACTGATCTGGCCAGGATTACATAATTTCAATCCAGGGTCAACTTCAACTGCATTCTTAAACTGGTGGTGGTTGCTACTCAGGCATTGTGAGGGTAGAGTGAGAAGTCTAAATTAGCCTCTGAAAAAGTTAACTTCAGTCACACCAGTCAGTCAAGTGGGCATCTGATGAGCTTACCTCTGCAAATTTGCATTTTGGCTGGTAATTCACAGCTAGGTGCTAAAGAATAGTGTCTTTGAACTATCCATCTGAGTCATTTAGGAGAGGCAAGAGATAGAATGTGAAATTTAGTTCTTTTAGACCTAGCTAGGACTTTGTCTCAGTTTTTGAAGGACACTTCTCTCTTTCCCAAGCCACTAAAGGACAACGCCCACTTTGACTCCAGATTCCTGAATTTCTTTGATCATTTTCAATGAATACAGATCCTACTGGATAAACAGTTACCAGGTATGGTCAACACCTCTGAAATTTGTGTGTTCTTTGCTACCATCCTAGTAGAATCCCTCATCATCAGCCATCTACACTAATTTTGTAACAAGCACATAACAAGGCTTTCTACCCCTAGCTGCTCCTTCATCCTTCATACTGATGATAGATTAATCATCCTTAAGCAAAAATCTGATCATACCACACTGAGTAAATGAACCAAGAAAAACTACGGTCCTGAGTCACTGCTAGGAAGCTTTAGTATAATCATAACTGGCATGCTGAACAGGGAGACCTTCCAATGGCTCTCTGTTGCCTACTAATCCTTTGTCTGGAGTTTGAGGGCCTTTTAGAACCTGGGTTTTCTTCATTTTCCTAGCTTTATCTCATTCTGTTCCCATTTATATTCACTACACTCTATTCAAATTGTTTTGCTCACCATGCTTTATACCTGTACCTTTGTTCATATTATCTCCTATGCCTGAAACCATATCCATGTCCAAGACCCTGTTCAAATGCTGTTTCCTCTATGGAGGCTGCCTAGAGCCCTCCAGGCAGAAATGACCTTCCTTTCCTTGACTCTCATAGCAAATTCTCTCATGCTCATGTTACACACACACACACACACACACACACACACACACACACACTCAATAAACTCCAGTGGAGTTTTATCATTTATTGATTATAATTATTACATACACATAATTAAATTATTATTATTTAATTGCCTCCAGGAGCAAATACAAAATGCTCTGTTTGGCATTCAAAGTCCTCTATAACCTATCCCCCTTCTACTTTTCGATTCTTTTTATATCTTACTTCTCAACACATATTCTTCAATCCAGCGACACTAGCCTCTTGGCTATTCCACAAACAAGAAACTTCATCTCTTGGTTCTGGGCATTTTCTTTGGCTGCCCCCCATGCCTGGAATATTCTTCTTCCTCTGTTCTGACTACTGACCTCCCTGGTTTCCTTTAAGACCCAAATGAAATACCATCTTTTACAGGAAGCCTCCCCACAGCCCTTCTTAATTACAATACCTTTCCTCTTTTAATTATTTCTTATGTATTCTGCATGTAACTTGCTTTGTATGTTTTTGTTAGCATGTTGTCTCCCCCATTAGATTGTAAGCTCCCTGAGGATAGGAGCTCTCTTATGCTTCTTTTTGTATCCCCAACACTTAGTATAGTGCCAATACTATACTTAGAATAGTAGGTGCTTAATAAATATTGATTTATTGATCAATTGCTCTGATCATAGTCTATTCTTCATTCTTATCATTACTATATAGTTATGATGGGGCCTATACCTGTGCTTCCCTGATGAGGAAAAGTCCTTTCCCAATGCTGATCAGCAACTCTCCTGCAATTTACAGGCTAAAAGAATTGTCTAGACCACTCAGGTGTTAAGTGAGTTGTTCAAGATCACACCAACAGTATGTGGCAGCAACTAGACTTGAACCCACATCTTTGACGCTTTCTTTGAGGCTGCCACGCTGTCTCTTGCATAGCTATTGCATATATATTTTGTTGCATATTTATTATTATTGCATATTTCACAGAATCACAGAATTGGTAGGGTCCTCAAAAACCCTAAAATCCTCCTTATACTTGAAAAAGTCTCTTCTCTACAACATCTTTGACAAATTGTCATTCAATCTTGGATTGAAGATCATCTCAAGTTAGAAGGCAGTCATTACTTTCTCAAAGCAGCCCATTCATTTTCAGACATCTGTAATTGTTGAAAGTGTTTCTTTAACATTAAACCAAAATTTTTTTCCTGGTAACTTCACCCGTGGTTCTTAGTTCTGCCTTGTAATAACAAGAAGAAAAAGTTTAATCCTTCTTCTTTATATTATTCCTTCAAATACTTCAAGATAGTTATTAAGCTCACCATGATTTCTTCTCTTATCTAGTCCAGATATCCCCAGGTCCTTCTTGGGGCACAAACACAAGGTCTTACTGATGTTTATGCTAAGATATAGCACCCTAAACTAAATATAAAAGTCTAGAACTACAACAGTACTGTCACTCCCCTACTTGAGACAGCCATTCCTCTATCAATTGAGTCTAAGATCGTAATAGATACTTTTGTCTATTAGATCATATTGTTGACTCATATTTTGTTTCTAGTTAATACATTAAAATCCATAAACTCTTGGATATTGATCCTTTTTAGCCATTTCTGTTCTGTTTTTATCCAGTCTTTGAACTGGATCATTCTCCTTGAAAGAAAAACAGAAACACAAAAGTAGTTGAATTTTTTGTATCATTTCATCCACACCTTGTTTGATATGTTTCTTTTCCGCTCAAATATCCAAAAGATTTCTCTTTGTTCCCCTTAATTTTCCTCATTAGACATCTCATTCTGAGCCTTAGTATTCCTAATGCTTTTTTTTATCGGGTTATGTTACATTTTTGTATTCATACCTGCCTTTACTAACATCATCCTCTACATCTTTTAAAAATTAGGTTGGTTAGTGAGCTCCCTCACTTAAAACCAATTCACATACAACTCAAGACATCACCAGTCACATTATCATGTCACTGGTCCTCTTTGAAAACAAAGGACAAGCAACGACAATGTTCACATATGTCTTTTTAGATAATTCCTCTTCAGTGGTATTGTCTCTCTTTGTGTCTTCACTATTCCATCCCCAATGGCTTCCCATTCCTCCTGAGCTGACTTTCCCTGGAGAATTTTAGACCATTTTCTCCCATCACCAAGAAATCTGCTCTTCTAAAATGTAAGGTGTATCTAAGATTACTCCTGGCTTTTCTCTCCTGTATCCCAGATTCTTCTATAGAGTCAGTCATATCATTTCTACTCAAGGAACCAGTTTCTTCTGTTGGCAGGCATCAGATCAATCCTCCCTTTTTTTTTTTGAAAGAAGAAATTACCATGAAGGCTAGTCAAGAAATGTTTTGCTGCTTCACTTTGGATACAGAGTGAGGTCTGGGATATGTATGTATGTTTAAGGCCCCTATCTTAAGATCTTAGGATTATAGATTTAGAACTGAAAAAGATCTTACAAAAATTCTTACAACCCCATCATTTTATAAATGAAGAAACTGACATCAAGAGAAGTTAGGAGACTTGTTAAAGATCACACAGGTAGTAAGGGGACAAGAACAAGATCCAACTCAGACTCTCTACCTCTAAATCCAGAGCTTTTCCCACTGTACCATGCCATCCCATATCGTGTCACTATGCTAAACCAATGACGTTTATCAAGTCATACACTTAGCAAGAAGGGGTCAAGATAGATAGGTTGAGACAAATAAAGGGTAAGGGAGAGCTAATGGAAAGAAATATGGTGTAATATATAATATATTACAAAATATTATATGATAAATGATATAGTGTAACGTAACATAATATAATTAATATAATATGATGTAATGTGACATGACATGACATAACATAATATAATATAGTATAATGTAATGTAATATAACATAATATAATTATAATATAATATATTATAACATGATATAATATAATATAATATAATACAATATGGTTTAATAACAGAGAATCTAAGCAGAATCTAATCAGGGACCCAAAATTTTAGTTGGGAAAAATTTTGACTTGGGAGATGGTCATATTTTAAAGTATTTTGAGATATAACTAGAATCCTTCATATGGGGAGGAGGAAGGAGTTTGCCTAAATTAAATCTAAGAAGGTCTCTTCCAATACTCTGATTCCATAATAGAGCTTATGGAGAGTATGCAAATCAGAAGGAAGAAATCTACCATTGTCTAATACAAAATTCTCCTTAATAATAACAAAAACAAGTCAATCCATCCATTGTCACTTCACAGTGATGTGTATAAAGCATAGCAGTGAAGTTGGCGCCATCTTGCTAAAACAATCCTGGAGGACAAAGCCTGTCTAATTTTGTTTTTGTATCCCCAGGACCTAGAGTGATATCTTCCATACAATAGGTGATTAATGTTTGTTAAACTTGCATAATGAATAATAATATTATTTTAATTAATTAATTAAAATTAAATAAATAAATAATAGGGTTGCATTTTCAACTAAATCAAGTACCGAGGGGTCATCAGAATAGACCAGCAGAAGCCCTGGGTATACCAGACTTGTTTCTTTAAGAAAGAACCTTGGCAAGGCTCTGGTAGTTGCTTTTGATTCCATCTTTGATTTTACCAATGCTGATCATCAGTCCTTGATTTGGCCCTTCTGTGGAGGACTGACTTAGCAGAATTCTGAACTTTATGTTTCTATTCAGTTCTTCTATTCTGTCCCCCAGGCTTCAACTTATCTTAACATCTTTGGAAGTTTCATCTAATGGCTGAGTTTTAATATTCTCCATCTCAAATTCTATTAAGTTTTTGCCTTTTTTTTTTTGCTACACTTACAATATTGCACTCTGGATTTGGCTCTTTATTTAATAATGAAGCATAATCTGTTTTTTATTCAGAAACCCCTACTATTTGCAGGCTACCTGGTGATTCTTGTAACATACTGAGTAAGAGGCTGTGTAATGTAGTAGATAGAGTTAAGAAACTGTAGTCAAGAAAACATGGGTTTGAATTCCACCTCAGATGTTTAATAGCTGTGTGGTTCTGGCAAATTCTTTAACCTCTCAGGTCCCTCATCTATAAAATTAGAATAGAAATAGGACCTCTCTTACAAGGTTTTTTGTTGTTGTTGTTGTTTTTAACTTTTTAGGGTGGGGAAGGGGTAAGGTTGGGCAATTGGGGTTAAGTGACTTGCCCAAGGTCACACAGCTATCAGGTGTCTGAGGTTGGATTTGAACTCAGGTCCTTCTGGCTCCAGGGTCAATGCTCTATTCTCTTCACCATCTAGCTACCCCTACAAGGTTATTTTTATGCAAATAGTAACTTATTTTTTCCAATTATATGTAAAGACAATTTTCAACATTCATTTTTTGTAAGATTTTGAGTTACAAATTTTTCTCCCTTCCTCCCTCAGATCACAAGCAATCAGATACAGGTTATACACATGCAATCATCTTACAAAGGTTCTGTAAGGATAACATATGATAATGGATGGAAAGGGCACTGAAAACTTTAAAATGTGAAATAGTATCATAGGTTTCAGGCGGAAAAGGACCACAAAGGCCATCAAGGCCAAAATCTTTCTTTTATAAGAGGAAGAAACTGAGACCTGGTGTGGTTAAATGATTGGCCCAGGATCTGCAGGAAATAAAGTTTCTGAGGTGGGATGTGAATTCAGATCTTTTTGAATAAAACTCAAGTTGTGCTATTAATATATAAAGATATTCATCAGTTAATGATATAAAATGCTTAATGTTTGTGGTGAAGACTATGCCAATTATTCTGCATCCAAACAAGACTCTATTCTTTCCTGAGCTCCACAGAGTTAGAGTCAATAGTAGAGGAAAAACAAGACACAGAGGAAAAGGTACTAGGAAATGCTGATTCCTAATATTTTAATTAAGGGAAAGGAAGTGCCTGCCTGTGTGTGTGTGTGTGTGTGTGTGTGTGTGTGTGTGTTATAGGTATGGGTGCATGTATGGGTTTAGGGGGGCAAGAGTATGGGTTAGTACTTCTGCCTAAAACTATCATTTTTGGTTTGTTTTGACAAGGCAATCAAGATCAAATGACTTGCCCAGGGTCGCACAGGAAGTATCAAGTGTCTGAGGCTGGATTTGAACTCAGGTCCTCCTGACTCCAGGGCCAGTGCTCTATCCTTGTAGCACCTAGCTGCCCTTACTGCTTAAAATTAGTAAATGCATCTACCCTTGTTAGCCCACACCTAGTCAGAGGTGCCCAATTTGGGGTGCTACCTTTTTTAGAAAAAATATTAACAAGCTACAGAACAAATTTTAAATTCATGAGACCTAGATGAAGACTTGGAACCACTGTTCCACAGGAAAAGTCATCTTTTCCAGAGATAATCTTTAAAGAGAAGGATTCTTCTAGATGCATTTCATGGAACTTAAAGTGTTTTGAATGGGAAATATTTGTAGGTTTTGTATATACTAAATAAATGACTACTAGGTGGTCAGTGGGCTTGAAACCAAATAAGGTTTGTTTGAAAGAACTGGGCATGTTTAACATGGAGAAGAGTAAGTAACCTTGGAGGAAACAGTCTTCAAAGTTGGAAGTGAAAAACTCTGTCCAGGAAGAGGAATTGGATTTATTCTAATTGGCCCCAGAGGCCACAGCCAGACCCACAGGAAGCTCCCTCTAGGCTACATTTTCCTCACTGATTAAATTACAGAACTGACAGAGCCAGATAACAGCATTACAGATTTACAGCCAAAAGAAATTGTAGAAATCATTTTGACTTTGGATAGAATCACTGGGCTTAGAGTGACAAAGACTTGAGTTCAAATCTGGCCTTGGGCATTTATTGGATGATGCTGGACAAGTCTGGCTCTGTTTCTGTCTTAACTCTGTCTGCCTCAGTTTCCCCAGCTGTGAAATGCGGTACCTCTCAGGGTTGTTGTGAGGATCAGATGAGAGAATATTTATAAATTTCTTAACAAAGTTCCTGGCACATAGTAAGTACTTTTAAAAAAGGTTTCCTTCCTTCTTTTCTTCTTTTCTGCCTTCCTAATCCAAATCCTTCATTTTACAAAGAAGGAAACTAAGGTCTGGAAAGGTTAAGTAACTTGTCCCAGGTTATTGTTCAATCATTCAGTTGTAACCGACTCTTCCAGGACTCCGTGGACAACAACATGCCAATATTATCCATGGAGTTTTCTTAGCAAAGATGCTGGAGTAGTTTTGCCACTTCCTTCTGCAGTGGATTAAGGAAAACAGAAGTTAAATGATTTTCCCAGGGTTATGTAGTTAGTAAATAGAGCCAGGCTCATAACTGAGGTCCTCAGATGTCAAATCCAGAACTCTACACATCATTGCTCCCCTTCCATGATTGCTAAGGTCCTTCCAGCTCTGAATTGTATAATCCTACATGTTATAAGGAGCAGATTTTGACTTAACTTATGGAAAATTTCCTAATAATTGAAGCTACACAAATCTGGAATGGGTTGCTTAGCAAAGAAGAGTCAAGCAGGATTAGAAGAATAAGGAAGCCATCAATAGACTTCTGGAGGTCTTCAAGAAAATTTTCAATGACCACTTGTAAATAGGATTTCAATAATGATTGTACTAGGTGACCTTCAAAGTCCCTTCCAACACTAAGACAATAGGATCGTCTTCCCCTACAGATTTCACCAATGAAATGAATCCATTTGGTTCAATAATTGCTTCTTTTAAAATACAAAGAAAAGCTAATGAGGGTGAACTAGTGAGAACATGAAGAAATAAACAGACTATTAGGACCCTTACCAACTTGAACACAGTATGGTGTGTAGTGGAGAGACTGGAAGACACTGTGTAAAAAAATGCTTAGCATTACCCCAGGTCTACCACATATTGGCTACAAAACCATGGACAAGTCACTTAATGTTTCTGAGTCTCAGTTTCCTACCCTCTAAAATTGGGGTGATACTACTTGTACTTTCTGTTTCCTAGGAGCGTTAGGAAGTTATTTGTAAACAATAAAACTCCATGTAAATGTGAGATGAGATCCTTCCCATCTCCATTCTGATTGTTGTATTTCAGGAAAAAGCATGCTAGACTCATGTGCTCTTCCATACGACATGATTTCACCACACTTGTATCTTGTGATACCCCTGAACATTTAGGGCAAAAACTTCTGCTTTTTAAATTGTTTCTTCATTTACCTTTTTTTAAATTTTGCAAAAACATCATAGGTAGGATTTATCTGATAAGCCACTTTGTTGGGTCTCAGTTCTGACCATCCACAAAAGGAGCTGAGCTTAGGATGTTTGTGAACACTGTTAACTGTGACACTCTTAATGCTCCTTACCAGGTATTTTGAAAACTTAACCATGAGAAAGAAAATCCTCCCAACATCAAAATGTCAAAGAATCTTGGTCCTACTTGAGGTCTCAATCCAAGGTCTTAGTCTGAGCCTTAGTCTCAGTCCAAAGTTTCACGGGATCTTTTCAACAAGGAATCTTTAAAGATTCCTTTAAAACAGAAAATATTTCTAGTAATTATATGTATTAAACAAATGATGTCTGTTAAGCCAGGGTATCGTGGAAAGATCCCTGGATTTGGAGCTAGAGGACTATAGTTTGACTCATGTTTCTATTACCGGGGTGCTGTTGGTCAAGTCACTTGGGGTTGGACAAAAGATAAGGGTCCCTTCCAGTACTAAATAGACTACAAAACATCAGACTACTAAAGTTAATCTACATTCAAAGAGATAATGCAACTGTTGCTGTAACCTATTGTGATTAACTCTAATTTAGAGAAGTTGGTTAGTTTTGTTCTTAAGACACTGGGTGTTGTTTTTTTCTCCCTTTTGACAAAGGACAGTTAGGGGAAATAGCTATTGAAGCTAGTATATTTTTGCTTCTCAAGGCTATTTATTTGCTTACTAAGTTTAGAAATGTGGAAAGGGAAATTTTGCAATACCTCTTTCTAAGAAGGTGCCCATCAACTGGGGAATGGCTGAACAGGTCATAGTATATGAAATATGATTGAATGTAAAAAAAATGATGGAGGTAGTTTCTGAGAAACCTAGGAAGACTTCTGTGAACAGATACAGAGTGAAGGGAGCAGAATCAGGAGAAAAATGTATATAATGCAGTAATAATGAAAAACAACCTTCAAAGCCTTAAGAACTCTGATCAATGCAATGATCAACCACAATTCTAGAAGACTCACCGTGAAACATGCTACCCAATTCCTGATAGAGATGATTGACTCAGAGTACAGATTGAGACACATTGTTTTTGGACATGACTAATATGAGGATTTGTTTTGCTTGACAAGGGAAGTCGGACTTCTGGACTTGAGGTATTGAGAATAGCACATTTTCCTTCTCAAAGCTATTTGTTTACCAAATTTAGCAATGTGGAAAGGGAGGTCTCATTTCCTATGAAGTTGTTTTTCTTTCTTTTTCAGTGGGATGGGGGGGAGGGTGTTGTGGAGAGATAGGAGGGAGAAAAGGAAGATTACAGTTAATTTTTAAAAATCAGCTTAATTTGAAAAAATAAATCAATACACACACAAACACAATCCCTCTTTCCAGGGCAGGGACAAGTGCTGTATATGGGAATGAGTAATGTATGTGTCCTCCCATAAAATTATGTTGTTTCACAATAGGGAGTCTAGTAGGCCACGATGATGGTGATAAACACCTTTTAGTCAACCAAGAGAGAATTAATATGCTCTTGCATATTAATATCTTTTGCTTAAAGGGCCCTAGACCTGCAAAGAGTTCCTTTAAGGTAGTACTATTTTAATACCTGGGGATTTGCTGTGCTTTTGTCTTAAGGCTATTAAGAAGGGAAAGAGGAGATATTATTCATCTCAAACAAGTCTGAAATGACACGTGGAATTGATGTTATTTTGAATACAACCACATCTACTTTTGCTCCAAACCAGCCGTGGCCCTCAGTGCTTTACTGAGGTACAGTTATGCCTTCCCATTTGAAGAAGACAGAAGACAGTTCCTCCATGTAAACGCTATAGTCAGTAACTCCATTATTACATCTCCATGGATTTACAGATGAGAGTTATTCCTCCTTCTTCCCACTTGTATTTCAGCTCTAAGAGCTATTATGATTGTCCTACCCTGAAACTGTAGCTCCTTGGGGTCTCTATCCTTCACCTAAGGAAAGCTACTCCTTGAACATGAAATCTTGGTCTTACAGGCCTTAATTTAGCCTTTCAGACCAGCAGACAAACTTTCAGAAGCACAGGAGTTCTGCTTAGGCAGAAGTAAAAAAGAGAAGCAAGAAATAAACAACGAAACAAAAACAATAACTTTTTCCCCCCAGATAGAAATTCTAAGGTGTTTCCAGGATGCCTGGGCAATCCTGTTGCTAAGCCTTTGTGCTGGCTAGCCCCCATGTCTAAAATGCTCTCTCTCCTCTCCTCTACCTCTTGAATTCTCTGATTTTCTTCAAAATTCAATCCAACCTTCTATGTAGTCTTTTCTGATTCCCTAACCCCTAGTTCCTAGTGTCCACCTTCCCTTCCCAAACTCCTTTGGGTTCATTTTGTATATATTCTATATAGGTTGTACTATGTACGTGTTACCTCTTCTATTAGAGTGTAAGGTTACTGTGGGCAAGGACCATTTTTGTTTTGTTTTTTTTTATTCGCAGGGCAAATCTAGCGCATAGTTAAATATTTAATAAATATTTAATAATCAGTTGATTGATTAAGTGATTAATTAAATAATTGATTAATAGACCAAGGAAGGCAGGAGACTCAAGTCAGTAAACACTTAGACAGCATTTACCCTGGGCCAGGCACTGTGCTAAGGGTTGGGGATATAAACACAAAAAAATGAAAGAACACCTGCCCTCAAAGAGCTTACATTCCAACATGTGAATTAACATGTACATATACAACAAGCCAGAGAAAGAATTTTTCCTTTGATGAATGAGCATACTGTCTCTTGGCAGACCAGAAGAAAATGGAATGGAGACTCTCTTGCCAGGGCTCCATCCAAGCAAGCACCAATTTAATGGAACTTTCCATGGAGTCAGACTGCCCCCTAGACACAAGCTTCCACCTCCTTGAGGGAGGGATAGTATACTGAGAAGCAATATAACTTAGAGGTAGGACAGCTAGCCTTGGAGTCAGGAGACCTGGGTTCTAATCTTGGATTTGACCATCTCTGCAATAACACAATTGGCAAGACATTCAACCAGTCTGGGCTTTGGTTTTCCCATTTGTAAAAACAAGAAAAGAGCAGTAATAATGCTTGCTACTTCTCCAGTATGTAATTTCCCTATCTCAAAACATAAATGTAAACTGCTGTTACTTTCATCCCTATTCTCTGCTAACCTAAATTATAGTCAGGCTCTTCTTTACAGCTTAGCTTTCTTTTCCAATTGAATTCTTGTTCACTGTTGTGACTTAGTAATTTTTCATGTCTTTGTGGCTCCACATGTGGTTTTCTTGACAAAGATACAGGGGTGGTTTGTCATTTCCTTCTCCGGCTCATTTTACAGATGAGGAAAGTGAGGCAAACAGGGTTAAGTGACTTGCCCAGGGCCACACAGTTAGTAAGTGTCTGAGGTCACATTTGAACTCAGGAAGCTAAGTCAGCCTAACTCCAGACACCTACTACTACTACTCTTACTCAGTTCTATAAAGAATGTCTCAGAGCCCACTCCTAACCCCTGCCTAATGGGTAGCTATCTCTGCCTTCTGGCTTGGAAAATATTCTCTTCTCTGTAAGTCAAGTTAAAAACAGTATCTTTTAAGCCTTAAAAGTTGTTTATGGGGCCAGCTGGGTGGCACAGTTAATAGAGCACAGGCCTTGGAGTCAAGAGGACCTGAGTTCAAATCCAGCCTCAGACACTTAACACACCAGCTGTGTGACCTTGGGCAAGTCACAACGCCAATTGCCTTACTTTCCCCCCTCCAAAAAAAGGTATTTATGGACATTACAGTACAATATTTGGGATTTTCCATATATATTTTTTCCATAAGGAGAAACTAAGAATATGTACCAGTGACAAGAATGGGATTGGAATTCCTTCATTCATCCTCTTCCTGTGGACCTCAATCACATAACTTCCCTCCAAGAAACTAAGATAAAACTGTGAGTGAATTATGGAATCTGGACTCCTTGGTGAATTAATTGGCTTTTGCTGAATTTGTTGCTCATAAACTTCCTTTTGCCTAGAGGTGGCTTGGTGGCACAGTGGGTAGAGGACTGAACTTTGAACCAGAAAGATCCAAGTTCAAATCTAGCCTTAAACACTTCCTAGCTTTGTGACTCTGGGCTAGTCACTTAAGCTCTGTCTGCCTCACTGTGCTCATCTGTAAGGCGAGTATATAATAACACCTACTCCCAGGGTTATTGCAAGGATCAAACGAGAGAATATTCTTAAAATGCTTTGCAGATCTGAAAGTGATGTATAAATGCCAGCTGTTATTATTTTTTCCCTTCTGCTTGCTAATTAAAGATTTCCCGGCTAGCTAAACTGAATTATCTTAAGGACTCTGCAGGAAGACAATCTCAAAATGTCATAACTGGTCAGCTCAGGAGAGGAGAAATCTGTCAATCCAACTGTTGCATCAGAAAAGATTGAATTCATTTGAAAATGGACATTTTTTTTTCTTTCCAGTAAAAACATTCAGTTGCTGTCTTAGGTTTCATCTTGGAGTTTGGACTGGGACTGTATTTGTTTACTTCCTCATCTGGTGGAAATTCTAAAGAAATTACACGGTTTTGAAGTGGAATTTGAGGAATTTCAGGTAATTTAGCAGAAATCCAAGCCTCAGGGAGGAGTCTTGACAAAAAGACAGAGATAAAACTCCGGGAAGAAGTGTAAAGGACTGAATTTGAAGTCAGATGACCTTGATTCAAACCTAAAAGGAACTCTTTGCAAGTCCAGGGCCCTAAGTAAAAGATACTATTATGCAAGAGTATCTCTTGGTTGACTAAAAGGCATTTATCACTACCATCTTGGTCTACTAGATTTCCTCTTGTGAAACAACATAATTTTACGGAAGGACATATATATTACCCGTTCCTATATACAGTAATTGTATCTGCCCTAGAAAGAGAGATTGTGTTCGTGTGTGTGTGTGTGTGTGTGTGTGTGTATTGATTTATTCAAGATTGGTTGGTAGATTCTTACCTATGTGACCTTGGGCAAGGAAATCGCTTAATCTAGTCAAGATGAGCTATGAAGTCCCTTCCAGCTCTGAAGCTCTTAGAAAAAGGCTGTTCATGTGATTTTAAGACAAGTCAGTTTGTCTCTTTAAACTTTAGTCTGCTTGTCATAATGGCATTGAATTAGAAGATTTCTAAAACCCCTTCTAGTTCTAAATCCTATGACCTATAAAAGACCTAACCTTCATGCTAGGTCTGAAATAACAGGGCAATTAGGTAATAAATACTTGTAAAACTGAACCAAATTGAATTGAATAACTGACCTAAAGCTCAGGTAGAAGCCCCTACAGATGTAAAGACAGTCCCCCAAACATAAAAGTCAATCATTAATTCCAAAGCTCTTGGTCCTTTTGAAAGCTGACAGGAGAAGAGAAACACATTACTCACTAAAATTTTCTTACTCCCTAAGAAAAATGTGGACAGACAGTCAGAATAGGACCACAATTTCTAGATATACAATCCTAGAATAAAGGCTTCAAAATAACTTACTAGTCACTATTAAAGTTCAGTTGTTTTAAAATAAACTGTTTAAATATGCTCCTCTATCTAATTCAACACCCAGAACAGATCATCTCTCATTCCACAGTCATCTGAAAAAATTCAGTGTCTTGGGTCTAGACATTTATCCAGGAATCTAATGACACAAGCTAACTTGATTTTAAGCCTGATCATCATGCCCAGACCCCTAGATCAAATCCTTATCACCTTTCACCTGAACTACAGCAAAAGCTTCCTCATGGGTCTTCTTGCTTCCAGTCTCCATTCTCCAATTCATGCTCCATACAGCTGCCAAAGTGATGTCCCAGAATCATCACTACTACTCTCCTGCTCAGGTCTTTAGAGCCCTTCACAATCTGGCTCCAGTCTATTTTTCCAGACTTGCCACACATTATGCCCAAGCATAACATCCTATTCCCCATTAATTGAGGATCAAACAAGTTACATGAAAAGCACACAGCACAGTGTCTGGCACATAGCAAGCATTTATTAAATATTTGTTCTCTCCCTGCCTTGGCATAGGCTGTTACTCATGCCTGGCATGCACTCCCTTCTCACCTCTGCCTCTTAGAATCCCTAGCTTCTTTCAAGACCCAAGTCAGGTGCCATCTCCCACATGAAGCCTTGCCTGTCTTTCCAAGATGCCAGTGCCTCCAATTCCCACAGAAATTACCTTGCATTGACTTTATCTATATATGCATTATATGCCCCAACTGGACATATGCTCCTTGAAGTCCGGAACTACTCATTTTTGTCTTCCTTTCTCCAGCACCAAGTGCAGTGCCTGGTGCTTAGTCTGGGACTTAATACATGATTACCAGAGATCAGAGGGAAATCAGGAAACTGGGCAAAAAAAGTTTTACAACAAGTTTCTCTGATAAAGGCCTCATTTCTCAGATATCTAGAGAACTAAGTCAAATATATACAAATATGAGTCATTCCCCAATTGATAAATGGTCAAAAGGATATGAACAGGCAGTTTTCAGAAGAAGATATCTATAGTCACATATTTTAAATGCTCAAAATCACTATTGATTATTGAAATGCAAATTAAACCACCTCATACCGATCAGATGGGCTAATATGACAGAAAAGGAACATAACAAATACTGAAGAGAATATGGAAAAATTGAAACACTAATGCACTTCTGTGAACGGAAACAACCATAGAGAACAATTTGAAACTATGCCTAAAGGGCATAAAACTGCATACTTTTTGAGTCAGAAATACCACTATAGGTCTGCAATCTAGGGATCAAAGGAAAAGGAAAAGGACCTATACATACAAAAAATATTTACAGCAAAATCTTTTCCTGGTGGCAAAGAATTGGAAATTAGGGGATATCCATCAATTAGGGAATGACTAAACAAGTTGTGGTATATGATAGTGATGGAACAGTATTATGCTAAAAGAAATAACAAACAAGATGCTCAAAGAAAAAAACGTGGAAAGACGTATGAACTGATGCAGAGCGAAGCCAACAATACCAGGAGAACATTGTGTGCAACAACAACATTAGATGATGATCAACTAAAAATGGCTTAGCTATTCTCATCAATACAGTGATTCAAGACAATTCTGAAAGGCTTATGATGAAAATTGCTATCTACCTCCAGAGAATGCAAAATGAAGCATTTTCTTTTTACTTTTTTTGGTGGGTTTTTTTTTTTGGTCTGTGTTTTCTTTTGCAACATGATTAATATGGAAATGTGTTTTGCATGATTGTACAAATATAATCTATATCAGATAGCTTGCTTTCTGAAGGAGGGGTAGGGGAAGGAGAGAGGAAGATAATCTGGAACTCAAAAATTTTAAAAAGAGTATTAAACTTTTTCATGTAATTGAGAAATATTTAATTAAACAAAATTATATTTGAGGGGAAAAGTTTGTTGATTGATTGATTCTAGCAAACAAAAATTCTCTCTGCTTCACCTTTCCTAACAGTAATTCCTGAGGGTCTCACTGTGCGTTCTTATGTAATATTACTCTGCTATGTTCACTTCTGGACATTTTAACTCCTGCCAAAGTGTATACTGGGGCATCCTGTTTGGAGCAGCAGGAAAGGGGAAGGCTGGGATTACTCAAGTCTTGAAGTAACCAAGCCTAGTGTGAACACTGATTTTCAAAGAGGAAAATTATTTCCTCTCTGACTCCTTCACAGCCTCCTACAGTGATTCCCACAGAAACTGCTCCATATCACTGAGCTGGAGCTTAGTTGTAAGAGCTACCTTGGCCCTGATCATTTTATTCATTTTGTGGCAAATGCTGCTTGAATACTCATTCCAGAGTCAATCTGTCAGTAATGAAGAAGAAAATGGTAGGACAAAGGACTAGTTACAGTAGTAGCCATTCTTTCTGGCATTCTATACCTACCCAGAACATCCTTCACTAAAATGTATAAGTAATTTGAATGGTGAAAAAGCATTTACAAATGTAGACAGAAAGGTCTCATTAATTCAATTACGTGATAAAACCACTAATGGGCATGAGCAATGTGCCATGTTAAATTAACAGACTCGTAGAATATCAGTGCTAGAAGGAGCCTTAAGGTTCAACCCTCTCATTTTCATACCAATTTTGTTATGGATTTAAAAAGAGACATTTTCAGTATTTGCTTCCTTAATATTCTGACATAATTTTCATTATAAATAAGCAATCAGACCAAATCATGTATACATTTTAATTGAAGCATCCTATAAAAATATTTCTGTGTGTGTGTGTGTGTGTGTGTGTGTGTGTGTAATATGATATACACATATATTTGTAAATAGGCAACATGGCACATTGGAGAAAGAACCAGCCATAATGCCAGGAAAATCTGTGTTCAAGACCTGCCTTTGACACATTTGCTCTGTAATCATGTGCAACTACTTAGCAATTCAGTATCCCAGTTAACTCTCTAAGGCTACACATTTTAGAGAGGGTGCCAATCTGTTTTGGTAGAGTGAATTTCCTTTTCTCTGCAGTTGTCTATACCAATGAATTCACAAATCCAATTCACTCATTCATATGTACATGTAAGTGCAAATGTACATATATATACATACATGTATGTGCTGTATATATGTATAATTCTAGCACTGGAAAGGTCCTTTAAAAAACATCTAGTCAAAGACATATTTTATAGGTGGGGAAATAGAGCCACAGATTGGAGTAGAATGGAGAACAAAGTACATATGTACACATATGCTTTCATGTATTTTGCTTTTTGTAACCCTTTCCCTTGTGTGTAAGGGAGAGCTTACTTGGGTAAATATGTGAACGTTTTTGGTGTCCTGACCTGGCAGGGGCTTACAATTTTACCTTTCTCATTTCCTTTGTTTGGCACCAAGGGAAGGTGTCTATACCAATAACTCGTCTCATAAGGAAACTTTTAAAAGTGCATGATTCACAAAGAGTTAATAGTTTAAACCTTTTCTGTTCCAAACTTCATACAAACAAAAGCCAGTATGGCTGTTTCTAACCCATTAGAAACAATTATCATCTTCTAGCAAAGCAGAGAACAAATTGTTTTGATGTATGACTTCAAGAGAAATGGGAACATTTTATCCATTGTTTGACTTTTTTCATTTTATTTTTCATTGTTTAACATCATGTACACATTTTTGGCCTTTGGGCCCTAACTGTTAGATGAGAAACATTACAGAAAAACTCAATGTCTTTGGTGAGAACTAGGTGAGAATGAGAGCAAGTTTATATCATTACAACAATCAAAGAAAAGAAGAGTCAATCCAGCTGTTTAAACTAGGGCTGTCTTAGGCAAAGTAAATGGTCAGTCAGATACTACACTCTAATTTGGATGACAGCAAACATACAAGGTATCCTGCCTAAAAATATCTCCCCTAAACTTTTGACACAGTGACTGACATTTCCACCATTAGAGTCATTTCTTTGGCTTGAAGACACTTTGTCTCCAGGAGAGAGTTGTTCACATCCGAATACCTCATAAGCAGGAAACACATTAGTCCATAATCAAGCAAATTTCAAGCCATTCTGAAATTTTCCTTCAGTCATTGGGAACAGTTTAGCTGCTTTTGATAATTTAGATCTTCATTAAATTGCACATACATCAACAATAATAGCTTCAAATATTGGACTATCAGACTCACTGCCTGTAAAACTTTCTCCAAGGTATAGCTGGATCCAGATTAAAATAAAATTGTGAAATGTTTAACAAAATAAATAAAAGTATAATGCAAAATAGACAATGTTAATTTGTGGTTTTCCAACTCAATATGTAGCCCATTTCTATTTTGAATTTAACAGCACTGTTCTAGAAGACCTATAAATCTCCATTTCCTAAGGGATATTACACAGAAATATGAGTTGATGGAAAGGAAGAAATAAGTATGACCAGATTGATTAACATTTTACTGTTGAGATTGTAGGAATGTAAACACAGAGACAACTGTTCTCAATGAAACCAACTTCTTAATGGAAAGATAATACGAGTTCTTAGATACTGATAAAATCTTCATTGGCACAAAGTTATCTTTCCCACTGTCCCTCCCTCCTCCCTCCCATGTATCTTTCACAAGTATGGCACTTTCTGGTCTCTCTGACCCAGTTTGTTGTGATTTGACTCATCATGTGTTTCTCTTCACTTTCCCTAGGAAACATTAAAATTTTGTCCGATTTTTATCTAGCAAGACCAGAGCTTGTGAGGGCCCAAATGGAATATGTTTCCCTTTTAGATTGCTTTTTCCTCCTGCAATAATCCTTTCTGTAGCTTCCCAGAAGAAATATTTGTCCTCTGTAACAGTTACTCAAGGTGAAATCAAATTCTAAAACGTCTTATAAAATAAAGCTATGGCATTATAGCCAGCAGAGGGAGCCAAAGGTCATGTTTTCCAATGGATCTACATTAAATTTGTTTTTAAATTAGAAACTGAGCGGGCACTTTGGGCATAGATGTCAGAATTGAATCTGAGCATTCTACTGCTGGAAAGGCCCCTTAAAAACCATCTAATCAAAGACTTATATTTTATAGATGAGGAAATAGAGCCACAGATTGGAGCAGAATGGAGAACAAAGAAAATCCCCTCTTCCCATCCAACCAAAATAAGCCAGAATAGTTCGTATACACAGCAGCTTCCTGGCAAGGTAGGCACTTAGACACTTGTTGACTCAACTTATTGGTGAGCTGGGCATCTTCTAGAAAACACTATTCAAGACCAAACGTTATAAAATTCAAATTCTGAACTCCCATAGAAAATGTTTTCACAATAGTGATGACAGACTTTATACTCAACAAGTAACAGTTAACACACACATGGTTCAGACAACTAGCAATTCTTTAAATATAGCATTGTATACTTTAAACAGCACCCTTTTTCTTTTCAGAACAAAGGCTACCCAGAGATCACTGCAACAATGATCTTCTTTGTGACATGTGAACACACATATGATATATAATATGTATATACATAAACATATAGCATATTTTATTGTAAATTAATCGTGACACTGATTTTCTCTGGACCTTATTTTCCCCAAGGATAAAATAGGTTTTTTTAATGCTGTAAGGAAACAAAACTGCAAGTATCTGGTTTTCCTTTTATAGGAGAGGAAAAGAAACAACAGAAGAGGTAACGCTGTCCAGACAAGAAGAATCCTAGGACCAAGGTACACTGTTAATTTATAGAAAAGAAGCCAGGCTTATCTGAAGTGCTGCTTCTGTATAGAACAATGTTCTTGATAAAGGCTCCCCTCTCCCTTTCCCCATCCCCAGTAGTTATAGTGGGGAAAGAAAGGACCAAAGTTACTGCCACAGGCTCCCCACAAGTCAGTGGCGTGCTCTTCTTGGTCAGATATCTGACCTGGTCTCCCAGACTACTGGTCCATTTTTAGTGAATGTGAAGGCAGAAGAAAGTAAGTGGGGCTGTAAAGAGTTTCTTGGTTCATCTGCAGGCAGTCAAAACAGCTGGTTTTCTGGAGGTGTCTTTTTAAATCTGCCAGGGACTACAGAAAACCTATGCTGTTTCATGGTGCATATGGTGGAGGCTTTTCCCCAGGGAGGAAATAAGTTGGTGTATAGAGTGGTGGGGCATTGGGAGGAAGCCCATAGGTGGAGCTGGACTGAGACGGAGGCTGGGTGTCATCAGATAAAGATATATCAGTGGATGACGAAGCTGGAAAATTGCCGGCAGGCTGTAATTAAACAGAAACGGCTTTCTTCAGTAAGCAAGATTAAAACTCAGGGTATAGCATGCATGCAGTGTATGAAAAAGCATGGGAAAAATACTAAGTGATCAACCCATCCCTTTAAAGTACCTTGCAGAAGGGGACAGGGTCCCTGCCAGAAGCATTTTACCAATATAATCAGGCTCAGTTCCCTTTAGCAGTAAGGGTGACATGAACCCAAACACCACTGTCACTGTCTTTCTCAAACAATATTGTAGAGAGGTTGAAGAATCAAAAGAAATTTCTCTACTTAGCTAGGTTAGCCCTGGGATCATTTAAGTTTCTTTAATTTTTTTTTTGGAGGGGGGAAAGCAAGGCAATTGGGGGACCTGCCCAAAGTCACGCAGTGTATCAAGGGTCTGAGGCTGGATTTGAACTCAGGTCTTCCTGACTCCAGGGCCGGTGCTCTATTCACTGTGCCACCTAGCTGCCCCTTGAGTTTCTTTATTAGAAACCCACAGACTCATAAATTCTTGGAATTGGAATGGACTCTAGCGATCATTTAGTCCAATCCTATCAATGCTTTAATTTCTTGAACCTTATATCCCTGCCTGAAAGAACCCAACAATACTAGATGCTTCAGAAAGTTTTTATTAAAAGTGCATCTGTCCTATATATAGGCCTATTTAACATATTATGTTTATTTAGGGGTAAAAATACACATTCATCATTTATTTTTCCAATTGACTGCTTTTTATTTAATTAGTCTTTCCTATTTAAAATCTTGGGAACTAAATATATAATACAAAAGTTCAATAAAGTGACATGTTACAGGCCATAGTAACCCTGGACCATTTTTATAGACCCTGATTCTACATCTCATAATTATAAGAATTTGTATCTACCTTGGGTTAAAATGTATTCTCCCAAATATAGCCCCTTAGAGTTATATCATTCAGCTTACAGCTAGAAGAGACTTGAGAAGTCATTCAGTCCAATTCTCCACCCAGTGTAGGAATTCCCCTTTACAACATTCCTGATGGATGGTCATCCAACCTCTACATGAACACTTCCAGTGCTGGAGAGACCACTACTTCTGCAATGCAGTCCATTCTATTTTTGGAGAGTGAAAACAGGGTATTATTCTTTCTATTGAGATGAAATCTATCTTCCTGTAACTTTCTCCCAATGATCCTTCCTCTGCCCTCTAGAGACCCGTGGATAAACTCTAATAATGACCCTTCTACAGGATAACCTTTCAAATATTTAAGGACACCTATCATGTTCCCCCACTCAGCTCCTCTTCTCCAAGATAAAAATCTCTATTTCATTTCAGCACTCCTCAGATGAAATGGTTTTTGGACACTTCCTTTTCATGGTTCTCCTTTTCCAGATGCACTTCAATTTGCTCATCTCTCCATAATTAAACACAGTACTCTAAAAAATATAAAAGCAGTTCAGAGTCCAATGGGACTTTGGATATTGTCCTTCATTTAGTACAACCTGGGAAACCAGGTTAAATACACCATGGCCCAGTAGATAGGGGACCACTCCTGGAGTCAGAAAAAGTTGGTTTCATTTCCTGCCTCAGTCACATACTGGTTGTGTGACCAAATATAAGACATGAACCTCTCAGTGACCCAGGGCACTAAAGTAGCTAAGTGGCAGCAGTGGTTAGAACCCGAGTTCAAATCCAGCACTCAGACACAGATCACTGTGTGACTCTGGGCAAATCACTTAACTGATGTTTGCCTCGGTTTCTATAACTATAAGATAGGAATAATAATAGTACCTGCCTCACAGGGCTGCTGTGAGGATCAGATGAGATACTGGTAAGTGTTTTTTAGCATAGTGCCTGGCCCATAGTAGGTACTATTTAAGTGTTTGTGTATCTTCCCTCTCCCTTTTCCCTAGGCAACTCCCCAAGACTATAGATAATAGAGAAGCTACTAGTACATAGCAGTGATAGGTCAAGACATTCCTCCCCAAGAAAAAATGACATCAGGAGATAGGTTTTCTTTAGGAGGGGGAAACTGAGGGTCCATATCATATTGAAAGACCCTCAAACTCTGGGTCTTTTTTGCATGAATTGCCATTTTCAAGTAAAGAACTTTACAAGTATCCCTATTATACTTCTGAAGGGGGAATGGGAAGGCAATTGGGGTTAAGTGACTTGTCCAAGGTCACACAGCAGTGGCAAGTGTCTGAGGCTGGATTTGAACTCAGGTCCTCCTGACTCCAGGGCCAGAGCTCTATTCACTGTACCACCTAGCTGCCTCCCTATTATATTTTTATCCAGTTCCAGCCTTGTTGAAACTTGCCTCTATCAGCCAGAGTTTCAGTTCCCACTCTAAACTTTCTGTTACCTGCAGGCTGAACTCTGCTTCTAGCACCCAGCATCCTCCAGCACTGGTGAGAACACTCTACCTTATTTCACCATTATCAGGGAATTCCTCTGAAGCAAAAGGACATTTTCTCAGTGTTTTAAAGAAAATGATCACACTGGTCCATTCATTCACATTCTGGGAATGGAAAGTCTACAAAGGTTCGCTTTTAAGGAGGAAAAAGTGGAGAGGAAGCATGAGGTAATTGACAAGGAGTTCACATCAAAGTCAGAAAGACCTAGGTTCAGGTCCTCTCTCTGGCACCTACCTACTTTACTGGCTTTACTGGCACCTACCACCTGGCTTTATGACCCTGGGAAAATCACCCAACTTCTCAGTGCCCCCAGAAAACTCATTCAGACTCTCTCAGATAGTTGTAGAACAACTGCTATGCTGTATTGGTAAAGGGTGTTTCTACACTGGAAGTTCCCTATACCAGTGAAATCACTCATATGGACCTCTGTCCCTCTTCTTGCCACCCCTCCCCCAAAAAAGATGGAATAAGAACAAGTGCTATTTTGACAAAAAGAAGAGAAGAGGTAAGGGGGAAAGGAGAAGAGTTTAAGCCATCAAAGTTGTGTTTCCTTTCTTCATTATTCATCTACTAATATATTTTTTTAAGTGTTGAG
>CM053600.1:74255044-74273662 GCA_028646575.1 Pseudocheirus occidentalis
GAAAATGTTAAATAAGAATATATATGTAGATGGGGCGGCTAGGTGGCGCAGTGAATAGAGCACTGGCCCTGGAATCAGGAGTACCTGAGTTCAAATCCGGCCTCAGACACTTAACACAAAAAACTAGCCGTGTGACCTTGGGCAAGTCACTTAACCCCAACTGCCTTCCAAAAAAAAAAAAGCAAAAAAAAAAAAAAGAATATATATGTAGAGTCATAGGCAGGGGAAGAAAATTTAAAACTTATGGAAGTAAATGTTGCAAACTAAAAATAAGTTAATTAATTTGTAAAAAAAAAATGTGTCTTTCTTGAGGCACAGTTTCATAAGGACTCATTTTTTAACCATTCCATGGAAAACTCTGTGTGTGTATGTGTGTGTGTGTGTGTGTGTGTGTGTACACTAATTGATTTGCATTCTGAACCTAATGTGAATGGAGAAAGCAATGGTGGTGAAAAGGGAGAATCACCCAACTCACCATGTCCTTAAAGGCCCCCAGGACAGCTGCGGTGATGATCCCCAGAAACAAACCAATGACGTTTAGCACCGTTGAGGTCCACAGCAAACGGTAAAGGTGAACCACATCCTGACAGCCACTGACTCCAACAAATTCATAGTAACTGGTAGAGTGTTCTGTGCTGCATAAAGGAAAGGAAAAATGGCATCCATGTCTTCTAATTGTTTCAGACGAGAACCAGTAACTTTGTTACACAAGCAATAGGTAACCAGACACATATTGAGTTTAGTGCTGTAACAAAATATAATTTACAACAAAATTCATCTGATACATACATTATATGCCTTCTATATTATGCATATGGTAATAAAAATGGTCAGCAGTTCTAAAAAGTGGCCACGATCACTATTACTTTAATACAATCATGAGAAGCAGCAAGGCAGGGATGGGGAAACCTGTGGCCTCCAGGCCACATGGGACATTCTAGGTCATCAGGCCTTTTGAGTCCAATTTTACTTTAATTTTTGTGGGTCTGCTTCTTCATCTGTAAAATGAGGTAGTTATATGAGATGACCTCCGAAGTCTCTTCTGGTTCTAAATCTCTGATTCTTGTTCAGCTGACTGATTTTGAGACAATCCATTAGCCCAAAGGAGATGATTCAAATAATGACAGCTTCAGAATCAAGGCAGGTAATAGGAAGGGTGGGGGTTAGATGGTTGTAGTCTAGAAGACCCCTGAACCAAATAGGATAACGAATTCACCCACCCATGGAGTCCTACACATTGATAATCTGGCCAATAAAAGTCTTATTTTGCTTTACAGTCTAAATACAAGCTCAACAGCAATGTGTGAGTGTGTATATGTGTGTGCATGTGTGTGTGAATATCCACATATAATATTAAAATATTAATGAAAATTTATAAGGCTGCAAGAGGAACTTTTCCCCCCACTTTTTTTTCAATAGTAAAGCATCTCATGGAAAAATCAAGAGCTCTCCAATCTTAATAGCCAATAACTCTGCAGAGCAAAAAGGCTGTCTTCCGCCACTTAGCGGGCAAGTTATCTTTCACAAGGTCCTCTAACCCATCTCTTCTATCACAATATTTCAGGGACAAATAACCTTGTCCCTTTTCAGTCTTCTCTGAGGTTCCTCTGTGACCTTTTTGTCTTATAATCTTTTTCTCTCTGTTTCTCTATTTGTAAAAATGAGGAGGCTGGACTAATGGCCTCTAAAGGTCTCTTTACGTTCAAAAACTAATCCCCAGAATAGCTCCCCAAGCTGTTGGAATATCTCATGGAACACTCCAGTTATGATGGGGCAGGTGGGCTTGTCTACCAATTTCCTTGACATTCCTAAGAAATAGAGATGCATAGTGGATAGGGTGTCGAGTCTGGAGTCTGGAAGCTCTGGATTTGAATCTTACCACTAATACTTATCAACTGATTGAACCCTGAGCAAATCCTTTACATTCTACATATCTTAGGAAACTCAACAGGACTTAACTACCAAGCCTTAGACAGTTATCAGTTTGGATCTAGCTCCCTGAAGGAAATCTCCACATGGAGACTTCTCTTCCTTAATAAAATCACAGATCCTATTTGTGTGTAGAGGGAGCACTGGGAGACAGGGGGAGAGTAAAGTGTTTTTTTTTTCCTTTTTGCAAGTTCACATCAGCACTAAAAGCATGCAAAATAGAAATGGTTTCCATAGGTCATCCATTTGCACATTTTTATCATAAACTCATTTGGAAAATGTATGAAAAATCCATAGAAGAAACAGAACTCCTAACCTACAAATTGGCAGCTTTATGGTTGAGGTCTTATGTAGATGACCAGTAAAGGTCTCTTGTAGTTTTGGAGCCTAGGTCCATAGCACTGTTTACTTGATGTCTACGCTCAGCATTTAGGCATCCATTGAGAAGATGGCATAGCTTTTTCCTGGTCTTCCTGCTCTATTTGACTCCTGCACAACAATGAATAGTAACAGTCTGCCAACCCTGGAAATCCTGTACCATGAGAAGTTATGCAGTGTAACCCTTGGAGGATGATCACTCCTATATAAACAAAGGAACTGGCATGGTTGAAACAAGCAGGGAGAGGGCCAGGCTTGTTTTGAAAGTAAATAGCAGGGGGAAGCACATATTTAGACCTGGGTGTGGGAGGAGGGAGGTAAGGTGTGGGGAGAAGGTACTTACTTCTCACAATTGTATAAGTCACAGCAGTAGCATGTATTACTTTTCACTTTTAGCTGGCACTTGCTAGTCAAGGAATGGCAGGTGACCTGTAAGCAGAGAAAGCATTTCAGTTGTCGCATTGTACTACAAAGAGTAAAGCACCTTTGGCTTCCCATCCAGTAGGATTTTCTACCTACTTGGAGGCATCAGGTTTTCTTTTAAGTAAAATGCCTATTAATGCCTTTGTTCTTCCTACCTCCTTGAAAACCTTTCTATTTTCCCCTTTCCCCCTTTATCCAGAAAACAGTAAGCCTAATGTTCTAGGGGAAAACAGACAGAATCAAACAACAACCAAGGAAGCTCAATTTGAAGACAAATTCTTAGACACAAACAATGAAAAGGCTCATTGAAATAGACAGAGCCTTGAGAAAGCAGACAGTCAGTGGAAGGATCTGAGTGAATTCAAGTCACATACTTCATCCAGACAAGAAATCATTTTAATGACCCTTAAAATGTGGGGCACTTTCATCATTTTTATTTGATGAAGCTGACTAATTGTCATATGGTACAAGCAGATTACTTCTAGATGTGGGGCTGCAGCAAGATTGAGAATGCCTTCAACACTGATATGACTAATGGGATGCCAAAAAGTCCAACTTTTCTATGTTTCCAAGACCATTTGACAAGAAGAGAAAAATAACACTGTGAAAACCATTTCAAGAGAGGCAGAGCATATGCTGTTGTGTAGTCATTTTCAGTCCTGTCTGACTCTTCATGACCCTATTTGGGGTTCTGTTGGCAAAGACATTAGAGTGGTTTGCCATTTCCTCTCCAGCTTATTTTACAAATGAGGACTGGCCCAGAGTCACACAACTAGTAAGTGTCTGAGGCTAGATTTGAACTCAGGAAGATGAGTCTTCCTGACTCCAGCACCAGCACCTTTTCCACTGTACCATCTAGCTGCTCATAGAGCATATGTCCTACTAGAATTATAGTCATAAAGTCCTGAGTTCCTATCCTGCCTAGCTGAGTAATCCCAAGAACATTATTTAGTTTTTCTTTGCCTTGGATTCTTCGTTTATAAAATGAGGAATTTGGACTTCACAGCTTCTCTTCTGGTCCCTTCGAGCTTTACCTCTATGATCCATCCTATAGTTGTAAGATTGTGAGGACTCTACTTGCTAACACAAGCTTTCAGAGGCTTTCTACCCCTGGCATCTATCTTCACCTATCCTTAAAAAGCTGCTCTGTATTGGAAGACTTATATGAAGTGATTGTAAACTGAAGAAAATAGAGTCCAGAAAAGAGATACAAAATGATGACAATAATGCAAATGTTAACAACACTAATGAGAGAGCTAGGTGGGTGAAGTGGATAGAATGTTGGGCCTGGAGTCAAGAAGACTTTTCATGAGTTCAAATCTGACCTCAGACACTTATTAGCCGTGTGACCCTGAGCCAGTCACTTAACTCTCATTTGCCTCAAATGCCTCATCTGTAAAATGAGCTGAAGAAGGGAATGGCAAACCATTCCATATCTTTGCAAAGAAAATTCCAAAAGAGTTCACAAAGAGTTAGACATGACTAAAAAATGACCAAACAACTAACCCAGCAATCAAAGAATTTGTGGAATGACCTCAGTCTTGGAAAACTAACAAGGAGACACACTTTCCTCCTCTCAGTAAGGATGTGGGAACTACAAATGTGAAATGTGTTACAAATCTCAGTTGCTACACTGGCCAGCATTAAATGTTTTTCCTTGTTGCAAGGAATTGTTTGATGGGAACATGGGAGGGGGGAGATTAAGGGAAAATGTCTGTTGTATAAAAACAAAAATAAACAATAAAACTTTTTGAAAAGATGTTTCAGAGAAAGTCACAGAATAAATGCATTGTTATTTCCTTAACATTAATATTTTTATTAATCGAAATGTAAATAGTTTGAATAGTAGAATAGAATCTTATCTGGTAAAATTTACGCTTTGGGAAACTTACTTTAGCATACAGAAAAAAGACAAACTTAGAAATGGGAGACAGTTGGGTGGCACAATAGATAGGGTTCAAGACCTAGAGTCAGGAAGATGTAGCTTCAAATTGGACCCAGACACTGACTGTGTGACTCTGGGCAAGTCATATAACCTGTCTGCCTCAGTTTTTTTACATAAAAGGGGAAAAGATAGTAGCACCCACCTCCCAAAGCTGTTACAAGGATAAAAAAAAATAATGTTTACAAAGTGTTTTACAAATCCTAAAGTGCTACATAAATGTTATTTATCATTATTTTAATTAAAGGCAGTGCAACTGGTCAGGAGGCTATTAAAATAACTAAGAGAGAGGGGATAAATGTGAGAGACTTCATGAAAGTAGGATCTATGCGAAATGACAATGACTATGGCAGAATAAGGAAAAATGAAATGATTTGAATGTGACTCCAAGGTTTCTTGACATTCTGGATCAAGAGGCTCTTAGCCTTTTTGTATCACGGACCCCTTTGGCAGTCTAGTGAAGCCAATGACCAACTACTCAGAATCGTGTTTTTAAACACATAAAATAAAAGCCTTAGGATGACAAAGGAAATCAAAGATTAGGGTAAACAGAGACGTCGTTTTCTCCAAACAAGTTGACAAGTGCCTTGACATCTGAATGTGGATGCCAGGCTAAGAACACTTGTTTTAGAGTGAATTCATGCCTTAGCTAGAGGACACTGAACTCAATGATTTTTAAGGTTCCTTCCAACTCTAGGATTCTGTAATTTTGAGTCTTCTGACTTTTTAAGATGTTATTCATCCTGAGAATGTTAAGTTGTAGTTGTGCTGTTGTTTGTGGGGGGAAGTTGTCTGGCAAGAAGCAATGGAAAGGGAAGTATTAGAAGGCCAAGAGAAATAATTTCCTTTGCATAATCCCTGATTTTGATATTTTGGAGAGTATAGAATTCCATGATTCATCAATATATAAGCATTACCAGAAGAATACTGATATTTAAAAGAGGGCTTTGTTTTGGAAAGATGTTGAGGGGTTGTTAGGAGTATTATAGAATTTCCCATATATAAGTCTGTGTCCTTTTGCTCCAATTCAGCTTTGGTTTCACTTTTGTTGTTCAAGCACAGTGTGTGTCATATATATATATATTTTGATGTATCAAATCTATGGGCTGTCTTATCAGCTGCATCTTATAATTTAGACAAGAGGCATTTTTCATCTACTCAGTTTTTTAGACTGTTAAGCTATATTCTTTTGAGTGATTACAAATCTCATTAAAGAGGCTCTGTAATGTACCAAGGCTCTAAGTAATCAGTATAATGTAATCCACAGACAGAAACATTTGGAAAACTTCCAAGTCTATAGGGAATTCCAATTTCATTTAGACCATATATGAGACATCCTCCATGAAAGTGACAAACACCTCTGGCAAACATTAGGTCTCCTGTTTATACTCCACTTGATGTGTTAATGATCAGAGAAATCTGTTGTTGCGCATATCAAGATATCTTAAATGTTCTTAACATTTGCTTGGGTGATACCTTAGTCAGGGAGAACCTTTAAGGTTTCATTTTATTCAACTGAGTCAATTTCCTTTATAGTCAATTGCATCATTGATGAAAAAAATGAGAAGGGAATATTTTATTCTCATTGGAAGCTTATAGAAGAAAGAGACAACCAAGCCATAGTGGAGAGAGAGCCTGCCTTAAACTCAAGAAGACCTTTATTTGAGTTCCATCTCTAATAAATCCTACCTGTTAACCCTCGGCAAGTCACAAGTGTTCCCCCAATAACCCCCCCCAACAAGTAACTCTCTAAGACCATAAATTGAATAGAATGTTCCCCTCAATAAAACAACAAATCTGGTAGAAAGAAAAATAAATGAGGAAATAGGCATGTGAATTCATAGTCATTGAAGTCTCTTCACCTGCAGGCAGGTTTATTCACCCGGTGGTAATTCCGTTTGTATTTTTTTCCATTTGCCTGAATTCTTTCCATCTCTCAGATATTTTAAGAGTCAATCCCTCAATATCTTCGAAACTGTGCCACATCCAAGTTGTACCTCACCTTCAAATACTGTCTGGTTCAGCTTTTCTTCCCAAAATTTGTTTCCTTTGATGCTATTTCTAGTTCTTCATGTAGCAAACTGGGGTCTATGATACTAAAGTTAAAATGTAGTGGCTTCAAATGTCATCAATGGAGAGAGAATTCATTTTAGGAATTTAGATTCTCTCTCCCTCCCACCCCCCATTTTCCAGCTGTTTATTGTATCTTCAGTTTCATCCCATCTTATTTTTATGAAAAAAAAAGTTTTGTATACTTGTTTTCCCCCTGAACACTTCTCATTCATTTATGAAGCAATACTACTCATAATCTCCCACGACTCTTCTCCACAAAAATTTTTTCAAATAAATTTTATACCCTTAACCAGTATTTTCTTTTTAGAGGGTTAGACTCACATTTTATTCCTGCATTTTTGTTAATACAATTCACACTAATTTTTGTGTGTGTGTGCCTTTTGGTGGGCAATTGGGGTTAAGTAACTTCCCCAAAGTCACACAGCTAGTTTTTGTGTCAAGTGTCTGAGGTCGAATTTGAACTCAGGTCCTCCTCATTCTAGGGCCAGTGCTCTATTCACTGTCCCACCTAGCCACCCCAGTACTTCCTTTTTAGCACTTTTCAAGGAGATCGTGTTTGTGAGCTGAGGTGGTTCCTGGACACCTCAGGACTCCTCATTGTAGTTACTGTCTCTTTTCATTAAACTTTTATAGGAAGTGGTGATAGTCTCTGTTCATTCATATCTACTTGTTCATCTAGTCCTCATTTATCAGGGTATATAGTTTATTTGCACAGGTTAGATTAGGGAAGTTCTAAATTATAGACAGTAAATAGTAATCAGAGAGGGTATACAGAAGAGAACATACACCAGATAATACAGACAATCAATGAGCTCCATCAATAGGAGCAAGATATCTCCCCTCCTCATTGAGAGAGAGAGAGAGAGAGAGAGAGAGAGAGAGAGAGAGAGAGAGAGAGAGAGAGAGAGAGAGAGAGAGAGAGAGAGAGAGAGAGAGAGAGAGAGACAGAGTCCCAGATCTCATTCAAGGGAAAAAAGACCTTGGTGAAACAAATAAAACATGGGGACCTGATCAAGGTGCCAGATCCTCTACATCAGTGGTTCTCAACCTTCCTAATGCCATGACCCTTTAATACTTGTACATAGGCGTAGCTGCATGTGGGCAGACCCACCTGGAGATGGATAGAGGAGCAGTGTCTCAGTTCCTAAGACCATAGGAAATATGTGTTTTCTTTTTTTTTCTTTTTTTTCTCTCTGTCTCTCTGTCTCTCTCTGTCTTTGTCTCTCTCTCTGACTTTCTCTATTTCTCCCTCTCTGTATCTCTGTCTCTTTCTCTATCTCTGTCTCTCTCTTTCTCTCTGTCTTTCTCTCTTTCTCCCTCTCCCTCTCTCTCTCTCTGTCCCTGTTTCTCTCTGTCTCTCTCCGTCTCTTTCTCTCTCTCTCTTTCTCTGTCTCTCTCTCCCTCTCTCTCCGTCTCTGTCTTTCTTCCTCTCCCTCCCCCCCTGTGAAATATGTGTTTTCTAATGGTCTTAGGTGACCCCTGTGAAAGGGTCATTAGCCCCCCTCAAAGGGGTCGTGACCCACAGGTTGAGAACCTCTGCTCTACATGTTGGCTTCCTCCCAGACTCTCATTCCTTTCAGAAACCTGAAGAGAATGTGGAAACATGTCTTCTTTCTCAAAGCTGAGAACTAGAAGACTATTTCTCTCTTCTTTCTCAAACTCTTGCCAACCCCACTCCTTACACAGGCATGGAGTACCGAGTAATCATTCTCTACCAATGAAGAGACTGTTTTGTCCTGACAAGCTGATGATTTATTGTATCTACACAACTAATCCAGAAATGACTCCCATGTCAATAACCAGTCATTTTCTGTCTCTTGCCTTCTTCTTCCATAATATTTAACAAATGAGTTTATAGCCTAAACTGATGTTGCCCTTAGCTGCCATATCTCTCTCTTTGACAAAAAGCTCAGGTTGCAGTAGTAATAGCAGTAGTAACAATAAAAGTAATAATAAATTATAACTCAGCTTTGAAAAAGGAATGTTCAACTGCAAGCCAAGAAGTGGCCTTGGGATTGTGTCAGAAAAGAATTCTGGATTCTCCAGGGACTAAGGAAGCTGAAAGAAATAGTCAGCCTGATGACTAATTTTTTTAAAGGGAGGAAAAATTAAATTAATTTAATTTAAAAATTAATTGAATTTTTTTTTAAAGGAAGGATCAAGTAACCTAGTGAGCTGGGCTTTAGGATGAACTCTTATTTGATTGTATGAGAAAAGGAGGATCTGGAAAAGGCTGAGCAGTGTGTGAAAGGTGTTGTGAAACTATGTACTTATGTTGTGAATGTAGGCAAGTCAATTACCTCTCTAAACTTCATATTCTCATATATAAAATGGGAACATTAATACTTGTATTACCTACTTGACAGATTTTTTTTTATGAGGGGAAGCAATCGGTGAAACTCAAAGTCACTTTTATTACTGTTCAGTCATTTCAGTCATATTTGACTCTTCACAACCCCATTTGGCATCTCCTTGGCAAAGATACTGGGGTGGTTTGCTGTTACCTTCTCCAGCTCACATTATAGATGAGGAACTGAGGCAAATAGGGTCAAGTGACCTGCCCAAGGTCACACAGCTATTAATTATCTGAGGTTTGTTTGATTTGGACTCAGGAAGGTCAGTCTTCCCTGACTTCAGTTCCAGCACTCAATCCCTTGCACCATCTAGCTGCCCCTAAAATGATTTAGAAAAGTGTTATTTAATTTTTCATTTATCTTCTGGACCTGTGATCTTATTAGCATCAGGAACATCTGGTGAGGAAGTTTCTTCATTCCAGTACAGATCAATAACTATTCTTCAACTTATAGTTTTAGAAGTTTGCCTGGAGACATTTATAAGTCACTTGCCCAAACTCACAATGAGTTACATATAGAAATAAGACTTGAGGCCAGGTCTGTCCAACAGTAAGCCTGGCCTTCCATCTATTCTGCCACTTTGTCCCTATTATTATCATCACTATTATTATTAATATTATTATTATTTTTACATTTTAACAATATTGTATTTCCCCAATTACATGTAAATCTTTTTTATTATTATTATACAGAATTTGCAAATAATTTATCCCCAAAGATGTCTTTATATTGTAGTAGAAAGTCTGTGTACTTTAATATAACTATGTGCTCTTCACCAGTAAACACAGAAGAGCATGGTATTCTAAGGACAATTAAGAGAGGAAGGGAATGAATTCCAGGACCTCATTCCAAGAGAACACTCCTTGAAATGATGGAACCCAGCTAATGAGCCTTCTTTGAGGAATCTGCCTTCTTCTCTGGGGATCATATTGCATCAAAGAACATGATTCTTATTTAACATCCTCTCTTCCCCTCCTCACATCTAAGCCCCAATACATATGAATTTCAAAACATCTATTCTCCGTAACATTCTATCAAGGAATTTGATGCAGTTCCAGAGACTTTCTGCAGAGCCAAGGAACAAATTGTGAAAAAGGACATCTGGCTTCCCATAAACCATGGGGTCATTTATTTTCCATTTTCCTTTCTGTGAATCTCCCTTCCTTTTTGTTTGTAGTAGGTTGACTAGCCCATGTTAATTCAAACTAAAAGACTTAGTGATAGAAAGCAAAGTAGCAAAGGGAAGGAAACAAAGTGCCAAACGTGAACTCTGACGTTGCAAAAGGAAATGCATTTAGGTTTTGTCATGCACTTTGTTATTTCTGGCATTTTGATGTAGCTGAAAATGGAAAAAAAACAAATTCCACTATGCTGAATATTGACATTCTTGGCTGGTGGAAGGTCAATGTGTTGGATGTTAGAGCATCTTGAGCCAATGCAGATTTATTATCTTAGCTATTTATTGCAATACTCAAAGTCAGTAAAAGAAAAAAAACCTAATAATAATTCCCATGGAGAAAGTCATACAGAACTGAACAAATGAATTTCCAGGAGACCATGATGTACCAAAGATGGAATGTGAATAATTGTATTGCCAAAATAAATACAATTGATTTTTTAAGCTATCTCAAAAAATAATCAACCACAGAAAACAAATCACCCATATGGCAGAAGTTAGAGAAATGGTAGGAAGACCTTCTAGAATTGAAATATTCCATTTCCTTTTAGAGAGGAACACAGGGAAACATAGCAGATCTTTAAAGTTATCAGCACATGAAGCAAAGGAAACCTGGTTTTGTTTACCTCGGTCTGGTAGACGTCATATAGGAATCCTACCCCACTTGAATAAAACTGGCACCTTCCAGTGTTGAGAGGCCTCGGTTCCTGGGGGCAAATAAATGAATAAACATAACTGGAATAAAATTGCTTTTATATCTAGTCCAAGAATAGCCAGAAATAACATTAGCTCAGTCAGTCAACCAGTCAATGAGGCACCATTTCTCATCTTTAAAAAGAAAAAGGTGCCAAAACAGACAGGGGCAAGACTAAGGAAGTGTGCTACTGTCCTCCTGACCACTATACTTTGTCCAGAATCTAGCTTAGCAAAGGATCACAGTGTCCCAGCACATTGTTTTGGGGCAAAAACCCAACATCTGTGTCTTCCATCAGTCCAACATGATTTAGGTGCAGAGAAATGGATCCTGCGCCCTCTTCAGATTAGTTCCTATGATTCTATTATACTAATGTCCTGCTATTTTTATCTCCAGAAGACTGGAAATATAGGGTTCGCCGTGCCATACATAACATTTCTACCTATGGGGGAAAAATAAGAAAATACAGCAAGGATGGCAAGCAATAGATTAGAACAGGATTTTCCCAGAGTTACCCAGGTAACCCCAGGTTACCAACCTTGGGAAACTCCATGAATCCTTTCAAGATATAGGAGAGACCTTCAAAAAATCAGTGCTTTCTTAAATAATGTTGTTGAATGAATACTCTGAAGATCCAATTCATTATCTATAAAAGCAGCACACAATGGACTGTTCTATCTGAGACAGCAGAACAGGAATAATCTTGACTTCAATTCTAGCCAGCAAACATTTATTAGCTCCTACTTTATATAGACACTAGTAGAAATATAAAGTGTAGGTAACACACTGTCCCTGCCCTCTTGGAGTTTACATTTACTGGGAGGGAAGGGATAAACAAAACATTAACTCATGACTATGACACACAAAAACACACTATGTATATATATATATACACATAAAATGTATGTATATTGTATAAAAGAGGTACAAAATAGAGTTCTATATGAAATCTGTTATGCTTTTGCATCCAATGGTCTAACTGTACACTGATTTGGAAATGACTCACATCTACTAGGTTAAAGTTAATTTAGTCTTCTCTGTGTGTGTGAGTGTGCACGTGTGTGTGTGTGTGTGTGTGTGTGCACGAGCGTGTGTTATTTTAGGCAGTGCTTACCTTCTGACTTTCTTCTTGAAGAAATTCTTCATTACATATAGGTATGAGATTTTTTACCCCACCCTTAGTCTTGCTTTTAGCAATATTTTTTGTTTTTACATCACTTTCATTTCTCCAAATTTCCCATTCCCTGTCATATGTATCAAGCCATTGCTTGTACCAGAGACTGAAAAACAAAAAGGGGTGGGGAGCAGTCTGGCAAAAACAACCAGTACCTCAACGATATCTGACAACATACGTATGTGCTGTTTTATATTCTCATGGCAGTCTCCCCTCACCCCTTCTCACTTCTTCTCTGGAGCCGCCTGGTCACAATACATAGTATTTTTGGGTTGTTTTTCCTATTTACACTGCTTTAGTAAATTTACATATTGTTTTCTTAGTTTTTCTGGTTCCTACAAATCGTACAAACTTCTGTCCTCTTCTATTTCTCAATCTTCAGCCATATTTTCCACAAAATTTTCCGTGTTTGTCCCATGCCATTCTTTGTATTCAAGTCACTAAGTATTAAAGTGTAGACTGAGCATATATTTATACATAGAATATATATTATATATGTATAACATATAGCAATATTTATCTGTCATATTTGTGTGTATATATGTATATATTATTAGCTATATTTTAGAAGGTCTTATGAAGTTCTTCGTAGGATTGTCTCTTCATCCTCTGCAACAGATATTAACATATAAGCTGTACCTATCTGCATGGTGAACTTTTTACTTAGGTACAATTAAAATCAGTTCAATGTAACCCACAAATTTTTTTTTGTTACAACCAATAAATATAATTTTGCCAATGCTCTTTTCATCTTTCCAAGGAGAACCTGTGAGCAAATCTTTGCATTTAAGTACAACATCCTTATGACTTCTGGTTTTCCATAGCATAGGAATGCCAGTACTGCTAGGATTCTCTTTCTCTAGCAGTAGTTCAACTCACTGGCCATTAAACAAAGGGCCCTACAATAGGCCATACGTGAAGCTTTTTCACAATGGGAGAATTGCTATTGTTCAGTCATTTCAGACATGTCTGACACTTCATGATGCCATTTGAGATTTTCTTGGCAAAGATACTGGAGTGGTTGACATTTCCTTCTCTAGCTCATTTTACAGATGAGGAAACTAAGGCAAGCAAGGGTAAGTGACTTGCCCAGGGTCACACAGGTAGAATACTGACCTTTAAATACCAACAACTAAATTGATATTAAATACAGTTAAATAACTATGATATTATCAGCACCTTCCCCTTCCAATATATATCAATATGCCACCATCATTGCTGAAGTGGAAGCAAACTGAACAGAACCAAGGACCATTTTGTATTTTTTTCTATATTGTCATAAAGGATTCATCACCAGGATCAAATGAGGTAACACTTATAAATGTACTTTGCACACTGCTGCGCATATAGTAGGCACTTAATTAATGGTTATTTTCTCCTTTCCTTTGTTTAGTATACTATCAAAGATCCTCTCTGGTTTTGTTTTGTTTTGTTTTTAGGGCATTTGGGGTTAAGTGACTTGCCCAAAGTCACATGGCTAGTAAGTGTGTTGTGTCTGAGGCCACATTTGAACTCAGGACCTCCTGACTCCAGGGACAATGCTCTATTCACTGCGCCACCTAGTCACCCCAAAAGATTCTCTCTGTACTGAACTACACTGGTGCTTAGGTAACACACACAGTTTTTTGCAGAGACTTCTGAGTGTGGTAGAATATGCCTGAGATTGAGGTTCACTGGCATGACCTTCAAGAACCCAGAGGTCTCTCTTGTCATGAGGAAGCATTGGTGGAGACTCTTATTGAGGGTTACTCCGTGCTACTACTAACTAGGGTCTAAAGTAGAAAAGGAGAAAATCAGGAGGAGAAAGAGAAAACTCTCCAGTCTTCCCTGCCAGTCTCCATTCTTCTTTTTCTTTTCTCCCATTCCTCCCCTATCCCTTCTCTCAAATATGACAAGGGGGATGGGACTGGGGGCATCTGAAAAGATGCACTGAATCCTGCCTAGAGACCCACTATGCAGCCACACAGGAGCTTCTTCAATAACTTGCTTCTGGATTCCTAAAATTCCTTGTTTGGCACTGTTATTTTTTTATCTATTTTTTCTTTTTTGCAAAAAATACAGAATGCTTTATGAATTTGTCATTCTTGCTCAGAGGCTAAACTCTATCTCATTCTAATTTTAATATACTTGCTGCCAAAAGCAGTACTGCTTTTTTTATTATTGTTCAGCAAAGAAAATACCATTATCCATGCATATTAAACTAACATCAATTGGAAATATTTGTTAATTAATTCTATTAAGCCACTCTAATTGAGGGATTATATGACCAGTAAGAGACAAGCTTCTGGGGGCAAAAAACTCAGTCCATCTGCTTGTCCCTCTGTATCAGCAGCAGTGCCAAATAGCGACCATTCTGAGGACTACAGAAACAGCTCATAAATAAAGGTTCAGACTTACCTCTAAGTCATGGGTAGAAGGCAGAAGACTATAACTCACAAAAACACATAACAAATATATCTGAGAGATGCACAACAGAGTGCCTGGCTGCCATTTTTGTAAATTCCTTTGGGATAGACTCAACCCAACAAGATTAGTTGAACTCTATCTTTTTGAAATAAATCTTACTCCTTAATTCTAGGGTGCAATTAACTCTAAATGAGTGGCGTCTGCTCCTTGTTGATTGTCATATTAGATTAATGATGTAGGCATGATATAAAACTTGCATTTCTTTATGAATCCTCTTCCTAATGCACAAGTATTGATGATGCAGTTTGATGATTTGTTTGCTTTTTACTGATCAATCATGATTACTGTCCTGATAAATAAGACTTATTATTAGCTTGCATTAAGCAAATATCTTATTTGCAGTGTTTCCTAGCTGAATCACATTAATTTAGTTTCAATTTAATGTGAATTTGGGGTTGGTATTTCAATGGTTCTTACTTCCTTATACTCTAGAATCAACAGCACTATTTTTTGTGCATTCCAAAGTTCATGACTCCAAGTTTCCAGCATCTCAGTAATGACTGCCTGCTACAATCAGTCATCTATCTTCCACCATGTTGAAGCACCACAGTTTGAATCTTCCTAAGGAATCAATGGCCAGGGAGGGGAACAGGTCTTTAGAGTGCATGCCAAGAACTCATTTGATCCTCCCAACAACCTTTCAAGGAAAATGCAATTACTACCCCTATTTTTACAGTTGAGGAAACTGAGGAACAAAGAGGTAAAATGACTTCCCCAGGGTCACCCAACTTGAAAGTGCCTGAGACCAGATTTCAACACAGGTTTTCCTGACTCCATCCTATCTATTGTACCACCTAGTTGTTCCTAAGTGGACAGGAATGGAATAACCTGAAAGCAATCATACAAGTCAGTTAGAACTATATATCTCATCAACTGCTACACCTACTAGAAGTAATCATCTTGAGACTTCATCAACTAGTGTTGAAGACTTCTCTAGTATTGCTTATCTGATTACTGATATCTCTATGTACCTACACAAAGCCCCTCTTCATAACCAGATTTCTAGGGAAAGCTATTATAAAATAGAGACTTTACTTGTTTCCTATGGTCCCTAATTTAAAGGAAAAAAAATTCAGACCTATGATTTTATCAGTGTAGGGAGGTCCCAGTATGGAAACTCCCACCACTGCATTGAGGCCAAGGTCTGTCCTTGGCCCAGAGCAGGCACTTAATAAATGCTTATTGACTGAGTGATGTATATTGGTAAATCATCTGTAACATAGTCATGGAACAGTGAGCGTTTAAGTGACTTGTCCACAGCCAAAAAATATGAATTAAAGTCAAAATTTGAATCTAGATCTTACTGACTCCATGGTTAGCCTTCTATCCATTCTATCTGAAGAGATGTGCCCTATTTTACATTTAAGATTTCTTCTTCAACCGGCCTTTTATGTGAGTTTGTGTATCTCCCTCTGTATCTGAGCCTTAGGCTCTGGCATAAGAAATGCATGTACATATCTTATTGCTGTCTTCCTAGGAGAGGGAGGAATTCAGTAAAAGGGGTATATGTACTACTCTGAATTTATCCATAGGTGATGGAAGGGATAAGCCCTGGTCTGAACCAGTCAGACAGCAGAAGAATATCTGGAATATTGAGAATAGTTGATGATTATGGATATTTGAGGATTGGAACTCTTCAAGTTATTTATCTGAGAGTAAAACTCTAGGGTTCCTCTCCGGGTCTCCTGTTTTAGAAAAAACATCTTACTGGGGGCAGCTAGGTGGTGCAGTGAATAGAGCACCAACCCTGGAGTCAGGAGGACCTGAGTTCAAATCCAGTCTCAGACACTTAACACTTACTATCCATGTGACCTTGAGCAAGTCACTTAACCCCAATCGCCCTGCCTTCACCCCTCAAAAAAAGAAAGAAACATCTTATGAAGAAAAGACTACCTATTTATCTGGGACCAAACCCAAAATCAGCATCATTCTTGACCAGAGAAAGTATTTCATTGATCTGTACTCTGCAACTTCCACAAAAATCCTTCTCCATGGACTTGTCGCAGCACTGAAGTGACCCCTAGGTTCTCAGAGCATGGCAGCTTTAAACATGGGAAAACTGGTCATCTAGTTAGTGATAAATTGAGTGGGTGGGGAGAGGTGAGAGGGTACTGCAATCCCTTAAGAACATCTGCTAAGATATAGAAGGGCTGCTGTCTTCATCTTTGGGGAGAGTATCACTGAAATTATAGGTCCTTGAAGTACCATGGAAAGAAGCCAAGTTCGTAGCATGGGCCTAGCTCCATGTCTATTAGTGGATGCTAGGAAAGAGTCAAGAGACTGGCTTGATGCTAAGGGACATTTAGTAACACTGGCTCAGACTTTAATTCAGGATGAGTTAGAAGAACATAATACTAAAACAGTCATGGTAATCATCTCAAATCATTTATAAAATTCCTAATTGCACATGGCATTATGCCACGTTCTCTGAATACTGGCCTTGACTAGGGCTGTTGCATTCTTTCTGGCTTCTTCTCTTTATTTGCAAAGAGTTTATGGGAATTAAAGTTGAAAGAAGCCGTAGGGATCTAACCCTCCATTTTACAAGTGACAAAAATGAGGCCCAGAGATGTTAAGTGACTTGTCAAGGATCACAGATGTAAAATGAGGGGTCTGTTGGCTTTTGTCAAGACAAGTTTATTGTTTTCTCTAGGACTTCACATAAATAAATTGCAAATCCTTAAGAACCAAACTAAATGCTTTTCTAACGTAGATTCTCTTGATCTGAAACTGTTCCAAAATGGACAACAGAACAAGAGGAAATAGCCATGAGCTGGTACCCATGGTAGAAAGGAATTCAGCAGGCAATAAGATTGTTTAATTATGAATCCCTGAACCTTCCCATCCATTTAAGTGCTCTGATGATGTAGGGTCATTAGAGTTGACACTATTATTATTGTTACTACGATTATATGATTCACAGTAAGTGTTAACTCCATTTTGTGGATAAGGAAACAGAGGTTCAGAGAGACACAGTGAGTTGCCCAGCTCATCCATGTCCAGAGGGAGGCTAGAGTCCACTTATTTTGAGTTCAGTGTTCTTTCCATTACTATGTAAACTGTAATGAACAGTAATCTGGAAAATTATATAAATATAAATCTGGAAAATCCAGCAAGGCAAACTAAATGCTGAGCTATATGGAAATATAGAAAGGTCGTTAATTCAGTACATTTGTCACCCTGCCAACAATGACCTTCTGATTACCCAAGGAGCCCTGGTATCAACTCACAAGGTAGCTGTCTTAATTGGAGGGGAAGAAGCATCAAAGTGCAAATAATATTTATACCCTACATGCTTGGGAAGAATTACTTCAATAAATCATATTTAAAGGAATGAGAAAAACAATTACGATTAAACTCATGTGCCATTTTTACACGTGTAGCAGTAGACAGGACATTCTTCCATGTGAGCATAATAAGCTTTCACTTATTGTATTTTCCTTAACTCACATAGGGAAGTAAGAAGATAAGTTGGGCAAACCCACAGAAAACCCCAAAAAGCAAAGCAAAAGATTTCCTTCTGGGGCTGGGGTGTCTTCCATCCCAAATTCTCATTCATTCATGGAAGAAAAAATTTATAACTAAAGAGGGAACTTTATGCTTTGCAATTCATACCATGTGATATAGCCGAATCCTTGTGACATATGCAACTCTAACTAGAGTAGTTACTAAACAGCAAATAGTGAATGATGACAATAATGAAGATGATGAAGATGACGATGATGATGATGATGATGATGATGATGATGATGATGTAGCATTTATAAAGGGAGCAGCTATGTGGCTCAATGGATAGAGTGCTGGTCCTGAATCAGGGAGACTCATCTTCTTGACTTCAAATCTGGCCTTACTAGCTTACTTACTAGCACTTACTCTACCAAGTCATTTAACCCAGTTTGCCTCAGTTTCTTCATCTGTAAAATGAGCTGGAGAAGAAAATGGCAAACCACTCCAGTATCTCTGCCAAGAAAATCCCAAATGGGGATAGAAAGAGTCAGAAAAAACTTT
>CM053600.1:74274162-74306900 GCA_028646575.1 Pseudocheirus occidentalis
AGGAATCGAAAGAATCTAGAATTCAAAGTTCTCCAATACCTGCAACTAGGAATTAAGATATACAGGGGCTGGGATAGAGAGACCCTCCCTGCCCTACCAGAAAATAAGAGAGCAGAGCAGGGGAGGGGCTTTACAGTGGGATTGCTGTTTTAGGGTTGGGGCAGGGGCAAGATGGGGAGAAAATGTGTAATTCAAAAATGTAATGAAAATGAATAATGTAAACAAGAAAACAAATAAAAAATAAATTTAAAGACATTTAAATGGAAAGAATCCACAGATCACCTCCAGAAAAAAGAAAACAAAACAAAATACCTAGCCCTATAAACTCCAAGACACACAGTGGGTAAATTTAACAGTTGAATGCAGAAACAACAAGTTCTGCAAGCCATTAGGAGAAAGACTTTAATAATGTAATATCATTCCACAATTGCTAGGAAAAGGTACTCAGAAAACCTCCCAGGGTTACCTATCCTTCAAATCAGAACTTAACTATACAGGACAAAAGATGAACATTCGATAATAGAGAAGAGTTGGAAATATTCTGAGTAAGAAAACTAGAACTGAAGAGGTTATATACTTCTTGGAGGTTGTTAGACACTGAGAAGGATCAGGAAAAGCTGTTATCTTTGGAAGGTGTGAAATTCCACTGAGGCTAGGTTATTGAATGAAAATCCTGGAGAAAGGCTGGGAAGTGACAGGTGGACTTAAGTCTGCCTACTCCTCTACTGTTCCCTTACCAGGAGCTAAGGAATGGAAAGAGATGTGGTCAGTATTTGGAGAGGGTTGTTAAAGAGGAGGAGTCCTCAGGGGTAAGATGACTTTCAGTTAATATGAGGAGTATTACAATAGTGATCATACTTTTAAAGGCCCAAAGAAGATTGTCAAACCTGGAAGCTTGCATTCACTGAGGTTCTATGGAGGACTGGTCAGAGAACGGAATGTAGGAGTAAGAAACTAAGTGAATATTTTGGTCGTGTCAATGAAGAAATGGCCTTAATCTAAATGAAGTTGAATGGAAACCATAACTAAATGTGTAAAGAATTGCTTTCTCCTGAGAAAGGAAAAAAGTTTTTGATTTTTCTTTTGTAAATCATTAATAAGTTGACCTTTTGTGAAATAGGAGAAACAGATCAAGGACAGATTTCAAGAACATATAATTTCACAGACATACAATTTTATAGCCTTATAACAGGAGTACTGTGTGATAAACTCAAAAAAGACAAGGTTGATCTAATTCAAATTTTTTGATGTGGTATGTTATTCCCTAAAGGGAGGGGTATCAAATTCACGTATCTTTTGCACAGATTTCTATTATCACAGAGAATCATAGTCTTAACTGGTACTTCTTTTACAGTATTGCCAAAATAGGGGAAAATGTTGACGTAAACCTCTATTAAGTTATAAAATCTAAGAGTAGTAGGACATAAATACTTTATATCCTTCAACTATTGGGCTTCACAGCTCGGAGACTGGAATCTCCTGGTAGATGTCCAAGCTGCTTGTTATTGAACCTTAGGCTTCCTTGCCTTGCCATAATTTGTCAGGAATTACTTTTTGGGAATGGAAAAAACAACATCAATCCTTTACACCTCTCATGAACTTCACTGCTAGGACCAAGACTTAATATTCAGTCATCTATCCATCCATCCATCCATTCATCCATCCATCCATTCATCCATCCATCCATCCATCCATCCATCCACCAAAAATAAGAGATAACTTTTTTATAGTTTAGAAAATAATTCAGTCACAGTATGTGATGTGTCAAATGTTTGCTAAATAACTCCCGTGTATGAAACATCTTGCTAAGTGCAAGTAAAGCTACAAAGTTTAGATAAGACAATCCCTGTCCTCAAAAAGTTTACATTCTACTGACTGGGGATGAGGATGAAGGAAACAAATGTGCCCATCTAAATAAATACAAAATATATACAAATAACAATAGTGAGAGAGAAGGCTCTAGCAAATGGGGAAAAAAAGTGAATCATGAAGAGCCTTTTGTAGGAGGTGTCACTTGAGCTGAGCCTTGGAAGAAACTAGGAATTCTAAAAGGATGAATTGAGTAAGGAGCGTATTCCAGGTATGGGAACCAATCCAGGAATCATGGAGAGATAGCATGGAACATTAGGTACAGGGAACATTTTTGCTCAAACCTAAAATTCATGATAATAATATGCAATTCGGTAGACTGGAGCCATATTGTGAAAGGCACAATCTCTAACAGAGAGCTTACATGTTGTTCTGGTGACAATAAGGAGCCATTCTTGTTTCTTGAGCAGGGGATCATTTTAACAGCTCTGTAAAAGATCTGTTAGAAAGGAGAGATAATGGAATTGAAATTAGTCAGGATGCTCTTACAGCAGTCTAAAATGGAAATCTTGTCATTTTTCTACCAGAAACTAAGAGGTGATAAGGTCCTGAACTATAATGGACCCTGAGTGCAGAGAGAAGGGAATGAATACAATAAAGATTGTGGAATTGCAATCAACAGGATTTCCTAAGTATTTGGATTTAGGAAGATATACAGATGGCAGATGGCACCAGTGTTCGAATGTGGGGAAACTGGATGCATAATGTTCTTACCAACATGCATAATGAAGTCAGAAGGAGACACAGTATTAGGAAATGCTCTTGTTTGTTACATTTCTTCTGATTATTAGTAATTTGAAATCATCTTTCAAATGGTTGTTAATAGTTAGCAATTCTTTAATTTTTTGATATATTATTTTTATATCACTTTCATTTTCAAGTATATACCTTTTTCCTCACTTACCCAGAACATCTTTCTTTGTAATAAATGAGAGAGAAGGAGACAGAGAGGGAAAATTAGGACAGAAAGAGAAAGGAGAGAGAGCAAAATTAACCAATTCATCATCATTGTTTAAGACTATATGCCTTCCCTTCATATTCAATTGATCCTAAAAAAAAAAAGTCTATATGCCTATTCTGCAACCCCTGCAAAGAAGGGAGGTACAAATTTCCCTCTCCAGAGTTAATCATTAAAAATAATCATTATTATAATTATACAGTGTTCATTTTTTTGAGGGGTGAATGCGTGGGGGCGTTTTTCTTTCCATTTACATTGTTGTAACATTATGTATATTGTTATTTCTTTGTATCAATTCACAGGTTTCCCCGTGCTTCTCTGCATTCTTCATATTCATTCTTATTTATAGCACAATAGTTTCCAAGTTGGTATATTCATGTATAGTCATGTAGCACAATTTATTTAGCTGTTCCCCAATTAAATACACATCGACTTCATTTTTGGTTCTTTGCTACTACAAAAATAAATGCTGTAAATGTTTTGGTATATACAAGACCTTTCTATTTTTTTACTTTTTGGAGAATGTACATAGTAGTGGGATCTCTGGGTCAAAAGGTACAGATATTTATTAGTATAGTTTACAATTTTGTAAAAAGACCTGTTTGTTCATATCTTTGACCACTTAACTACTGGAGAATGACTCTTGGTCTTATGCTTTTGCATTCATTCCAATATCTGGGATGTTGAATCTTGTCATGGGGATTCAATGCAATTTTCCCTATCAATAATTGCTTTTGATCCTGGCTATATTGATTTTGTTCATGCAAAATTTGTGCTTTTCAATCATCTAACCAAAGCTGTCTTTTATCTTTTGTGATCTTCTTTATCCCTTCCTTTTCTTATCCATAGTTGTGTAAAATACCTTTATCCAATTTCTCCAGGTTTTTTTTTTCATGGTGTGACTTTTTATATTTAAGTCGGTTAAGCATTTGGAACTTATTGTGGTGTATGATGTGAGGTGCCAGTTAAAACCCATCTTTTGCCAAACTTTTTTTTTAATTTTCAAAGCAGTTCTCATCAAATAGAGATTCCTTTCCTGAAATAGGTTATGTTTTCACAGCCTCTTCATTCTTAGCAGATGGCAACAGTCTCAGAAATGTTAGATGACTTACCAAATGTCATATAAGTCATAGGTAGCAGAGCCAGGATTTGAATTGGGGTTCTCTGACTCCTAATCCAGTGCTCATCCCACTATACAAGACTTTTCATCCCATGAGTATGAGCATGTATGTTGTTGTTCACTCATTTTCAGTCCTGTCTGACTCTTTGTGATCTCATTTGGACTTTTCTTGGCAAAGATGCTGGAGTGATTTGCAATTTCTTTCTCCAACTCATGTTACACATGAAGAAACTGAGGTAAAACAGGGTTAAGTGACTTGCCCAGGATCATGCGACTAGTAAGTATCTGAGGTCAGTTTTGAACTCAAAACGTAAGTCTTTCTGACTTCAGTCCCAGTACTCTATCCACTGTGCCACACAGCTATGTGGGTATCACAAGCAAAATTACAGTCTATAAAAATATTTCCAGAAGTTCCCTATATTCCACTTCTAACATTTTATCTAAGACTCAGTAATGAGTGAGCCCTCCATTGATCCCTGCACAATGAATCACACTTAGAATCACAGAGTTGGCATTGAAAGTAAATTGCTTGAGGTATCTGAGAAACTACTTTATGCCAGTGGTGTTTCACTCAAATAGAATAGAATGGAGGGTACATAAAGATCCCTTCAAGCCTGCATATTGACTTAGTATTAACAAGTGATATTTTCTATGTTTTATTATATATTTGTTTGCTGAATATTTCCCAATTACAGTTTAAGCTAGTTCAGGCAATACTGGTGAGTATTGTGAGCTATGTGTGTGGAGTAATTGTGCATGTATGTATGTATGTGTGTGTGTGTGTATGTATGTTAAGGGAGAAATATAAAATCAAAATTGCTGCCAATTTGAGAAATTTGTATTATTTCATATTTTAAAAGGTTTTCTTGTTGTTGTTGCTCTAAAAGAACACATGCCTACCCCACCTTTGTTTTTTCCTCTTGTAGCTGGTAGCTGCCATAGTATTTATCAGCTTTGGCGTGGTGGCAGCATTCTGCTGTGCAATTGTCGATGGAGTTTTTGCAGCCCGACACATAGTAAGTACTATTTTAATGATATATTTTGCCATCTTCCTTCTGTTCCTAAATGTTTTTACAGGTAAAAGCAACAAATTCCATGTGACACAGCTCAGAATCTCTCAGTACTTGACTCTTACCACTCTTCTTTCATATCTGGGAGAAGCAACTAGGTGGCAGAGTGGATAGAGGGCCAGACTGGGAGTCAGAAAGACCTGAGTTCAAATACAGCCACAGGTTTTTGCTGATTGCACAGCCCTGGGCAAGTCACTTAACCTCTGTTTGCTTTAGTTTCTTCAACTATAAAGTAGAGATAATAATAATAGCCCTTATCTCCCAGGATTAGTATGAGGGTCAAAGGGAATATTTGTAAAGTATTTAGCACGTTGGACACACAATAGACACTTAATGTTTGTTTCCTTCCCCCTCCCCCTTCTCCATCTTGCTAAAGAAAGTATTTGTTTGACAACAATAGTTAGAGTCCCACTGGATGAAGGCCAGGAGGAAACCCTTGTCTGCCAAGTGCTTGTAATTAGTGCCAGCATAGCCTGGGCTTCTAAGGAAAACATGAGAGGAAGGTAGGGGAAGATTTTCCATGGCTAATAGCTTCGTAGGTCAGAGTGCTGACAATATTATTTCAACACCTTTCGTTCTCATGGAAGGAGAAGACATCATGCAATGGAAAGAAAATTGTTTATGGAGTCAGGAGACATGGGTTTGAGTCGTGGCTTTGCTATTGATCGTTACTTTGGGCAGGTCACTTTTCACTTTAACCCCCCTAGGCCTCTTCTCATCTGAAAAATGAGTTAATTGATTTTCTGAGGTCCTTTCTCCTTCTAAATCTTGTGCAATTGGAGTCTATAGAATCCAACCTTGAGACTTAACCTTGATCTAGAGTCACAAAGTCAAGCAAAGAATTAATAGCCATCTGGTACATTTAGGAGAGTGTACATATATCATTTTGACAGCAATGATTGATTTTCCAAAATTCTACAATGTTTAGTTTGACTCTGTGGATAGCCCATACTCTCTAGGTAGCCCCTGTCCTCTCTGATTTCCAAAGTGCTATTCATAGTAGGATCAGGACAGACTTAAGAGATTGTCGATTAAAACCAAGAATCTTTCCAGTCTCTCGTGTAGCCTTTCATCATCGATTCCAATTTCTACATTTTCCAGATAAGGGAATTGAGGTGGAGGGGAAGGGGGGCACGTAAAGTAACTTGCCAAAGATCATAAAGGTCATTAAAAGACTTGAATATCTCAAAATACTAGGAAGAACAATAAAGAAGATTGTATGTGCCACTGTGAACTTTGCACATAAAAGTAATTTTAAAAATTCCCTAGAATTGTGTCCCTCTTCTAGGATAGGAGAGGTGCTGGACAATTGTCATTAGTGCAGGGAACTCTCAGGTGATGAAACTACCTCTATCAATGCAGACTGGGACCTTCTCTGCAACTTACAGCCTTAAAGAATTGCCTGGGTTGAAAGGTTAAGCCACTTACTTGCTCAGTGTCCTACAGCCAAGATGAGTCAGAGGTGGCTCCTCAAGCCAAGTTTTTCTGACCTTAGTGCCAGTTCTCTTGCCTCTCTTTCTTGTTGCTTCTTTTCCTCTCCTGAACACATCACAATTTTATTGTCTGGCCACATATGTAATATCTGAATGTTTTCTGTTTTCATTTTTCTAGAAGCAGGAGTTTCTATACATTCTTTTTTTTTGGTTTGTAAATGTATTTATTAAACAGCAGTAATTTTTTACAATGCAAATATTGTAGCAAGAAGCAAAATGTCTGCAAAGTATGTACAAAAGTAAAAAGCTTTACTATACTAGCAATTCAATCACCTTATAAAATCAAATTGTATTTCCTTCTTTTAGACCTCTTCTAGAAGTAATTTATTGCCAACAAACTAAAGAACAGATGAGAAAATTTACAATGATATCAGATGATATTTAGTACTTGGAAAGTTATTAAAAATTATGTGTATTCAAAGTCCCAAGTCACAAATACTTTTATACAGAGCTAATACAAATCATGTTTTATTTGATACGGCATATATTTTGGTTGTTACAAAATATATTTTAAGATTAGTCTTCTTATGGTGGCTAAGCTCTTGCCACTGTATAGTACGGAAAAGCCACTTCAAATATTTTGCAACTTGGTTACCTGTTTTCAAGTAAAAGGCAGAAATATGGCATATAGCAAATTGCAGCAATATCATCATTATCGGGTCATCATCATTATTTAGTTCTTTTCCAAGAACTAAGCCAAATTTTTTTCTGGTACCATTAAAAAGGGATAGTCGCTGAGTGGTGCATACAACCTTGCTTTAAGGACAAATTTCCCTCCCACAGATTTAAAGCAGCAACTAGACAACAGTCCAACAATATAAAATACAACAATCACATACGAGGCATAACTATTTCATTATCATGTCATTATTGGATTCAGTTCTCACCATGGGTCTCATCCTTTGACTTATCAGTATACAGTGCTTGGCACATAGTAGGTACTTTATACATTCTTGATGATGAACGCTTGGGAACTTTAGAAGCAGTGCCCCTTTCAGTAAGAACTTGACCTTTTGGCCAACATATATTTTACTGCATGGGCAAAGGATGGAATGCAGGCGGTTAGATTCTTCATCCTCAACTAGTATCTTTCTCTTTGACCTCATGTTAGTTTGGAGGTGATTTTGGATTCTCAAACACAATGCCAGTGAAACCTGAGCTCTAACTGGTCTCCTGAAGGTGGAAAAGCTTTGTGCGCAGTCCTGGAGATGGCTAGCCATCCGGGGATCAGCCTAGCTAAGGGTAGAGAGGCTCATTGTCAAAAGACTGAATTTTAGGTGATGACTGTTCTGGCCGTGGTGGCTCCTAAAACCATCAACTAAGGCATGGAGAGATTCTAGATTGACTGCACTAGTTGAAGGAACATCTATATTGATAAAGTCACACATCTTTTGAAGCACTGAGGTGTGTTCTTTATGTGAGAATTGTATCTGCTGACTTCTAGTATCTGTGTGAACCTTGAGCTTTCAGACTCTTACTGATGACAATTTTTTTTCCACTTGGAAGAGGGTATTGTGGGTATAGATAGAATGCTGGATTTAGAATTGTGAAGACCTGGGTTCAGATCCTACCTCAGAAACATACTAACTATGTGACCTTAGGTAAGTCACTTAACCTGGGGCTTTGGTTCCCTCCACTGCAAAATAAGGAGGATAGACTTAGTGACTTCTAAGGGTCTTTGCAGCTCTGTGAAGTCTTAAAAATCCATGATCTAGCTGCATGGAAGACAACAAACTGATGGCTATATTTTTCATGTCTCACTAATAATGGAGTCTTCTGCTCCTTACAACTGTAGTCTACTATCTCTGGTGATAAATAAGAAGTAATAGCTCGAGGGTGGGTGGAGCATTGAATAGAGCACTGGCCCTGAAGTCAGGAGAACCTCAGTTCGAATCTGGCCTCAGACACTTAACACTTACCAGCAGCCATGTGACCTTGGGCAAGTCACGTAACCCCAATTGCCCCCTCCCAAAAAAAAGAGAAATAATATATGTTTAAGATAATTTTTCTTAAAGTACAAAATGTGTGTAATGCCGATGTCAGCAAACATCTTTAAACACAACTTCTCCTTTTCCCCACTTTTTTGTTTTACTTTTTCATTTTTGAAGTACCTAGAGTCAGAATTAGTATTATCTAGTATTATGACAAGCTTCTACATACATGGATTAGCAATGCTAGGAGGCTTTGATAAACTTTTCTTGGTAAGAAAATTCCTAGGATGTCAGATCATTAGAGAATTTTCAGGGATAGTAGTGCATTGCTGTCTTTTCTCTCTCTCAATTGGAAAAAAGGGTTACTAAGGATCTTGTTTTACGAGGAGCTCCAGTTGTTTGTTTGTTGGGTTAGCCAAAATCTGAACTATTATTAATAATAGCTACTTGCTTACTCCTCAAATCACCACCCATAAGCAAATAGTATTAACCTAAGTTTCCAACCTGGTTCCATGTCAACAAATGAGTTGTGCTGTTTGTCTGTAGATAGTTCATGTATATTGAACATTATTATTGAGGGCAAGCATTGTGTTCTTCATTTTCAAATAAAGTCATTCTCTAGGGCCTGTTGGTAGTTTGGAGGTGATCTTGGGTCCTCAAAACCAGCGCAAGTAGACTGTGAACTCTGGCTGATCTTCTGGAGCTGTCTTTGTATCCCTAGCACTTGGCATGGTTCCTGGCAAAGAGTACGTAGTCCACATAACTGTTGACTTAAATTCCGTTGAAAATACTTGCTAAGGAAGGGCAGTGAAATAGCTATTCAATTAGGTATTTTCTTTGTATATATATATATATATATAGAGCAATGTTAAAACATTTTTAGAACTTCAAAGTTCTAATTTTTAAGTTCTACAGGATAGCAAGATTCAATGAAGGAATACTAGTGGAGTACATGAAGAGCTAGGTGGAGAAGTGGATAGAGTGTTAGACCCGGAGTCAGGAAGATCTGGGTTCAAATATGACCTCTGACATTTCCAAACCCGGTAACTCTAAGCCACTCACTTGATTGCAATCTACCTCAGTTTCTTTATCTGTAAAATGGGGAAAATAATAGCACCTACCTCTTGGGATTGTTGTGAGCACCAAATGAGAACAGAACTGCAAAGTGTTTTGCAAAGCTTAAGGTGCTACATTAATGTTGTGAGGATTATTATTCGACTGTAACATCAATCAGTACTAGTTTGAGTTTTAGTGCTAATTCTAACTACAACCTTGGGCAAATCCTTTTATCTTGGGGCCCCAGTCTACTTATTTGAATGAGGTAATATTTGCAGAGGATTTAGTACAGTGCTTGGGACAGGGCAGGTGTTTAATTCATGCTTTCCTCATTATAGCTCTAATGAGCTATGATTCTATGGTACAAGCAAGCAGCATGGTGTTGTGGAAAGGACCTGGGTTCAAATGTACTCTCTGCCACTGACTGTCTGACCTTGGGCAAGTGACTTAACTTCTCTGACCCTAAGCTTCCTCACTGGCAAAATGAAGTCACTGGACTAGATGATCCCTTAGGTCCTTTCTAGATCTAAATTTATGGTCCTATAAGTGGGTTTCATCTCCGTTCTGTGCCACAGATAATTAATGGTTCACTTTCCTCATCTGTAAAATTACAAGTATAGTAACTTGCCCTATTGACATCATAGCATTGTGAGAATCAAATCCATCTGATGTATGAGATGTGCTTTGAAAAATATAAAGCTGAATAAATGTGAAGGATATACTTTTGTATGGTTCCTGAGGTAGACTGGTCACCCTGATCATGGTTCATCTTTATGGAAGAATTGCCTAACTGAGAGCTGCAAGCAGTGGTTTTAATTGATGACTTATTTGTAAGACAAATACTGGCAAACTGGGCCAACTGTATTTACAGTTTCTCATATCAAGTCCTTTTGTTGCTTCTTAAGTGCTTTTGTGCTTTATTTGCTAAAATGTAAATCTAATAGACAGCTTTGCATTCTGAAAGCCTACATATCTTGTAGAACCATTATGGAACTATTTCCACCATAAGTCTGTTTTTTTAGTAGGTAGGCTGGATGCCATGGTCCATCTACACATTAGAGACCTCAGTTTACTAGTTCAGTTCAACAAACGTTTATTAAATGGCTATGTACAAATTACTATACTAGACCCTGGGATACAAAGATAAGAATGAAACAATTCCTGTCCCCAAGGAGCTTACTTACATTGAACTGATTACTATTATCATGTTTTTGAATAGACAGCAGATTGTCAGTTTAACCAGGAGTTACAATCAGAATGTTTCTGTAACAATTCTCTTGCTGTGTATATCTCTACAAATGGATGCAAATATATATGTCTACACGGTTCAAAAAATATCAAGATTGGCACAATGTTATAGTATCCTGATACTTCAGTATATGGAGGATCCATGGTTGCTTCTGTCGGTGAGGAAATTCTCTACACCGGTACATATTGCGATCCATCTTTAACTTAGTCAAAAGATCAAGTGCGTTAAGTAAATAGTAAATTGACATAGTAAATGTCAGAGTTGAGATATGAACTCATGTCTACCGGGCTTCAAGTTCAGCCAAGGAAATGCCATATTGCCTCTTGAAAAGTGAAAAGTGAAAAATTCAAGCACCTGGTTGTTTTGCCTATAAGATGCCACACAATAATTGGGCAAAATTTTTCACTGAATGAATTATATTTTGCTTAAGTTGATCAAATTGAACAGATGTTTATTTTGGAATTGGGGGGGCATTGGGAAGAGACAATGAATTCCCTGCTGTATTAAAAAGGCAGAAAATTTGATGAGATGAACCATCAGAACCATTGAGCTCTTTAGATCAACATAGAAAAGGTGAAGGCAGGATCAGTGGAACTAAATGGGAATGTCCCAAGGAGCAGCAATTTGAATATATAGGTGTGAACATATGTTTTGGCTTCATGTAGACCCAGATAAAATAAAATGCAGATCTGGCCACTTAATAACTACAGATAACCCAACTAATAAGTCCTGGCGTGGAAGTTTTCATTCAGATTGTCCCATTGACTGAACATTGATCAAATGCATTGGATAATTACTTGATCTATTCTTTTACTTAATGACATACTTCAAATACTTTGTCCTAATTTTGTGTATTTGTGTAATGACAGGATGCCATGACCTATATTGACTAGAGAAGCAAAAGAACATTTTGGCCAAGATTTCAAGCTGTGAAAATTTAATGTCCATTACTCCCCATCTTTTCTACAAGGTAGTACATCAGCAAGCTATTGAGCAGATTTACATACCTCTCAAGTTTTTTTTGTGGCATTATTGGAAATCTTTACTGTTTATGAGTGTTACAGTTTTATTGTTAATTAAAGTAGAAAAGAGGAAAATATGTTCTCATTGAGGGTTTGAAAGGTCAGAACTAGCTCGAGGCTAGTTTTAGATTTATGGCATTTAATTTTTAGTTTTGTTCATTTTTGAAACACGAGAAAGAACACTTTCTAAATTAAATGAAGATTCATTAACTATAAAACTACGAATGACAGTAATAAGAAGAAATAATATTTTTATGTAGCATCTATACATTATGAGTAATCCAGATATTTATAAATTGCTGATGTCCAGTGGGTCATTAGAAGAGGTCAACCAGGGTGAAACAGCCAAGAGAGAACAATGAGGAAACCAAATCTTCGATAAATATGCTTAGAATGCTCTGGTCACAAACCATACTGTCTTCTTTAAGAAGTTTAAGATGGTTTGCATATCAAGCCTCCCTTCCACCCCTAACAAATCAGCTGTCTTTGATACATTGACATATCAAGATATTATAAAATTATGTTGATATATTCTTTGTACCATGTAGATGTACATATGTGTGGCCTCATGTAAAGATATCTATTGCAACAGAAATGCTACAGAACTATTTTTATTCTAGTCCAGTCTCATGCTTACTGCCTGCGTGACTGTGGCAAGTCACTTAACCTTGCTGGGCCTCAGTTTCCTCATATGTAAAATTAGGGGGTTGGACTAGATGACTAGATAGACTAGTATCCCCTGGATACTATTTTATCCTTTAGAATATTACCTAGGGTCTAATTATCTTAAGAACGAAAGTTCTTCTGTTTATCTAAACTACAGCCTCCTTTTGCAGTGCAAACCCATTTTTCTTGTTCTCTATCCAGTGGTTCACATCAGTAGTCATGCTTACAGCTTGTGTCTCTCAGGAAGGAAAAAAAGCAAGTTTCTCCACTAGGACCATTTCTCTTATCATTCTCAGGTCTAGCTCTCAGTCAAAAGATCTTTTCTTGATGCTGAAGTAAGTGAAATGGACAGAAACTAGAAATACCTGTCCATGTTCTGAAGTTTAGAGCTAACCCTCTACTACCTGTCATCATGGACTTCCAGAGGAAGACTTAAAACACATCAATATGGATTCCCTGTGCATATTCCCAGAACTAGGACCTCATCAGATGGTTCCCTATTTTACTTGTAATAAAATAAAACAAGAACAACAATGATCATGATTAAAATGATAGGATTTTTAGGAGGCACCTAATCTTTTCCTGCCTGATAGAGTAATCTCTATGTCAGTCAGTTAACACATCAGTTAAGCATTTAATAAGCATTTATGTGCCAGGTGCCATGCTTAGCACTTTACAAATATTATCTCACTTGCTTCTCACAACAACCCTGGGAATTAAGTGTTATTATTACCCCCTTTTACAGTTGAGGAAACTGAGGCAGATAGCCATTAAGTGACTTGCCCAGGGTCTCACAGCTGGTAAGCATCTGAGTCAGATCTTCCTGACTACAGCCCCAGTTGTCTATCCACCATGTCACGTAGCTTGCTTTTGGGGAGGCAGATACAAAACAATAGTCTCCCATCTCAAATAGCTAATGTTCTAATGAGGAAAGAAAACACAAAAGAGGGGCTGAAAAGCAGTGATAGGTATTTACATGAGTGGGGGGTATTATGCCTAAGTTTGTAGAATGAAGACTAGTTCGTCTGGGGCTCTTCCCAAAAATGGAGGTTCTGGAGAGAACTCACTAATGGGAGGAGAAGGACATGAGCAGAGTCAGGATGCAGCTGAATCATAGAGGCTAAGTCTAGACAATCAAGGATGGTGGGTCTGCGGCCCTCCTCCAAAATACCATCTCTAATGTAAGGTGTCCCAAAAGTCTTAGTGGACCTTTAAGCTTTAAAAATAGCTTAAACCTATACTAAAACTTCTGGGATATTCTTTATGTGGTCAGCTAAGCACCAAAGGAAAACTTCCAATCAAGGGGATTACAATATATCGCAAAGAAGTTTATTCAATTATTTTGAACAACTCTAATTATTAGAAAGCCCTGCTTACTTGTTGAACTTTGTCTCTTTATAACTTTTACCTATTGACCCTAGCTCTGCTTTCTGGGGTCACAAGATAGAAATTGATTTCCCCTTCCCAATGACAGCCTTTATCCAGATCCCTCACCTTCATTATTGCCTGAGTCTAGATAAGCTTGAGTTTGTCACAGTTCCTTTTGAAATGGGATGCAGAACTGTGTCATGAGCCATATCAGGTCTAATTGGTACTGAGCAAAGGGAGACTGGTGTTACTGGAGCTTGAGTCAAAGGACCTAAATTCAAGTCCTGCCTCTTTTACTTAACAACCTATCTGTTCTTGGGTAAGTCACAGTCTCTCTGTGCCTCAGATAATTGTACTATCTTTCTTAGCTGTAAATCTATAACCTCTGTGACTGGGCATCGTGCTTTTGTTAATATAGCTTAAGACTGGATTTGTTTCTTGGGCAGTCTTGTTGGCTTGAGCTTACATTCTGCTGAAATCTCCAGTTCTTCTCATGAATCCAAATCTCTCTTCTGTACATCTCTCTGTGTCTCAGTCTTTCTGTCTGTCTTTCTGTGTCTCTGTTTATGTCTGTGTCTGTGTCTCTCCCCCCTTTAACTGATGGACAGGAGTTTGTTTTTGTTTTATTGTGTGTGTTTTGTGTTTTTTTGCTTTTTGGAGGGGAAAGGTAGGGCAATTGGGGTTAAGTGACTTGCCCAAGGTCACATGGATAGCTAGTATTAAGTTCTGAGGCTGGATTTGAATTCAGGTCCTACCTGCCCCTTGGACAGGATAAATATTAAACTTCTGTTCCATTTCTCCTGGTTTGGTCAATCAAGAGAAAGTGAGGCTGACGACTTCATGCAATTGTGCCTCTTAAATCCAATTTATGCACAAATTGAAAATCATAAACTTGATTTTAGAATAGCGATATTGTTTTGGTCCTCTTTGAGAATGAAGGACAGCCACCAATATCACATTCTCCACTACTGGTGAAACTGCCTTGGGGACCCAAGATTCTTGTTCCAGACCATTGGGATATTATTGAATACTGATTTTGTCATCCAATGTGTTAGCTATTCCTTCCTACTTGCATCTTCCACAAATTTGATAGGCATGCCTTCATTTAATTAATTGATAAAAACATTCAGGAGGACAAAGTCAAGTATAGAGACATCTAGGACAAATACCACCAGACATCTCCCTTCGTAAAGATCTAGCAATCAGTACTCTTTTTTTTTTTTCAGGGAGGAAGGCAGGGTAATTGGGGTTAAGTGACTTGCCCAAGGTCACATGTCTAGTCAGTGTTAAGTATTTGAGGCTGGATTTGAATTCAGGTCCTCCTCACCCCTGGGCCAGTGCTCTATTCACTGCACCACCTAGCTACCTCGAGTCAATCCTCTTTGGGTACATTTATTCAGTTAACCATAAATTCACCCAGCTGCATTATTAACCAGTCAACTTTTCCATCTCATCCACGAGACTATGATGAGAGACAAAGTTTGAAAAGATACTGTTCAACGGATGGTTTTTGAGCATATAGCAGAGGGAGCATTCATTAATTCATTCATTATCTGTCATTATCTATTCATTCTGTCCTGTTCAGAATAAATAACCCCAAATTCTCCATATATTTTCTTTTTCAATTCTTTAATCATCTTAATTCCTTCCTCTTCAACCTGTCTGAGTTTTCTTTATATCACTTAGGGAAGCAGCATCTCAGACTGAATGTGGTAATGAAATTCAGGCCTCATTAGAGAGGAGTGAATGAGAGTGCTGCTTTCTGATTTTTGCAGATTATACTACTTTTAATTTGACCCAATTTAAAAAAATCACACTTAAAAAAATCACAACAACATCTCATTAACAGCTAGTTTGTGTACCATAAAAATGTCCTGCTTCCTTTTCAGCTGAATTTAGATCTTCTTAGTATCCATCTTTTGTTACTGTTTTCTGTTACTGATTTTGAAATCTTTAATTATACTGTGATACTTTACCTTATTCAAATATCTTTTTTTATTTGATCATTGAATCTTAAATCATAGGCCTATTTTCTTTTTCAAAAAATGTTTAAGTTTTTTGCTTTTGGGGGGGCAGTTGGGGTTAAGTGACTTGCCCAAGGCCACACAGCTAGTTTTTGTGTTAGATGTCTGAGGGCGGATTTGAACTCAGGTCCTCTTGACTTCAGAGCCAGTGCTCTATTCACTGTGCCACCTAGCCACCCCTATTTTCTTTAAAAAATTTTTACAATAAAAAAATTGGGGGGAGGGGAAGGCAGGGCAATTGAGGTTAAGTGACTTACTTGTCCAAGGTCACATAGCTGGTAAGTATTAGGTGTCTGAGGCTGGATTTGAACTCAGGTCCTCCTATCTCCAGGGCCAGTGCCCTATTCACTGTACCACCTAGCTGTCCCTATAGGCCTGTTTTCTAAGTCAATTCACTTTCTGGGGAGTATTACTTCCCCCAATCCTCCAGGTTGCCCCCTGTGTCTGGTAACCAGAAGGTAGAGATGATCAGGTTAGTCTGAGAGCCTGCTCCTCCCCCAGTATCCTAGACTACCGCTTGTCCACGATGTTACCAGTATCTCCCCTCCTCAATAGTCATGGGTCCAGACTTCTCCTCACCCTTGTAGGACAACTGTGGAATGGACATGACTACTAACATAGCTTCAATGAGCAAGGAGTAACCAACTACAGTATTTTCAATTAGTTGAAGCTTGGCCAAACATGACCATATTCTTTGTCAAGGGGTACTAAGTGCAGTTGGTCTTACCATCTACCCTTCCACTGTGCCCTCCGTATGTCTGAGCATTGCCATCTGCCCTGTTGCTGTACCCTAAGGACAAACAGGCATTTCCATTTGCCCAGAAGCTGTGCTATCCCATAGGTACTCTCTCCCTAAGTAGAGGGTGTGCTCATTAAGAAAAGGGACTGTCTCACTTTTCTCTTTGTATCTTTAGTGTTTAGCACAGTGCTTGGCACATTGTAAATGCTTGATAAATGCTTTTCCATTCCATTCTCCACGTGCAGTAATTTTACCACCTACCTGTGATATATTGATGTTCTACTGGGGGAATGGAAGTGCTCGACTATACTTCTCAGTTTTCTCTATAGGGAACTAGATAGATAGGGCTACCTTCTGTACCCTAGATTACTCCAACTCCAACATCACCTTTCTGAATCTTGGGTCCCCAAAGCAATTTCACCAGTAGTGGTGAATGTGATGTTGGTGGTTGTCCTTCATTCTCAAAGAGGACCAAAAAAAATCACTAAAGTTAAGTTTATGATTTTCAATTTGTGCATAAATTGGATTTAAGAGAGGCACAATTGCATGAAGTCATTGGCCTCACTCTCTCTTCCAAAATCAGCACAATCCAGTGGTGGGACAGAATTAAGATGACTGGGGATGGCCTGGGATGCAGTGGACGACCTTTGATGTCTAACCAAGCTCTAGGTGCTCCACAGCACCTCCTTAAGCTGCCTTCATGGCCATTGAAACAAATTGCTCTCATCCTCCCATTCTACCAGGGGAAGTCTTCACATGCTTGGTGTAGACACCCCCCCCCTCCAACTTACCAATGGGTTTGAGATCCTTTGTTTACCCTCAATCTGGTTTAGTCCCTCTGCCAAAACAGTTTGCTGGGGTGTGACTGCTGCACATGCTACAGCTTCTTGGAGCCACAGATGAGATTTGGGTAGTACAGATGGACACCAAAAGGTGGAAAGCAACCCTGAAAAGGGCTCAGCAACCATCACATCAGAGAATGTGATGAACTATTTGCCCAAGATTTGGTAAAAATTAAAACCTCTTTGGACACATACACTTTAAAGTGTTATTCATTCTTCCCTGTTTAGTGTCATTTTGGGAAGCTGAATGAATCATCCTTTCATTTTAGTGTCTTAGTCTTTGAGGGAAAAATCTAGGTATCTAGAACAACTGCTGTGGACCATCACGTGATAAAGACCAAGATCTTTGCTTAATGATGGAAAACTGACCACTTTTTGAGAATGTCCTCTTCTTAGCTCCCAGGTAACAATAAGATGATTTAACCTGTATTTTCCTAGAGTAGTTTGGAGTGAACTATGTAGGAAGTTCCTGAATTTAGTCTGAATGGAAGTTATGAATGAACCCTGGGAAAAGGAAGCATTTTTAGTCAGGTAGAAAGATTAAAGCATAACTTTGGTGGATGGACAGCTCCAGTATTCTCCTTGAATATGATAGGCATGAAGTACAGAAAAGATTTAAAGATTCTGTGGAGGATTTCTAGAAAGACCAGGACAATAATTGCATGGATGAGAAAGTGTGGAGAGTTTACCAATCTGTGCTATTGGAAAGGAACACTTCACTTCATTGTCCTTCAGTCATTTTGAGGCACATCCAACTCTTTCTGACCCCATTTGGGGTTTTCTTGGCAAATATACCAGACTGGTTTGCCATTTCTGTTTAATTTTTACAGATGAAGAAACTGAGGCAAACACTGTTAAGTGACACAGCTAGTAAGTATCTGAGGCAAGATTTGAACTTGGGTCTTCCTGGCTCCAGGCCTGGCATTTTATCCATTGCACCATCCAGCCTCCCTAGGACTACCTCCACACCAGTGAAATTGAAGATCTGTGGAAGTATCCAAGTGCCCCTTTTCAAAAGCACATAGTCATAAGCATTTGATCTTTCCTATTTTCCTTCTTAAAATAAAAAAAATAAAATGATTGCATGATTAACAACAATAATAATTAATATTTATGTAATTCTTTAAGGTTTGCAAAGTACTTTACAAATATTTAATTTTACCATCACTACAACTGTGGGGAGTAAGTGCTATTATTATCAGCATTATCCAGATGAGGAAACTGAAGTAGACAATTCTTAAGTGACTTGCCCACAGTCACATAGGTAGTAAGTGAGCTGTATTTGAAGTCAAGTTTTCCTGACTCCAAGTCTAGTACACTACTCATTGTATCACCAAGCTGCCTCAACTTTAATATCATATCTTAACCAGACTACAAAGACAGAGCCTATAGAGAGGAAGGTGTGCATTCAAATACAATGCCCTAGGCAACTCTTAAAGACCATAAGATGCCCAACAGTTGCTACTCTGCACTGGTAGAAGGTTCCCTCCCCAGGATTTTTCTCCATAAGTGAAATCAGAGGTCTGGACAAAATCCTGAACTTCATTTGGACACTGATGAAAAAAATCAAAAGTTTTTTCAAGCAATGATCAACTTTTGAGTTTCTTTTCTTTTATTTAACTCAATATATTTCCCTTAGAGCCATAGAAATGTGGATTCTTTAGCTTTTCTTGCACATGTGCAGTATTCATTTAGCCACAAATGTGCATGATTGGTTCTTAGAAGCCATTTTCACTCCATGTGACCCAAAGTAGTTATATAATCAAGACCTAGTGATCTGCTTGAGCAACGACATGCCTTATAATCAAGCAATGCAAATAAAAAGCAAACGTAATGAGCAATTCAATGTATAATTGCAGCAAGCAATAACTCAAATCACAGCTCAGAGCAATAACTTGAAATCAGTTGTTCAGTGCTAGAAAATCTCTCTCCACAGAGCCTACTTCATATGCATCTTTCTGCAATGGGCAGACCAAAATTACCCATATAAATAAAAAAATCTGAGTGATTTTAGTTGTGGAGATTCCGAAGGTCATATCAGCTGCATTGTATTCCTGTGTAACTGCCTCCTGTAATAATGTATTTGTTCCTTTTTCTTCTGGTTACCCATTGTGCACACTTACATATTCACTTCTGCACATACCTATGTAGATCAGTTTGTCCCTGGATGTATTTCTCTCCTTAAGGTTTATATTCTGCTATAGGATACAGCATGTTAATACATCACTATATACAATCATTTGAGAAGAGAGTAATAACAGGGAAGTCAGAAAAGGTTTCCCATAGGTAGTAGCACTTGAATCTTGAGAGAAGCTAAGGATTTTAAAAGATGGAAGTGAGGGAGGAGGGCATTCCAGGCAGACTAGACTGTATAGGCAAAAGGGCAAGAAAATGGAGGGGCACAGAGCCTGAGTTTAGGGAACAGGTAGTCCCGTTTAGCTATAAGGTAGAGTACAGAAAAAGAGAATAATGTGAAATATGCCTGCAGAAGTAGAGGGGAGCCAGTCTGCAAGGGCTTTAAATGTCAAGTTTAGGAATTTCTGTTTTATCCTAGAGATAGAGTAACGCCATTTTAAACCTGAACTTTACTTAGGAAGGTTATTTTAACAGTTGTGTGGAAGATGAACTGGATAAGGAAGAAACTGGAACCAAAGAGAACAATTAATCAGATATTCAGTCTTTTGCATTGTGAAGGATTCCTTGAACAAGTTAAAGAGAGGTCTCCTACAGAGCAGGGTTCTTAAAGTTTTGATCTGTCATGGCTTCCCTTTGTTAATCTGGTGAATCCTATGGAGTTCTCAGAATAGTGTTTTTAAATACATAGGATTATGAAGGAAATTAATTATATTGTAATGCTATTATATATATTTTTAAGTTCACAGATCCCAGCTTAAGATTCCCTGCTTTAGAGGTTTTCCTGATGATACTTACTACAGATGACATTGAGATGATTGTACCAAGCTCCAGAACTTTCTCTCCTCATTGAGAACTATGAATGCTCATAAAAAGTTGGTCTGATAGCCCATACAGGAAAAACCAAATAGCTGAAGAATGCCTATTATCTAGACTACAACATGAGTTAGGTGACTAGTCATTCCATTAGTTCATTAGTACATATATTCCTTACACATAGTAGATATATTCAGATGGACAATGGGTCTGGAATGGAATAGGAGGAAGAAAGCTAGTTGGATTATATTTGGGACATTGAAAGATGTTTTCAACAGTCTCCTGCCACTCCCCAACACCAAACCCATCTTTTTACCTCCAATGTTCTTCCAGTTATACTGTGCGATTATGAATCTTGGAGTACCACAATCTTTATCAAGTTTCAAGCATTTCAAAGGGTAATGAGACTCGTGATGAGTTTAAGCAATTGTTCCAAACAGTTGTGATCTACCAGAAATGTTATAAGGCAAAACAGTAAGAAAAGAAGGAAAGAGTGAATGAAATATTTTAAAATACACAGAAGAGAGCGGGAGGTTCAGAAGAGAGACAAGCAAGATAGTTGTGTTACAGGAGTGTTAATTTTATATATAAGCCAAGTGTGGTGGTACACACCTGTAAACCCTGTGACTGGGGATGTTGAAGCTGGTGGATTGCTTAAGTTCAGGTGTTTTGAGCTGCATTGGGTTAAGCAGTTTGGAGTCCACACTAAGTCAGGCACAGGAATGATGAGCCCCCTTGAGTGAAAGGCCACTAGGCTGCCTAAGGAGGAGCAAACTAGCTGAGGTCAGAAATAAAGCAAATCAAAGATCCCTTGCTATTCAGTATTGGAATAAAGCCTAAGAATGGTTTCTGCATTCTCATTTGGGCAACATAGAGAGACCCAGGTTCCAAAAAGCCACCCCTCCATGCTCCCCATACCCTTTCCACCTACCCAACAAGACCCAGACCACTAAAAACCTACTACTAGCATACAATCCTATCTTTTTTTTTTTTGGAGGGGAGAAGGCAGGGCAATTGGGGGTAAGTGACTTTCCCAAGGTCATACTGCTAGTAAGTGTTTAAGTGTCTGAGGCCGGATTTGAACTCAGTTCCTCCTGACTCCAGGGCTGTTGCTCTATTCACTGTGCCACCTGGCTGCCCCCTAGCATGTAATCCTAAAGGACAAAAATGTTCTTCATGCATTGAAACATTCATAAATGTTTATAATAACAAAGAAAGATTAAGAGAAAAAAATTTAGGTATAGGGGTGATATCCTTCAAGGAAGGGTGATATCCCTTATATCACTCAGGAAATGTATGAACAGAAAAGGAGCTGAATCAATCATATAGTGAGAGAGATAACCAATCAATAACAAATGAGACAGACCTGGAGTCAGCAAAAATCTAAGTTCAGACCTGGCCTCAAGTACTTACTAGCTGTATGGCCTTAGGCATGTCACTTAACTTTTGTTTGCCTCAGTTGCCTCATCTATAAAATGGGAGTAATAATAGCAGGTCATTGTGAGTTTAAAATGGCATAGTATTTGTAAAGTGCTTTGCAAAACCTTAAACTGCTATAGAAAGACTAGTTGTTGTTATTGTTCTAGACCAGCGGTTCTCAACCTGTGGATCATGACCCCTTTGGGGATTGAACGACCCTTTCACAGGGGTCACAGGGGTCGCCTAAGACCATCGGAAAACACATATTTCCGATGGTGCTAGGAACGGAGACACTGCTCCTCTGTCTCCAGGCAGGTCTGCCCACATGCAGATACGCCCACATACAAGTATTAAAGGGTCTTCACGGCATTAGGAAGGTTGAGAACCACTGGTCTAGACTTACTAGTACCCATGAAATTAAAAAAAAAATTCCTCAAGGAGAGTCTTTAATATATAGCATAGAATTTATTTAATATTTCATAATTTGTAGGAGATGCAGGTACATGAACTTTAATTATTTTCATCATTGTTTGTTTCCTTATGCTTATTATGAGGTCCATAAACCCAAGGAGGCCCATGAGCTAGGGAAGATATATGATGAATAGTTAGTTCAAGGAGCCTGGATTTACCCTCATCTAATTATCCTCAACTCCCACTAATTTGTTGGGCTTATGGACCATAATGCCCTAAAACTGGCAGGTGTTTTATTATTACATGTTTCATTGCTTGATTGTAGTTTGAAAAACAGTTCAAACATCTGGACAGGTGTACTCTATTTGGATGAGTGGATCTTTTCTCCAATTGTAGTCAGTGGGAATGATGAATGGGTGCAGAGACAATATATTCTGTTAATTTATTAGCTTTTCCTTTGTATTTGCTTATTTAAAAGCCAACATGCCCTGTTAGAAGATTCTTTAAAATGGACACCAAAGTGAAAGTGTAGGTGAATAAAATGGAAGTTTCTGATGTGCTATACATGTAATATACATGCAATATATGTCACACACATAATATATTGTAATATATAAATTGAGACATGTGTAATATATATGTAATACATAAATTAATATATAAAGTTGCTGGGCTGGGTGGTGCAATGATTAACCTTTATATGAAGACTCTTACTGGGAAATGGTATATGCATTTCTTTCTTTAAAAAAAGTTTTATGGATATCTTTCAGTATTTTTATCCCATGGTCATTTCCCAACAGACACCTCCCCCACCTCCAATGTAATCCTCTCTTGTCATGAAGAAAAGCAATCAAATTAAACCAACCCAATTTTCACACCTGCGGTCTCTCCCCTGCTGAAAAGTGAGATGGGTTTCATCATCTCTTCTCCGAAACCAATATTGGTCATTGAATCTGATCTCTATTCAATTGCATCTTCATGTTGTTTTCATGTATATAATTGCAGTCACTGTGCACGTCATTCTCCTGGTTCTGCTTTGTTTGTTCCTTATGAGCTCATACATGTCTCTCAATATTTATCTGATTTCATCATATTTGTTGTTTTCTCTGGGCATATCTGCCTTTCTGCACCTTTTTATACCAATGTAAACAGGCTTGCATCTTCATCACCCACATTATGACAAGGTAGACTCTTGCCATTCATGTAACTTTAATTAAGAACAACAGGCTTGTTGCTCAGACCAGCAAAGAATCAGAGGAATACCAATTATGCAGTCTTATCTCTCAGGTCAGGAAAATTTCCACTAGAATTTGCAGTTGCCATGGTTTCTTCTCCCTCTTCCTTGGTTAGTGATGAAGTTACTCAGGAACTTCGTGAAGTTCCAACATCCTTCTCATTAATTACAGCAACAACACATTGCACAGGCTTGTTTCACAGTCCACAACAGTGGAAACAAATTTCAAGTGTGACTGTACTTCTTGCATTTTGGATTTCGAATATCTGCTTTCTAGATTGCCCCTGAACCTGGGAAAAGTTCCCTGCTTAACAGTTCTTCCAGTAACGTAGCAGTCCTTCTGAAATTGGAGGGTGTATTTGCCAGAGGAAGGAAATGAGACTAATAGGGAGGAAATGTCACTGTTAGCAGGGCTTGGTGATTTACAAAAGTCTGTTGTCTCACTCTCTTTCCACATCCTTGCCTTCTTTTACTCTTCTTACCTCTTCCCCTATAATGAATGGTGTATAGGGAAGGTCTTAAAATAGGAAGACCTGGGTTCAGATTTTGCCTCTGATGCATAATGACTGTGAGACCCTAGGTGACTCACTTGATCTTTCAGGGCCTCCAGGCAACTTTCTTTTTATTTTTTCATTTTAAAAAAGTTTTGTTTTTTTAAATTAAGTTTTATATTTATTTTTAGTTTTTTTTACATCATTCATTTCAACAAGATTTCGAGTTACAAATTTTCTCCCCATCTTTCACCTACCTACCACCCCAAAACAGTGATCTCACTGTATACCCCCTCTCCCAATCTACTCTCTCCTATATCCTCCCCCATCCCTCCACCCACTTTCCAGTAGGGCAAGATGGATCTCCTTACCTTAGTGCCCAGGCAACTTTCTAAAGAGACTCCATAGTTAGTTGTCTGACCTGAATCCAGATCTGTGAAGAGGGAAAAAAGACTCCATAAGGGAAATGGTAAAGTTTGAAACTTATTTAAATGATCAGCTGAATATGTGTTTTTCCTCCCTTTATTCCTTTCCAACTCACAGCCAATAAAACCAATAAAGTACTCTTTTTATTTGAAATAAAGCAACAGATAGACATTTGTTTTAATATGTTTGATTAAATATTTGGTGTCTGTACTTAAATCTAAGATAGCTTATCAGTTCCTATTTTATCTCCTAATAAAAAAGATCCTGGCGGAATATTTAACGACTGGAAAGTATCTGGAGAATAGCAGCCAGACTACCAAGTCAATGAAAATAAGAAGTACTACTAAAGAACAAGGTATTCTCAGCGGTGACAAGAAGAATAAATCCTACCAGGCGGGAAAAGATACCTTAAAACTATACTTGTTTTTCCACCAGACCTAGAATTGATGTCAACTACACGTGTGGATATGTCCAACCCATTCAGAACGGCAGTTGTGGAAAGTCGTATCTATTATACTCTGAAATTATATAGAGACTATATTGAGGTAGCTAGGTGACTCAGTGGGTAGAGTGCTGGACCTAGAATCAGGAGACTCTAAGTTCAAATTCAGTCTCAGACCGTGTTGACTGTGTGATCCTGGGCAAGTCACTTAACCTCTGCTTCAGTTTCTTCAATTGAGGAAATGGGGATATTAATAGTACCTACTTCCCAGGGTTGTTGTGATGGTCAAATGGATTAATATTTGCAAAACATTTAGCACAGAGCCTACCACATAGGAGATACTAAATAAATATTCTTTCTTCCTTTTTTTTGGAGGCAATCAGAATTAATGACTTGCTCAGGGTCACACAGCTAGCAAGTGTCTGAAGCCATATTCGAACTGAGGTCCTTCTGACTTCAGGACCAGTACTCTATCCATTGCCCTCCCTTCCTTCCTTCCTTCCTTCTTTCCTTCCTTCCTTCCTTCCAATGATTGGAAAGTATCTGGAGAATAGCACCCAGACTACCAAGTCAATGGAAAAACTCAAGATTATTTTACAGACATTACCAGCATGGAAGAGAATTCCAGGTGTTAAGCTAAGTAGTCAGCCATAGTGCTCAAAACCACCCAGATATATACATTATATACACTCTATCAATGAACTTGATCTAATTACATGAGGAACCACTGATCCTATTTTTCTTGAAGCATCATGTCAGTTAAGTTACTTTTCAAACAGGTTTAACTCTTCCACAGCCTCCCAAGCTCATAAACAGCCGGGGCTGACTAACAGCACCCACATAGTCAATGACCTGTAGCCCCAATTGTGAATTTATGGATGACTCAGGCTGGCTATCAGAGTCACCTGTGAGTGCCTTCTCTTCCTCTTGGAATGTCCAAACTGGAATAGTAAGTAGTTTTTGGAAAGGCTCTGCCTCTGAGTTCATCCCTTCTCTGTAGTCTGAACAAAGATCCCCTCTAAGAATCAGACAAACTCAGCTGTTTCCTGATTCAGTTTCGTCCTTATAAAAGTCAGCTATTTCTTACCTATTTTTACCCCTTTCTGCAATGAGTGGGCTCTTCTGTTAACTCTGGATCTGTCTTTGTCTCTGTCTCTATGTAGATGTCTCTCTGATTCTATGCCTGTCTCTGCCTCCCTCTCACTGGGGATATAATCTCTATCCATTTATTTGTTTTATAACCACAACGTCAAGGACAGGATTAACATGATCGTGGATACCTTTTGGTCTGTCCCCATAAAACTATGAGCCTAACCTGTTTTTTGCCTGGAATTTCCACGCCTGACTTCATTAAGAGCAATGCCCCCCTCCCCCCGGGACTCCATAGTGACACCTCGTGTTATTAAGTAACATTTTGCACCTGAGAATCACTCCCTCACTTCTTGGCTCCTCGAATAGATTTTTGTTTTGTTTTGTTTTACAATATATCTGTTCTCACCACTGGGCATCCAAGGACATCTAAGGCAAAAGGAAATTGCTTCGGTGATATAATGTTCACATATGGCATTAAAGCACTCTCAGGGAGAAATTCCAGACTCTTAACTACTTCAGGTTGATTGCAGCCCAAATCCCTGGGCATCACAAATAGCTTTCACTCTTTCTATGATATCACCATAGCTTTGGTATCACATGAGCTGTGGGATAGAGCATCTGTGCTCCATTGTGTTTATCCATTCAACAAGCATTTGTTAAATGCCTTTTTTTTATGTCAGGCACCATGCTAGTCACTAAGAATACACTGTAACAGTAAGTTTCAGGGTGTTTATATTCTCTTATATCCATATTAGTCTTTCTAGGCTATTATTATTATATGCTGAACTCATAATCAGCTGCTGTTGCTACTCAGCTCTTGCTGGAAGCATCTTTTGCTTAACTTTGGTCAAAATACAGGTCAATGGATTGTTGTATGTTCACACTTGAAATTTAGCTCCACAGAGACTGTGTTTGAACTTTTCACTCACAGACCACTCCGGTTTATGTATGGGATGGAGGGTTACCCTGTCAGTAAGTCACTTGTGCTAGCAAATGCAGCAACATTTTAGTAACTCCCATACTCTCATACTCACACACAGAACTACTCTGAGCTAGTGTCAATATGCAGCTCTGAGTTATTGCTCAGATCTGTGAAACCCCTAGGTGTCACTAGAGAGATCAATATAGGTTCATGTCTTTTTCCTCCTCCTCCTCTTCCTTCCACCTCCTTTTTTTCTCCTTTTCCTTTCCCTTATCTTCCTCCCCTTCATGACTGGTATCACAGATGCACATTGCCCTCCTCCCATGCCTTTTGGGGGTGGTTATTGATGCTAACTATTTATGAAAGTTGATAAATTCAGAGTCCTCAAACTAGGGAAGAGATCTTTGTCTTTCCTAACCACTGAGAAGAAATCAACAGAGACTGGCTGCCCTGCCCTATTTTATACTCTGTGTAGACTTCAGCTAGTTTTATTAGCATCAAACCCTTCTTATACTCTGCAAGCACACACAGGTAAACTATTCTCAACATCTCAAGCTTGGGCAGATGGTTTTATGTGAGGAGGGAGAAATCAAATCAAAATAAAAGACCAAAGATTAAATTATAGTCGAGAAATTTGTCAACTTAGACATCAGACCTAAGAGAAGGGGGTGGAGGCAGTAAGAAGGTTGAGAAGAAGATCTAGTAAAGCAACTTTTCAGCAATTCTTAAGATGCATTAGCTCACCAGGTTTTGTCTAAATGCTCCAATTACATTAAGCTGAGGCTGACGGTTTTCTAGGCTCATTTCCTTTTCTTGAGATGCATTCTGTGAGATATCCTTAAGGAGGCAACTACATAGTCATCTCGAGGGCCCCTGTTTCCAGCTTCCCCCTCCCATCTCCTTCACTCTACCTTTTCAATTCTCCACATCCGTGATAGAATCTTCCAGTTGGTATTATTGTTGAGTTGTTTCAGTTTTGTTGGACTCTTTGTGACCCCATTTGGGGTTTTCTTGGCAAAGATACTGGAGTAGTTTGCCACTTCCTTCTCCAGCTCATTTTACAGATGAGGAAATTGAGGCATACATGGTTAAGTGACTTGTTCAGGGTCACAGAGTTAATAGTAAGTGTCTGAGACTGGATTTGAACTTAGATCTTCCTGACTCCAGGCCCAGCACTAGCTGCGGTCGTGTTGTACTACAAAACCTCAAATCCTGAGCAAGTCTCTGGATGTGTCATTTTTTTGTGCCAGTCAGCTCCTTTTAAGGGTATGTAGAGACCAGTGCTGTATGAGTGAGGCAATAGAGCAAGTCCTGAAAAGTTTGTGCATGAGTGTTCATCAGTCCAGTGACCTTTAAATAGTTTCAAAGCTTTTATGTTAAACTGATCAATTTCGTCCTTCTGCTTTTGGTTCTTTTCAATGAAATATTCAAAAGGGAGGTCATTGAGTGACTTAACCATAGCATCCTTGTTCTTTGTTGTTGTTCATCCTTCATTCTTGAAGAAGACCAATGACATCAAGAGGGTGATGTCTTAACTTGCAAGTGAATTGGATTTAAGTGAGACAGAGCTGTGAAGAGTCATCAGCCTTCTTCCTCCAGTCCAGAGACCATAGATCAGGACAACTGGGATGGTCCTGGATTCAATGGGAGACCTGGGCCTTTTTAAGCTAAGGCCTTTCAGAGGTCTCAGTTCATCTGAGACAATGCTCATTCAGTAATCAAGGGCTAGGTAAAAACTGAAGCAAAATATGACCTAGTTGTCTTCATCAACCTGGGAGGGGAAGACCATCAGCATTTCTGGCCAGAAGAGAAGTATTGTCCTTTACAGATTTGTTGTAGCAGCCACCAAATTCTAGATACGTAATGGACCTTTGATTTCATTGGCAAAGGAAACACCCAGATAACGACATTTCAGCCACTGCAGGTTGGCATCTTTTCTACAATATAGGGTCTTAGAAAGTTGCCTAGAGTAGAGCAGTGAGAGGGAAATGACTTTCCCAAAGTCACGCATCTAGCGTGTGTCAAAGACAGAAGTTGAGCCTGTTCTTCTTGACTTTGAGACTGTCTCTCTGTGCACTACACTGCCTCTCCAAGTCCTAGAAAAGTCCTTTATTCTCAAAGATTCCTTGAATGAAGCCAGCCTCTGAGGACTTCTGTCTCCTTTGTATTTCTGGTACCTCCTCACTGAGACACCATGTGACCTGTGGGCTTGATGGAGATTCTATAAAACTATCACTTGTCAATCGATCATTTCAGATCAGATTCTTTGAGCTGATCCAATACTTTCATTAGCCTTGCTTTGTGTTCTTCCATTGTCCTTCTTAACACTGGCTTCCTGGTTGTCATTGGAACAAGACACTCCATCTCTCAGCTCTGGGCATTTTCTCTGGCTATCCCCCCATTCCTCCTGCTTTCTGACCTGTCCAGCTTCCCTTAAGTCTCAATGAAAATCTCTTCTTTTACTGGAAGTCTTCTGCAATACCTCTTAATTCTAGTGCCTTCCCTCTGCTAATTACTCCCTATCTATCCTGAATATAGCTTGCTTTGTAATATATTTGTTTACATGCTGTCTTTCTGTGTTCCCACCCCCTGCCTCCTTACCCCAGATTCTAAGCTCTTTGAGATCAGGGACTGTCTTCTGCCTCTTTGTATTCCCAATCCTTAGTACAATACCTGGCACACAGTAGGTACTTAATAAATGTTTCTTGATTCTGAGAAGTGGGTGGTTTGGGAAGGGGCAATTGAGTGGCAGTGGATAGAATGCTGGAAGAAACATGAACATAGTGGATAGGTAAATATTTGCCAATTCTCACACCAAGAAAGGTTACTTTTTACTCCTTAACAGTTCCTAAAACTTTATGTTGATTTGGGAGAGGAAAGAAGATTCATGAATTTTCCTCTAGAGGGCACACGTAGTCTGCTTACAGACTTTACAACTTTACAATTTAGGTAAATTTGGGATTCTGCAAACTTAAGTTCTTAGTAAAGTTGTGTCTCTGTGTGTGTGTGTGTGTGTGTGTGTGTGTGTGTGTGTGTGTATTTTGTTTTTGGTCCTGTCCTGTGAGCTTACAGGGAAGGGAATTCTAGTGCAGAAACTCCCTCTATGTGCAACTATTTTATAAATTAGAGTTTCAATTTAAAGTTGTGTGTGGGCAGAGGTTAAATGATTTGCCAATAGTTACTCAGTTTGTATGTATTTATCAAAAGCAGGACTTGAACCCAAGTTTTCTTGACTCCAAGGGCTGTCAGTCATTCACTTAACTACTGATCTCCAAACTTTTAAAATTCTAGCGTCTCTATTAGTAAAGAATTTTTGAGCATGTACACACAATATATGCATATTTACTTGTTAATAATATACTTTTAAATTATAGAATTCTATATCTAATTAAATATTTTGTCACATAATATTTAACATATATTTATTTAAAATTATATACTCAATAATTGTTTATTTACTTTTAAATTAAATAATACATAAACATGACATCTTTTTAATTATATATTAATTGCAGCCATGTGTTTTCTCTTGTGTAAAACAAAAATACAAATTAAAAGGGATGAGCTAAAGATGAAATAGTTACATTATTTTACTTATTAATTGGTACAAAATGTGTTTGTCCTAAAGGATAAAGTGGACTTATAAATAATAATTATAAGTAATACTTTTTATTAATAATTAATTATTTAGTTAGCTTCCTTAGTGAAGCTAGCAAAAACAGGTGAATTTTTTTTCTTTTTCTTTTTTAGCTTTTTAGAGAGGGGAAAAAGCGGGGCAATTGGGGTTGAGTGACTTGGCCAAGGTCACACGGCTAGTAAGTCTGTCAAGTTTCTGAGGTCAAATTTGAACTCAGGTCCTTCTGACTCCAAGACTGGTGCTCTATTCACTGGAATTTTTTAAAAAGATAATTTTAATGAAAAGATACACAATACAATAATCAAATAATAAGTAATAAGTAAATAATAAAAAAAAAATAAGTAATTGCTATAGAGTGCCAGATCTGGAGTCAAGAAGACCCTGAGTTCAAATGTGACCTCATACACTTAGATGTGTGATCTCAGACAAGTAATTTAACCTTGTTTGCCTCAGTTTCCTTATCTATAAAATGACTCGGAGAAGGAAATGACAAACTACTCCAGTACCTTTGCCAAGAAAATCTCAAATGGGGTTTTCAAAGACTTGAACATAACTGGAAAAATAATTGAACAACAAAAATAAAAGTAAACAAAATAACTTTTCAACTGGAGTCATGGTTATGTCCACTCAGTATACCCAATGCAGAAAAAAAAAGTCAAAGTGAATTGTTTTTGTTTTCAACTCAAAGTTTTCAAAGTAAATCCATCCCTCTTTGTTTACATGGTTCTCCTTAGTGGATGGTACCAATTTCCTATTTGTTTGGATATTTTAGCTGTGTTCTCACATGAGTGAGGAATAACGAGAAGTCCAATTTGTTTTCAAGGTTGAGTACAGAAAGTAAGATGAGGAGGGACAAAAGGAAGGATGTGAAGGGTTTTAAATACCAACCCCAGGAGTCTATATTTGCTCCTAGAGGCAACAACACCACTGGAGTTGGTTGAATGGGGGGCTTGGGTGACATAGTGCAACGAGGTGATGAAGTGGATAGAGCATGGGTTTGGAATCGGGAAGCCTCATCTTCTTGAGTTTAAATCTGACTTCAGACACAAACTAGCTGTGTAACCTTGGGCAAGTCACTTGTCCCTGTTTGCCTCAGTTTCCTCATCTGTAAAATGAGTTGGGGAAGGAAATGGCAAATCACTCTAGTATCTTTGTCAAAAAGATCCCAAATGGAGTCAAGAAGAGTTGGACACAGCTGAAAAATGACTATTAACAACAATGACAATTACAACAGAGTTACACCTGCTCTTCAGGAAAATCAGTTGGACAGGAGGAGAAATTGGAATAGAGAGAGACTTGAGGGAGATCAATTACAAGGCTGTTGCGGTAATCCAGAGGAGAGGTGATGAGGAGGGTCTGAAATGGGGCGATGACACTGTGAATGAAGAGAGGGGATGTCAGTGAATGAGATTTAGAACCTGATTGGTTGTGCAGAGGTGTGTGAAGCGAGGGAGAGTGAGGAAACAAAGTTAGCACTGAAGCTGTGAACTTGGGTCACCTGAAGGACTCTAGGGCCCTCATCAGAAGTAAATTTGGGGGAGGAAGGAAAAATAATGTGAGGAGAGGAGCCCATCCATGCCTGCTCATCCATTGTGACTCAGTCTGTCTTACCCAAAATTAAAAAGGGGTACAAGAGACGCAGGGATCTTGTTTATAGGTCACTGTCTCAAATAGTGGACTCTTCCCTCTTAGTGAGAACCTCTCTTGCTGTAGCCATGATGTGATCTGGGGACATGACACAAAAATACTGGGAATAAGAGTGGGAAAGTTCCCAGTGGCACCTGCAAGCTGCTGAGGGTATCCTGTGTCACTGATGGCAGATGGTGGTGGTGGTGTAACAGAAGGTTGAGAGTTTGCACAGCAGTAAGGGTGGTCAGAGTCGAAAAGTGTTGAATCTTTTTTTTTTCTTTTTGGAGGGCAAGTGGAGTTAAATGACTTGCCCAAAGTCCCATGGCTAGTAAGTGTGTCAAGTGTCTGAGGCCAGATTTGAACTCAGGTCCTCCAGCCAGTGCTCTATTCACTGAGTCACCTAGCCACCCCAAAAGTATTGAATCTTAATGGATTAAGGGTAGGTGTAGAATTGGAGAATAACTCCTCTCCCCACCCCCACCCCACCCCCAATTGAATATGGAGGATCAGATTGGATGCCACTTATCTTCTGATGGATAGATCTCACACCCCTTGGGGTTACACATCAGCCCTCTGGGAGATAGGGCCTCCTATGGAAAGGATTGCTCCAAACCACTTTTTCTCTCAAAAAAACTGATTTCCTTTTAATGGAAACATTGATCATTTTACTTTTATTCAA
>CM053600.1:74307400-74338017 GCA_028646575.1 Pseudocheirus occidentalis
CCCCCCTGCAGAGTCTGCCGGTTCCAGCAGTTCCCTTCCCCCACTGCTTCCTTGACCCGGGGGCAGATTGGCTGAACTGCTTTATCCCCCCAAAATTAATTTTCAAAGTTTCACTTTCACTAACAGTCTCTGACGCTTTAAAGATCCCCTTAGGCATGTGCTTTAGATTTTCTTTGAAGTAGACTCACAGTGCGGTTTGGGAGGCTCCTCATGGCTGCCACTGCTGTTTTGGGCTGGCCAGGTCTCTGCTCTACTGCACGAGCTGCCCCTCTCCCGACCCGTTCCTCACACCTTGGCAGATGTGGAGGTGCTGGAGGACGTAGAACCTGTGCAGACTGGCTGCGGTGCCCACTCGGCTCAGCTCAGCCAGGCTCCTTCCCAACCGTCCCAGGCCTGGCTGTGGTCTTGGCTTCAGGCTGTTCCAGCCTCCATTCAGTCTGCCGCGATGAGACCCTGCTGCCTAGCTGCCTTCAGCAAGAGATGTGTTCTCTGTATTTTTGTGAGTCTGAGACTCCTAGACTTTATCTGGGTTCATAATTTAATGGGTGTTTAGGGTGGCGGTGTGGGAGCTGTGGGACCTTGCTTCTTCTCCTTTCCATTTTGAATTTGATTTTCTATGTTTAGAAGTTCTGGGCGGTTCTCTTCTATGATTTCCTTTATTAAGGTGTTAAGTTTTTTGTCCTGTTGTGTCCTTGTGGCAGTTTTATGGTCCTCAGGTTGCCTTCGCTCATCCTGGCTTCAAGTTCAGTATGTTTTGTTTACATAGTGGGCAGATTTTAATTTAACGTTACTGGGTTTTTTGTTTCTGTTTTAAGTTGTCCTTCAGTTCTGTGTATTTACATTGCCAGTCTTTTGTGCTCTCTGTTATTACTTTGGTAAGGCTTGCCATTGCAGACCAAGTTATCTATTCTGCTCTCTTTTACATTAATCTATTTTTATTTTGTTATTGAAAACAATTTTAAGGAAAAATATCTTACAGCATTTTCTCTTTGTGCTACATAGGTTTCTATGAGCAGTGGGCAATCAGAAATTGAAAGGAGAGAAAAGCATGAGAGTTTTTGATATCAGGGAAATGAATGGGAAGTATGTGGTAAAACACAGTAAATATTTCTAATATTTAAAAACTACATACATTGTCATTTTAGTTCTCATCTGTATTCATTAAGTAGTCACTATAACTTAATATAATTTAATGTATAAACTTGATATGACTGAGGGCCTCATCTAATTTTAGTGCTTATGGGAACTCCATCTGCAGAAAAGAAAAACTTCGACTTTTCTTAGACTTTTGTTATATGGGCCTCTAAGGAGTAAAAATCATTCTCTTAGTTCTTAAGAACATGAATAAAGCCCAGGCTGTCTAGTATTTTCAAGAAAGTTGCTGATAAGACAAAAGATATAGTTTCTTTATTGTCAAGACATAAGATATTCCTTTCTCTTTTATGCTGTAAGCTTCTAAAACTGCTGTACAGGACAAATTCTGCACACAAAATTCTCATTTCTCTTTTAAACCTTTTAAAAATCATGTTGTCACTCCATGTTCTTTTCAAATTCTGTAGGGTTCTCTGTCTTATCAAGTGTTGGATCATGTTCCTTTTTTTTTCTTCTAGTATTTATTCACAGATACTTGAACTAGTTTACTAGGTCTGGAAGTCATATATCCTTCTGCTGCTACTTTGTTTTCCTGTTAATTTATCTATTTATGTTCAAGATCTTTGACTTTTCTTCTTCCTGAAATTTTTGGTATTTTCACTCTTTATTTTCCTTATCATTTATTTCCTAACTCCCTCTCCTCTGATCATGGTTTCCTTGGGGATTGGATCTCAAACAGTCTCTGCTTCCTCCCACTCTGGGCAATTTATGGTTCACCAGCCTAGGTCTCTGCCTCAGCTGACTTTTGGGTGGTCAGAACTGGCCTTAGCTGGGTGCCATGCTCTTTCCCTCAGGCTTGGTGGAGCACTGCACAGTTCCCTACATCTATGGTGATCTGTCCCTTTGTTCCTTATTTCTCTGGCCCAGCACCAGCAAGTTAGAGCCTGGTTTCCCCGGCACCAGCAGTTCGGAGCTTTGCAGTGTTGATGCTTTATGATTACAGCCCCTGGCAGACTTTTGCTCCTGAAGGGCTGTGGCCAAGATGCCTGTCAAGGCCTAAGCAAATTTCCACAGCTTGAAGTCAAATTCTCTATGGACATGGAACAAAGGAGAAGAATGGGGTGCAGAGATGGCTTTTGATGTGAGCCTGGGCTGTGTTCTTGGGTCTGCTAGTGTGGTCTTGTTGACAATAGCATAGGAGGTGGAAGAGGGGTGATAAGTAGCCTCAGGATATTAAGCTCCAGTACTTGGGTTTGGGCTTGGGTTTTTTTAACCCTTTGGATTCTGGATGTCCTAGACCACGGAAACAGCTTTATCTTTGGCATATAATTTCTATTTTAGAGAAGTTTGAAAAGTTGTGATTAGAGAAAATGTTTAATCCACCATCTTGTGTCTCACATCCAGAAATCCCTCAAAAATGACTTTGAGATTTTATGCCTTTTTAACAAGTTAGTGGCACCATCAATGGAAATAGAAAAATTGAGGAAGGGGTAAAGATTTTGAGGGGGAAGGTGATACTTTGCTCTAAGTTTCAAGTATCAATTGAGACATCGAGGTAGAGACAGCCAACAAGCAGTTGGAAGTGTGTGTGTGTGTGTGTGTGTGTGTGTATGTGTATGTGTGTACTCCAAGAGAGAGGTCAGAGGTACAGATCTAGATTTGAGAGATAATTGCACAAAGACGATGGGTGAAACCTTGAGAGAGAATAATGTTTCCAAAGGATAGAGTCAAAGTAAAAAGAAAAGAAAGCAAGTACAGGACCCAGAATCTTGGGGAAACACCAACATTAAGAGGTCAGAAAGAAGAGGCTCCAGTGAAAGAGATAAAGAGATAGTAGTTAGCTACTTGCTATCTCTCTTTTCTGCTTTTCTTTGTTTTGTTTCTTCTTTCTCCTTGTTCAGTCCATTGGTTATAATTCTTCTTTACAACTTGACCAATGTTTAATGCAAAGGTATATGTAGAAACTATATCAGATTGCATGCTACCTTTGTCAGGGGCTGGGGGAAGCCTGGAAAATGGGGGAAGAAAATTTGGAACTCAAAAACTTGTGGAACTAAATGTTGTAAACCAAAAGTAAATAAATTTTTGAAAAAAGAGTGGTTAGCAATATGGAAGAACCAGGAATGTGTTTTGTCTCAGAAGTCAAGGGAAAAAGAACACCCAGGAGACCTTAATTAACAGTATTAAATGCTGCAGAGAAGTCAAATATGATGAAGAATGAAAATCAGCTTTTGGATATAGTGATGTATATGTCACTGGTAAGCTCTGAGAAAACAATTTCAGTAGAGTTGGAACGAAGCTAGATTCAAAAAGACAAGAAGTGAGGGGGTGCAAGGAAATAGAATCAGAGAGTGAGAATGTCTTTCTTTCCTATGCAAACCAACACACATTTATGAAATACTTACTATGCATCAACCACTGTGTTAAGCATATAAAGGCAACAATCAGTAGTGCCCGTCCTTAAGCAGTTGACGTTCTTATGTACCTGGAATGCCCTCCCCCCAACCCTATACTTTCCAGTTTTGGGTCATTTGCAAATTTCATGAAGATGCCTTATATTCTATCATTCAAGTTATTGATTAAAAAATCTATTGAACAGTATGTGATGTATATTAACCTAAATTTGCTACCGTGCAATAATGACTCATTTGTTGATCCTAGTACTGACCTCTTGGACAAAGTCTAATCCTTTTTCCATATAAGTATTCAATACATTAACAACATATCCTATGTTACAGACTTCGTTAGACTTGGCATTTCTAATTCTTTTCATTGTTCCACACATCACAAGGATTCCAGACTTTCATCACCCTGGTCATCTTCCTCTGGAAGGCCTCCAGTTCTCCACTATCAACCTTAAAGTGTAATAAACAGAAGTAAACCCATTACTATGGTTTCTGTCCCACCAACATAGAGTACCATTGTGTGTCTTTTGTTTCGGGCAGTGTGTGCCAATTACTGTAGGCTAAGATAGCATTGAGAGACAGTATGTCATAATAAAGGAACAGCCTTGTACTCAAGAAGACATTGGTTCAAGTCCTTCTTCCAACTATACCTGCTGCATGATGATGCAGCGGATAAAGCATTGGACCTGAAGTTAGGAAGACTCATTTTCCTGAGTCCAAATCTGGCCTCAGACACTTATTAGCTGCGTGACTCTGGGCAAGTCACTTAACTCTGTTTGCCTCAGTTTCCTCATCTGGAAATGAGCTGGAGAAGGAAATGGCAAACCACTCCAGTATCTTTACCAAGAAAACTCCAAATGGGGGTTGGACATGAAGAGCTGGTCATGACTGAAAAATGACTAAAAGAGCCTGTCTCTGACCTCAGACTTAATCTCTCAGAACCCCAGAGAACACTCTTTCTTTTTTTTTTTTTGCTTTTTTGGAGGGCAGTTGGGGTTAAGTGACTTGCCCAAGGTCACACGGCTAGTTTTTTGTGTTAAGTGTCTGAGGCCGGATTTGAACTCAGGTCCTCCTGACTCCAGGGCCGGTGCTCTATTCACTGCACCACCTAGCCACCCCTCCAGAGAACACTCTTAAGATTTGGTTTCAGAGCAGGTATCACATTTCCTCACCAGGAGTTCTCTATACCAATGAAATCCCAAGTCCTATCCAAGGTACTCATTTTAGCCACCCACATCACCTTGGTTGAATCCTATTGAGCTTGTCATCAGCTAAATTACATGGTTCATGGCTACATGCTGTGCTTTGCTGTTAATGACCCTCATTCTGTCTTTGTGCAATTGAGTTTTGTTTTGTTTTTAACCCAAGTGCAATACTCTACACTTCTCCCTGACAAACTTCATCTGGTTGCTTAGGGCCAAGGATTCCAGTCATTATTTTAATTTCCATTATGTCATCTATGGTATTTGTCATCCCTCCCAGCTGTTGTTTTGGGGGTTTTGGTCACATGCCTTCCATTTATTTCTTCCTACAAGTCACTGACAAATGCCAAGAAGGAAGGGCTACGGACAGAGTATATTATCATGCCAATCTACAACTCTCTAGCTTGACATCATCAATCTATTTTTAACCAGCACTCTTTGGATATGGTTGTTCAACCAGCTATGAATCCATTTAACTATACTGTGTATTTGACTCTATCATGACAGATATAAGAGACTTTGTTAATGCCTGACTTCACAACGTATTTACTAGTTCCCTGGCACTCTCCCTGTATAGACTGTTCCAATCATTTTCCCTTCAAATTTCTATCCTCTCTTTTACCACCCCAACTCTCAGCTGATGACTTTCCCTCTTCCTGCTTTCTGAACAATCAAGATCATACAGCATGAACATCATTATTAAATCTCCCCTCCTCTTCAAAAGATGTCTGTACACACAGCCCTCCTCTATTTCTGCCTGTCAAAAGACCAACTCTTCTTCCTTTCCAGGGTTGATCCTTCCACTTGTACCTCCCTATTTCCTCTGAGCATCTCTGTAATTGACCTTTCAGTTATCAAAGCATATCTTCCCTATCTAGAACAGGAACCCCCTCCTCCTTCTCCAGAAACTTCCTCTCTTCCATCTTCAAATGTTCTCAGGCTACCTGGATCCAAAAAAAAAAAATCCTTTACTTGACCTTAATGCAACTTCATTTCTCAGCTGGTTATACTACTTCTCTGACTGACTTCTCCATTATGTGCCTCCATCTTTTCCTTTTCCCTGCCCCTCCCCTTCTCTTCCCAGCTGAATACACTGGTATTCAGTCAAGAAGTGACATAAATGATATCATCAGATGGTTGCATGAATGGAAAAGGAGGTGGATTACACTAAACATGTCATGAGATTGAGAAGAAGGCATTGTAACCATACAATATCAAAAGATCTACAGAAAGGTGCTGGACAAGAATTGAGTTCCATACCATGAAAAGGTATAAACAGGTTCTGATCTGTACCTCTGAAAAGAGTAACCATATTGATGAGATCCTTTGCAGTCACAGAACTGAAGTATTTCTCCAGTAACCAAAGCACAAAATACTGGAGTGCCTTGCCATTTGTATCAAAATACCTTCCAAATCTATCAGTTCTTTCTCAAAAACAGCCCTTACATCTCTTCTTTTACTTTTTAGTCCCATAGTCAAAACCTTATTTTAGGCTCTTGTCATCTCATGTTTTAACTATTATAATAGATTTATAACTGGTTTCTCTGTCTCTTTCTATCCTTTCTGTATACACTTGTACAGTGGGAACAAGAGCCTGAGAAAGTGGCCTATGGCATCATGGTTATTGTCAACAGTAAAAAAGTTCCCGTGGGAAAATTTACATGTAACCACCCATGTGACCATCCTTGGCACTTTCTCTTCTTTGTTTTGTTTCTATATAATATCTGGTCTGCCACGAAATGAGTATGGAGATCCACCATTCTGTCCTGCTACCATCCAGGACTGGCCTCTGGAATGAGGTAGCATGAGTAAGTTCCCTCTAATAAAACCTGTTTACAACCGTGTTGGTGTGGACTGCCCCTCTTTCTTCGAAATCCCTGTATTTCTCAGAGGTGGGACTGTCCTCCTAACTTACTCTTGATAGAACACTCTTACCAGATTAATCTCCCCAGTATTGCTTTGCAAAGTCACACACACACCCTATCCCTTCTTTATCCCTATGGGACTCAACAATCTTAAATGGCTCCCTTGTGCCTTCCAAATAAACTTCAAACTCCTCAACCTAGCATTCAAGGCCCTTTCTATAGCAACTGACACTGCTGACCACCCCCACCACATGGATACTTTCTCCTCCCTCAGTTGTCATGACAATGTTCTCTCTTGCTCCTCTTACCTGTAGAAACATTCTTCTTTCTTATTTGCTGGCTTATCATCCATGTTTTTTCCCCTATGTCTAGGTGTGCCCCACAATTCTGTCCTAGGTCATCTTTCTTATCTTAATATACTCTCTCTTTCTTAGTGATCCCATCAGCTACCATGGATTCAATTAGTGCCCATGCAGTGAATTCCCAGATTTGGAGTCCAGAACTCTTTCTACATCATATTGCCTCTCATATAAGTTTCACATATAAGCAGTGCAAAAATTATGAAAAGTGTAAAAATAGAATGGTTAATCGCTTTACTAACCACCTTGATCCACTTGAGTTTCCTTACTCTCCAGAGAAGGCTGAAAGTGACCTGGGAATCAGAATCACCTTGGTCTGATCAGCCATTGTGCTACACATTGAAACTTCACTCTAGCATAGTGATATCATTTTGGTTCTCTTTGAGAATGAAGGACCACAACCACCCATCAAGAGGCAAACTGAGTATCCCTCAAGCTCCAAACACCTGAGATCCTTGTAGTGTTTGTTTGCTGAACTCAGAAATTCCTCCAAAAGTACATTACTGATAAAGTGACTCTCCTTATCCAGATGAGCCCCCACCCAAGAGCTCCAACCCAAGTTGAAGGGAATTTAATCTAAAGTAGGGAAGTCCATTGTTCTACTCAAACTGATTTGAAGACCTATTCTTTCCTCTAAATAGCTCAAATGAGGGATGGGGAGGAGGTGGTCTGAGAGAAGAGGTATTTCCAGTGACATCAGCCCCTGTTGGAAGGGTATAAAAACTGAGTACCCAAACCACAAAGAGAGTTCAGTTTTGACCACAGGTCCTCATGCATGCTCTGCCCACTTGAGAAAAATAAACAGGCAAACAATTTAATTTCTTTGTCATTCTTAGACCAAACTCTGACGTGGACAGCAGATAAAAGCAAATAAGCTTCCTATAGGAAAAAGAAAAGAAGGCATTTAGTAAAACCAATGAGTTTTACAATACTGTTACTACCTCTCTTAAAGCAGTTGGACCCACTGTTCAAGATATAAGAAAACCCACTGCATTTTTATTAGCTGGTGAGCCCAATAATATAGTCAGAATACAAACAGTGTGATCACTAAACCATCATCCATAACACTGAAGGACTTCCAGTATCTCTCACCATCTGAATCAGAAACTTTGCCAGCTGCTATAGCAATGGCACCAGATAATAGATTAGAAGCCATAAAACCTAGAAAATAAATTTTATTGCATTCTGCTTAGGACCAAGGTGCACCTGTGTTGTCACATAAGAAAGCAAAAAAAAAAATGCTCATCCAGAGTCTTCTACTGGCTCAGATGTAAGTACTCTGCTTGGACAGCACAGATCCATAGGACTGGGGACCAAACCACTCTTACGCTGCCTGTCACTCTGAAGAAAGGGACCATAGGCATCTTTCTTTGTTTTAATGGTGAGAAAAGAACAGAAGGAAGGCTAGGAAGAAGACCAGATAAGCAGAACAGCTTTAGTGTTGATTGCTATAAACTGATTTTTATTAGATAACTACAAAGAAAAGCAAGTTGTATATACTAGAGAACTCTACTTTTTTATATACAACTTTTCTTATTCTATTATGCCTATAAAAATGTTCATTCAACTTGGAATTCAATAAGTTCAGAATAAAAATAAAAAAGAAACTTTTAAAAATAAAGAAAAGAGAAAATAAATATGAAGCTAAAAGAGACTTTAGAGGTTATCTAAGCCAACTCATTCATTTTACAGAGAAGGACACTGAGGCCTAGGAATGTTAAGTGACAGAGTCAGGATTTGAATTGAGATCCTTCTGACTCTGAGTTTAACACTTTTTCCACTATGTAATGGAGAATGAAATGAGATTCAGTACAATCTAATGAAAAGAATGTGGAGGGCGGAAGTCAGGAGTCCTGATTTCTAACCATGGAACAAAAGAGTTCATTTACCAGTGTACTTGGCATATAAATCTATCCCAGTTTGACCAATGTGGTCCTGAACTCCATACCCAAACAAAAACTCCCACTACAGTATGTATGCCAAATGCTCATCCAGCATTTCCTTGAAGATCCCCCAGCACAAGGACCACTTACCTCTCCAAGGTGGCCCTTTCCACTCAGTCAATCCTAATTGTTAAGAAGTTTTTCTTTATACCAAACCTCAATGTGCTTCTCTATAACTTTTACCTATCACTTATTTGTTTGTCCCTCTAAGATCTCAAGGACATGATCTTCAGTGAGTCATAATTTCTTTTGAACTGTTTTCCTATCTGCTAAAACAGATAAAGGGCTGGACTCACAGTTAGGAATGCTTGAGTTCAAGCCTTTAAATATTATATTGACTGTGAGAAAGTCACTTAAACTCAGCTTTGCCTTTTTTTCCCAATGCATAGAGTACCTTATAATAAATGGTGTACTTATTGATGGGATACTAATAAGCTGGCACCACCCACCTGATGTAGTAGAAAGAATCCTCATTTTGGAGACAGAGTCAGAGATATGGTAGAAAGAATCCTCATTTTGGAGACAGTCAGAGAGCCTGGTTGCTACTCACAAACTGCAAGACTTCTTTTTATTTTCCCCTTCCTTTTTTTTTTCTTTATTTTTGGAGGGGGGTAGGTAGGGCAACTGGGGTTAAGTGACTTGCCCAAAGTCACAAGACTAGTTTTTGTGTACGGGTCTGAGGCCGTATTTGAACTCAGGTCCTCCTGACTCCAGGGCCAGTGCTCTAATCACTGTGCCACCTAGCCACCTAGCTATTCCCTGTCCCCTGAGAAGCCACATAAACTCCCTATGCTTCAGCTTCTTCATATGTAAAATGAGGAGATTGGACTCCGTGACCCCTGCCTTCCCTTCTAGGTTTTCTCCTATGATTTTCCCATTAGCTTGATTGGGAAGAGTTCATTTACCAGTATACTAGGCATATAAATCTATCCCAGTTTGAAGACAGATTTTTTTTCTCCTCAGATGATCAATTTATATTCTTGAATATGTTATTCTGATCCCAAAGATCTAGAATTTCCAGACTACTCCTTCACGGTGATCACTCTCCTATAAGCGTTTCCATCCCCTATTATTCCTCAAGGGCACCCTTTTGTAATGGTATCCCTAGCCTTTAGCACAGTGCTTGGCACATAATAAGTGTTTTAAAATAGTTTTTTAATGAATTAGTTGATTCATTCAGATCACAGAGTCTTTTTCTAACAAACTGGAGCCTCGGCATAATTATCCAGCCAGGAAGCAAATCCCTGCATTGTAGAAAAAGAACTGGACTGAGTTATATTAATTATATTAATTAACATTATACCTAGCACATAATAAATGCTTGTTTTCTTCCTCTCTCCTTCCTTTCTTCCCTCTTCTTCTCTCTGTCCCTTTCCCCTATTTATTTTTCTTCTTCCTTCATCCTTCCCTTTCTCTCTTCCTCCTTCTTCCTTTTCTTCCTCTCTCCCTCTCCCTTCCCTTTCTCTCTCCTTCCCTTTTTCCCCTCTTCCTTTTATTTCTTTCTTCCTCCCTATCTCTTTCTCTTCTTTCCTTTCTTCCTTTCTCCCTTCCTTCCTTCCATTCCTTTCTCCCTCTTATCCCCTTCTCTCCCTCTTTTCCTTTCTCCCTCTTTTCCTATCTTCCTTCCAGACTTCCTTCTTCCATCCCTCCCTCTCTACATCCATCCCCCTCACCTTCCTTTCTTCCTTCCTGAGAACCAGGAGACCTGAATTCTAGTCCTAATGGACAACTTAATACTTGTATGACCATGGGGGTGGCTAGGTGGCACAGTGCATAGAGCACCGGCCCTGGAGTCAGGAGTACCTGAGTTCAAATCCGGCCTCAGACACTTAACACAAAAAACTAGCTATGTGACCTTGGCCAAGTCACTTAATCCCAACTGCCCTCCAAAAAAACAAAAAACAAACAAACAACAAAAAAAGAAGATTTGTATGACCATGAACAATTTACTTTATCTGTCTCTGCCTCAGTTCCCTCATCTATAAAGAGATAAAGCTAGACTAATTCTTTGTATCATTAAACTCAATAACTATTTGGTGAAAGAAGAATGGCATGGGGTAGAAAAGAGAGCCCTGAACTTGTCAAAAGACCCAGGTTCAAATGTCAGCTATGGCATTTCCTGCCTTTATGTCCTTGGGCAAGTCACTCCATCTCTCAACTCCTCAGTTTTCATATCCTCACTTATGAAATGGGTATAGCATGCTCAAAACCTATATTGCAGAGTCAGTTTGAAGATGTTTTGTAAACGTTAAGGTGCTACAAAAATGTGAGCTATTGTTAATTAATATCAGGTGAGCCTAGAACTGAGGCCAGCTAGGTGATGCAGTGGATAGAGTGCCAGGCTTGAAATCAGGAAGACTCATCTTTGTGAGTTCAAATCTAACCTTGGATGCTGACTAGTGACCCTAGGCAAGTCATTTAATCCTATTTGCCTCAGTTTCTCATTTGTAAAAATGAGCTAGAGAAGGAAATGGGAAACCACGCTACCATCTTTGCCAAGAAAACCCCAAAGGGGGCTATGGAGAGCCAAATAGGCCTGATGCATTATTCAGATAGAGACAGTAATAATGTACCCTAATTCCTTTTGAGGTGACACAGCTTGCAAAGGCTGGCTTCCCCAAAAAGAACCTCAGGGGTGCACTTAAAAGGACTTCTGTCTGATATCCTGACATCAAAACCTTTACCCCCAAACTTTAGGCACCAAAAAGGACATGTTCCTTATCATATTGTGCTAGAGACTGTTGTAAGTCAAAATACTTGATTCTCAGGGATCCAGCTTCTATGCAGATGTCTTTGAGACTGTGCCCTGCTCTCAGGGAGCATCCTTTCTCCTGTAAGATACATTTTGATAAAAGACAACTGACCTTCCCCATGACTTCCTGGGTCCTTGATAACAAGCCTTGTCTTATCCAAGCTACTTCCTGGGTATGGCAGACTATTTTATTAGTAATAATATTCCAGGATATGATTGAGATAAGGATACTTGAATCTTTGTCATTTGTATCTTTAAAAACTTTGTTCTAAGCATCAATAAACAGAGTCATGGTTCTTCCTTGAACGATCCACATAGCCTGGTCATTTCTTTTATTCACATCTCTGGTCATGCTTAGTGCTGGACACTGAGCACCCCAATAGGGGGCCATGAAGAGCTGGACATGAACAACAACTAGGACTGAAGGCTTGATGTAGTCTAGAAAGGGGTGACATTCAGACTATCAGGCAGAAAGACACTTCAGTTTTCAGAGACATTAGTCCAGTACCCCTCAAGCACATTCCAGACACTGGAAGGTAAAATGGCTCTTTAGACAAAGAGCGTCAAACGCCATATTAACAAGAGCAATAGTAAAAGCAACAGTAGTAACAGTAAAATTCATCACATTCATCACTGACCATAAGCCAGTTTTAGCAATAGCTACATAAAGTTAAAATTGAGATGATGTTTCCAAAGGCACTAGGAAACAAGGCTAATTGCCACTGGAAGCAGCTCACAATGAAATACCAGGCTGGTAAATCGGTCTTTCAACTACTTATTTCAAGTAAAAGATGTGATAGTGTCATTCAAAAGCAAGATCTTGCAGAGGTAGAATGAAAGATGAAAGTATGAAATATATAAAAGAAGAAGAATCCATTATTCTGGAAGGCTCAAGTAGATTTGTTAAGAATGTATTAGATTCAAAAGAGACTTTTAGAATGGTCCTACACATCAAAGCTCAGTGATACACTACCTTTTTCATGCATCACCCAAATGCATTTACAGGTTGTATTTGAAGCACTTAGCTGCCAGACTCCCTCTAATAGAGTCACACCCAGCCCTCTGCAGCTACCCCCACAGAGTAATAACAGCATGATTGTCCCAAAGTCTCTTTTTCACTTAAAAGGAAATCACAGATCTAGACCCCAAAAAATGAGGGCATAATTAAAAGTTTGATATGGTAGTGAGATATTAAAAAAGGGGATAAATATTGGAAATCATGAGGTTAAGATACACCTCTATTTCCAGACAATATTTTATCAAGTTCTAAAATTTAGCAAATGAAAACTATTGAAATAAACTTAATAAATGTCAATTACATTACAGAACTAATTACCCTAAAGAACCTATCTTAGATGCTTTTCAACCCAAAAAGTTAAATTTCATCAATGTATTTTAATCATAGATTGAAAATTGCCCAGAGGGTCTTGGAATATCAACTAGTTGCCAATTAATCAGGAGTCGTTCCCTCTGCCCCTCAACTATACCTCTTCCACTAACATCATTTAAGACCAGTCTCCTCATTCCCTTCCCCTAATGCCTGGTCCTACCAGTGTCAGATAAAGGCCCCTACAAAAACCTACCAAAATTAATTGTCTTGGGGGAAAGGAAGCCCAGTTCTCTATGGAGCACCTAACTCCATCAGCCCTGGGTCTATTCAACCTAACCATCCCTTTGTTTTGCAAATTTTTCCCCCAAAAAATCTGCTATACTGTCTTGCAACATACATCTGGGTTTCCTTGCATTGAACTACTAGTAGTCCAAACCTTTAAACTCTGTTTGTGTATCTATAGCCTTTGTATGAGAAGGCATACAAAAAAAAAAATGCTTGAAACTAGTCTCCAACTTGAAACATGTCCCCCAACTGCCCTAGATAGCTGCCTTCTCGGGTGTAAATCTAACTCAGGAAACCAAGATATATAGGCAGCAGCGCTTTGATGATTCAGTTCATTATCTGCTTCCTCCCAAACCAGGTCTAAAGGCTTTTTAGAGCTTTTAGGGATAATGTGAAAATGGAGATGTCATTAGATGGATCAACGAAAGCAATTAACCAATTAGACAATCAAGTATTTACTAAGCAACTACTGTATAACAGGTGCTGTGCTAGGCACAGGGAGGATATGACATTCTATAGGGAGAGACAATATGTACCCATATAAGGATATACAAGATAAGCACAAATATATGATACATGTTCAATAAAGCCAATGTGATCTGGTGGGGAGCCACTACAAGTGGGAGCATCAGTTGTATAAAGTGGAGGAGATGAAGGGAGGACATTCCAGACATGAGAGACAGGCTATGCAAAGACAGAGAGGAGATGAACTGATGGGTTGGATGAAATGATTACTGTGTGAGGAAAGACAAGAATATCAGCTGGATGAACCAAGAGAGGGAATATTAGTAAGATTGGGAAGGTAGAATAACCAGAAGAGTGAAAAGCCGTGAATTCGATATGCAAAAGCCACATATTTACTATATAACTTACCGGATCTCGATTTTTCATCTGTAAAATGAGGGGATTGCATTATCAGACCTTTAACCCCAAGGGGGTCAAAGACAAAAAGGTACGATACGTAACAAAATATTCATTTAAGAACTCTTTGTGGTAGCAAAGAACAGGAAACAAGATAGGGTACCCATTGATTTAGCAATGGTTAAATAAACATATACATGAATGTGATGAAATTACTATGGTGCAGTAAGAAAAGAGGAATTTAAAGGAATATTGAAATAATTATATAGAAATTATATAGAATATAGGAAGAACCAATTCTGAGTAAAATAAGTGAAACCAAAAGAACACAGAAAATGTTTATAATAGCGTAAATGAAAAGAACATTAAAAGGCAGCCAAACTCTAAGTAATAACCAGTCATGGAGAACAAGGAATGAAATATACTGCCCTTCTCTCAGCAGAGAAATTAGGACCAAATGTTGAATGTATTGTTATACATAGTCTTTTAGTTGTTGTTTTTTTCTTCTTAGTGTATAGAACACTAGGCCTTGAAGTCAGGAAGACTAAGGTTCAAACCCAGCCTCAAATACTTACTAGTTGTATGACCCTGGGCAAGTCACTTAACATCTTTGTCTCAGATTCCCCTACTATAAAATGAAGATAATAGAATCGCTTACTTCCCAAGGTTGTTATGAGGATCAAATAAGAGAATATTTGAAAAGCACCTAGCACATAATAGACACCTAAATTCTTGTTTCCTTCCATTCTATTCAAGTACCTACTATGTGCCAGGAACCATGCCAAGTTCTAGGGATACAAAAAGATAAACAGGTCTTACCCTCAAGGAGCTTATATTCTTTTTACATATTTTTATTTTATTAAATATTTTTCAATTATATTTTAAAGTTTTTAACATTTACTTTTTAAAATTTTGAGTTCCAAATTCTCTCCCTCCCTCTTGCTCTTTCCTCAGTCCTTGAGAAGGCAAATGAAATGATATTGATTATATATGTGAAGCCATGCAAAACGCATTTTCATGTTAGCCATTTTGCAAAAGAAAATAGTCACATACACAGACACATTCACACACACACACTCACACACACATTCACACGTACTCACACACTCACATACTGTCTCACACACACTCACACACACACACACACACAAGAAAAATAAAGTGAAAAAAAGTTTCAATCTACACTCAGAGTTCATTGGTTCTCTCTGGAGGTAAACAGCATTTTTCATCGTGGGTCCAAGAAGCTTACATTCTAATGGGGAAGACAACATGTGATACATAAAGAGTAAGTAGAAAGGGGGAGACACTAGTATTGAGAAGCAGGAAAGGGCTCTTGCAGTAGGTGAGACTTGAGCAGAATCTTAAAGGAAGCCAGAGAAGGCAGGAAGCAAAAACCATCCCCTGATGGTTTATTGAGGGAGGAGAGAAATGACATAACTATTTTGTTACAAGAAAGAGTTCAATTCCGGTGTGGAGGGAGGAGTTATAACCAGAAATGACAGTGACAGAGAAACAAAAGACATAAATAAAACTAATTTTAAAATTAAATTAAATGAAGGTATTGGATTTGATGCCCTCTGAGGTCTCTGTTAGTTCTGACAGGTTATTATCTGAGCAGTGTCTGGATCGTTAGATTATATCAAAAGAAAGATTACAAGTGCGATGACTTAGTTTTATACTTTGACTTCAGCAAAGCAGTTGACAAATTATCTTAAGATGTCCTTGTCAACAAGATGGAGAGATGTGAACTAAGTAATAACAATACAATCGGGTGAACCTACAACTAATTGAATATACTCAAATATAGTGGTTAATGGATGAATGTCAGCCTGAAGGGAGGTCTTTTGGGGAGTGCCTCAGAGCATAGTCCTTGATTCTGGATCTGATTGTTCCACATTTTTTCCCCCAATGTCTTGGATTACACCATACATGGCTTGCTTATCACATCTGTGGATAAACCAAGTTAACCCCACCCACTTCTTAACCTCATGTTACCTAACTTCGGCCCAGCACGGCTCTTCTCTAGATTGCTAATAACCTCCAAAACACCCAATGAATTGAGCCTTTCCTAGTTCACATCCTTCTTGATACATGCCAGCATTTTCCTAAGGAACCAGACTTGAAGAACATGGGCTTCGGGATGTAGCTACATGGACTTCGGGATATACCTATCTTGAACTCTGTACTCCAATACTCATTTGTAGCTGGAACAAATTTTTTGTGGTTGTTATTGTTGCTCAATAGTTTCAATCACGTCCAACTCCTTGGGGTTTTCTTGGCAGAGATGCTGGAGTGGTTTGCCATTTCCTTCTTAAGCTCATTTTATAAATGTGGAAACTAAAGAGCAAATGTAGTAGTTACAATTAATCAACCCACTAGTCAACAAGTATAAATACCCTTTCTTCACAAGTAGGAAATCTAAGGGTGGGGAACACTGCGCATGATGTCAGATTTTTTTCTGGATGCATTGATTGGTTTTACTGATTTTTTTTCTTTTGTCTTTTCCTCTTTTTTCTTTGCTATAAAGAATGACTTGAAGGGGAAGGAAGGAGAAGGATATAAGGAAAAATGTAGGCCAGGCAGAAACAAAAAAATATCGATTAAAATAGATTTTTTTAAAGATTATGTAATTTTATCAGGATAGTCCTGAGTTGTGATCATCTATTCATGATAGGCAGGTACCCCAGCAAATGTATTAGACAGAATCTCCTGGAGAGTCAAGCAGACCTGAGTATAACCATAGACAAACTATGCATTCAATTATTATAACAAAGAAGGAGATGGATAGATATACAGCAGAACTGACCTATACTAAGCAAGTATAGCTGGGTGACCACTGGAGCACCTGGTTAATTGAATGAGTTCCCTCACCCCCTCCCAAATAACCTAGATGAGATTAGCTGGCTTGAATTCTTAACAGAGAAGGTAAACTTTCACTGTATTTCCTTACACAGGTAACTTGTCTGATTGGTTCCTAGTAACTACAGCTGTCTCCAAGATGATTAGCAACTGAGAGTCAAGCTTTGTAGATTCTAGTCAGACTTTTTCTCTGCAGTCTTTAAGAAAGATGGGAAATGCTTGGCCCTTTTCTTTTCCTGTGTTATTTTCCCAAAGACTTCCAGATGGAATATAGCAAAATTGGAAGAAGAACACCATCATTGATCATCTTCATTACATTAGTGTTGAGAGGATGAAGCATAAAGCTCTTATTCTAAAGGCATATATTGCAAACGACAGTTTTGGTGTTGCTATTGATTATAAAATATTCTGGTCCAAAATATTGAATATAGAATAAGTTAATATTTAATATATACAGCATATATTATACAATTATGTAATATATAACATATTCTATGATGTATAATAAAACAGCTGTATATAATATGTAACCTATTATAATAATTTAATATTTAACATTCAGGAATGGAAAGGGGGCCTTAGAGATAATCTAAGACACTAATTAATAGAGAAAAAGATGACTATATACTAGAGATCAGCATCAAAGTTGCTTTGGGGAGAAGTGTGGTTTCTGACTTATTTGGAGAGAGAAGCTGGGAGACAGAAAAAAAAAAGACTTTGGAAAACCATATAGTAGAAGCTGACTGCTCAGCATGTCCTTAACTGCTGGTGTGCCTCCCTGAATATTTTGAAGGTAAAGATTTCTTTGGGTAAGATCAGGCTCTCTTGACTCAAATTGAGATCTCCTGCTCCCAGCCAAAGAATTCATTTACTTTTATATTTTTTCTTGCAGAAGTTTCCTATTCCTATTTGCTGTTTTGTGTGGACAAACTGCATTACTAGCTATTCTCTATTTGTAATGGTCTTTGGTGTACCCAGTGTTTGGTGACCATTCCATGAACATGATAATCTGTTCCTTAACTACAGGCATGTTTTCTGGCTGTCCCCTATGCCATGGAGGAAGCTTTCCCACCTCCACTCTGACCACAGACCTCCCTGGCTTTCTTTAAGTCTCAACTAAAATCCTATGTGCTACAAGAAGCCTTCCCTAACCCCTCTTAATTCTAATGCCTTCTCTCTTTTAATTATTTCCTATTTATTCTGTATATTTTTTATTGTTGTTGTTCAGTCATTCAGTTGTGTCCAACAATTTATGACCCCATGGATCACAGCATGCCAATATTGTCCATGGGATTTTCTTGGCAAAGACACTTTAGTGGTTTGCCATTTCCTTCTCCAGGGAATTAAGGCAAATAAAAATTAAGTGACTTGCTCAGGGTCACACAGTTCGTAAGTGTCTTAGGCTGGATTTGAACTCAGGTCTTCCTGACTTCAGGCCCAATGCTCTAAGTAGCGAAGCTCCTAGTTGCTCTGAATATAGCTTGCTTTGTGTATATTTGCTTGCATATTGTCTCTTCCATTAGATTGAAGGGACTTCTTTTTCTTTTTTTGTTTTTGTTTTTGGAGGAGGCAGATAAGACAATTGGGGTTAAGTGACTTGCCCAAGGTCACACAGCTAGTAAATATGTCAAGTGTCTGAGACCAGATTAGAACTCAGGTCCTCCTGACTCCACGGCTAGTGCTCTATTCACTGCACCACCTAGCTGCCCCTGAAGTGACTTTCTTTTGCCCCTTTTTGTATCCCTAGTGCTTACTTAACACAGTATCTGACATATAGTAAATGCTTAACAAATGTTTCTTGATGATGATGATGTTAGTGATGATGATGATAATGGTAATGATGATGATGATGGTGATGATGGTGATGATGATGATGGTGATGATGATGAGGATGATGATGGTGATGAGGATGATGATGGTGATGATGATGATGATGATGGTGGTGATGATGATGATGATGATGATGATAATGATGATGATGATGATAATGATGATGATGATGGTGATGATGATGATGATGGTGATGATGATGATGGTGAGGATGATGGTGGTGATAAGAGTTAATCTATGAGGACTACCAAATAGGAAAGCTGTTTTGTTCTGAATGAGACTCATTCCCCCATATTGGCAATGTCTAAAGGAGGCAGAGAGGTAAAATTCTAGTCCTATATGTGTCTTTGAGAGATAAGTAAAAGAAGGACAAACACCAAGCCATGACCTCCTCCAGCTTCCCTCCAAGCAGAAACCACAATCTCCCTTGGAGAAGAGTGGACCATATCCCCAAGATGTATCTATACACTGCACCCATCTATGAACCACATTTAAACCGCCTGTGTGGGTATAAATGTCTTATATAAGCACATGCACATCTTACAAATGCATGTCATTACACAGTCATACTGGCCTCCTGCCTGTTTCTTGTAAATGACGTTCCACCTTCTTTCTCCCTGACTTTGCAAAGCTACCCCCTACCCCATGTCTCAAATGCATTCCTTCCTCATAGTTGCCTCTTAAAAATCTCTCCTTGTCTTCTAAGCAAAATTCAGCTCTCTCCTAATCTGAGGCCTTTGGGGGATTCTCCTCCATCTCCCTCCCTCCCTCCCATCCAGTCCCATCTTCCCCTTAAAGTCCATATAATTTTGTTCAAGTTTTGCATTTATTGAGAAGTGTACTCACCTTCCCAGCAATGAAAGGACCTAAAACATTTCCAAAGGACTCATGACGGACAATGCCATCCACCTGGATCCAGAGAAAGAACTATGAAGTCTGAATGTAGAGCAAAGCAGATCATTTTCTTTTTTATTTGTTTTGTTTTTTCTTTCTCATGCTTTCTCTCTTTGTTACCATTCTTCTCTACAACGTGACTAATGTGAAACCATGTTTAATAGGAATGTATATGTAAAACCTATATCAGATTGCAGGCCATCTTGGGTAGGGAGGGGGAAACGTTTTAAATTTATGGAAGTAAATGTAGAAAACTAGAAATGAATAAATTAACTTTTTAAAAAAGTATGTTGTAAGCCCCAGATGGAAAATAAACTCCTTGAGTTCAGGGAATAGTTGGTCTTTTGCCTGTTTTCAGATCCCAAGACCTTAGCACTGTGGCTAGCACATAGTATGCAATTGATAAAGGTTAGCTGACTTGAATACAAATTAATATGACAGTAGAAAGAGGCATTTATAGTGCTCCTATACAGCTTAGCCTCCCACTCTAGAGCACCAACCAATAAATATTTATTAAATGCCTGCTATTTTCCAGGTTCTGTGCTAAGTGCTAGGGATACAAAAAGAAACAAAAGACAGCCCCCACACTCAAGGAACTTACAGTTCAATGTATGACAAGCAAACTAAAAAAAAGGATTAATAGGATATGATTAAAAGAGAGAAGGCACTGGAATCAAGACTGTTGGGGAAGGCTTCCTGTACAAGGTGATATTTTAGTCGGGATTTTAAAATCCAGGAAGGTCACTAGTCTGAGCAGAGGAAGGAGATTTTCTTAAGCATGGAGGACAGCCAGAGAAAATGATCTGAGCTGGGAGAGGAAATGTCTTATTCATGGAGCAGCCAGGAAGCCAGTGACATTGGATCGAAGAGTACATATTGGGGAATAAGTTGAAAGAAGACAGGAAAGCTAAGAGGGGGCTTTAAAGGGCTTTAAACACCAAACAGATCATTCTGTACTTCCTCCAGGAGGCAAAAGGAAAACACTAGAGTTAATCTAGTAAGGGGACCAGTGTTTTACGAAAATCACTTTAGTGGCTGAATGAAGGATAGATTGGAGGGGGAAGAGACTTGAGACAGGCAGACAAACAGGCAGACTATTGCAATAATCAAGGCAGGGGCTTGCAATAGAGTGGTATCAGAGAAGAGAAGGAGGCATATGTCGCAAAGGTTAAATTGGCAGGTTTTCACAACCTCTTGGATACATGGGAAATGAGAGATGGTGAGGAATCCAAGACAGCCTCTAAGGTTGCAAGACTGAGGGACTGAGGGAATATTCATAATCCTCAGAGATGTCTTTGATCAAAAACAACTTACATCAGACAACTTCCAAAAAAGAAGCTAGAAGCCCTTGATTCCACCCCCCCCCACACACACACACACCCTCTGATCACACAATTTAGTTGATAATCTCCTGATCCCATCACCCAAACCTTGTCCCCCATTCCACCATGATTGGTTGATCCTATCAGACTATAGTCTCATTTCAACCCAGAAAGAACTTTCATTCATAGCAGTAGGAACATGTTCCCTATTTTCTTTGAATTTCCCTGGAATTCTTGATAGACTGTTCGGCTTAATGAATACCTCAATAATTTAAATCATCAGTGCCATTATTCCATACACTAATTAACAGATTTAACAGAAAACTTCCTTTTACCAAGGCAAAGCGTGACATTGTACACAATGCAGTCTAAGAAAAGGTTTAAGTAGTTAAAGTAAACCTCCTATCATTAATAGACTATCAGCGGAGTCGATGACAAACGCCAAGTCCAAAAGTCAAAGAGCTTACAATCCAATGCAAGGAGACAACGTGCAAACAAATATATGCAAAGCAAACTTAATAAAAGATAAATAGGAAATGATTAAAAGAGGGAAGGCATTGGAATTAAGGTTGTTGGGGACTCATTTAGAGTCGATGCCTCCAAAAAGAGTTTTTGCCATTGCGTGAGATCCAGTCTCTCAGGCTGCACAAAATATATCTCATTTTGTCCTTCACAAGCTGTGCTGTGCTACAGCAAAACCAATTTTCCATCATTGGGGCAATCAGAAGATTGGAGAAACCTAAAAGAACGTTTTCTACAGACTACCCTGACCCTCACCACTTTGAGCAGAACTACAAAATAGTTTATTAGATGATTTATTTACTTAATAGTTGGTAACTGCTTACTATGTGCAAAGAGCTGTGTTACAAACAGAAAAACAAGATGGCCCCTGCTCTCAAGGGGAGACAATAAATATGAGAGGTTTTAGTAGCAAATCAGATGAAAGGCCCAATAGTCTTTAGCATGTAATGGCAAAGCAGGTGGTAAGACATATATAGGGCACTTTAAGGTTTACAAAATGCTTTACCTTTATTACTTCCTTTTATTCTCATAACCGTGTATTATCACCCCAATTTTGTTGTTGTTACTGAGTTGTGTCAGGTTTGTTCAACTCTTCATGACCCCATTGGGGGTTTTCTTGACAAAGATACTGGAGTGGTTTGCCATTTCCTTCTTCAGCACATTTTACAGATGAGGAAACTGAGGCAAACAAGGTTAAGTGACTTGCCCAGAGTCACACAGCTATTAAGTATCTGAGGCTGGATTTCAACTTAAGATGAGTCTTCCTGACTCCAGGTCTGGCACTCTATCCATGTACCACCATTATCACATTAACTAATGAAGGGCTGTCTAAACAATTAAGGGGAAAAAAACACAGTGAATCCTATTAACTAATAATATAATAATAACTAACATATATGTGTATATATGGCATTTTAAGGTTTATCAAGTGCTCTGTGTGTATGTGTGTGTGTATATATGTATATATGCATGTATGTATGTATGTGTCTATATATATAAAAAGTTCCTTGTATTCTTATAACAACTCTGAGAGAGATGTGCTATTATTATCCCCATTTTATGTAGGAAAAAACTGAAGCTGAGAGATTAAGCAACTTGCCCAATGTCAAATATCTAAGAAGCATCTAAAGCAAGATTGGAACTCAAGTTTTCCTGTGCCCAGCACTCTATCTACTGCACCACCTAGCTGTCTCTAACAATAACATCTTTATATTACAAGGACATTTGATCAAAAGTGACATGGGATACCTCAGCAAGTAGCAGGGTTTACCCTTGGGAGACGGGTCTTTAAGCAAAGGCTGGAGGAGATGAGGAAGAACCACACCTCAGGAAGAGAAGATGGTCATTGCAAGGGTAAGGGGACAGGAAATAGAATGTCATGTGTGAGGAACATGAAGGACAACCATTTGATCTCTTGGGATCCTACTTTTCATCTCTGTCAAATGAGGTCATTGGATTAACCTATCTCTAAGGTTGTTTCCATTTCAAATCCTGAGTTTCTGAAGGCTACATAATTAGCGTCAAGACTAGAACCCAGCTTTGTCCAGTCCCGCTCTTGAGTTCTAGCCATTCTTTTACATTCCAACCTTCATTTCCCTACTTTCTTATTTTCTCTAACGGAGAAGATTCACAAAGCATCCCAATTCCTTTCTGTCTCTTCTTCCAGAATTAATTTCGCCAAAGACACCTAAGAGTCCAAATAAACTGATTCGAAGGTAAAGCTGTGAGATGTAATCACCAATCACTGAATGGAAAACCAGGAGACCTGGGTTCTATTTTCAGTTCTGTCACTAATTAGCTGCACGGCTTTAAGCAAATCACTCAAATTTTCAGAGCCTATTTCCTCAACTTTAAAATGGGAGGGGGGAAATAAGCCTTTAAGATTTTTTTCTAACTCAAAAAAAACCTATAATTTTAATTTAAAAAACAGCAATATCTAATACAAAGAACTTTGAATGTAGAATCAAATGTCATGATTTGAACACTGGTTCTTCTACTTACTGCCATAAAACATGAATTTCAGTTTTCTCACTGGTAAAATGAAAGGATTCCATTAGAGCAGGGGGGTTTTGAAGTCCAAAAACTTAACAAAGTGATCATTAGTTTTCTTCAGAACCCAATGTTGCAACCCTAGGTTATGCATTTAACAATCCCAGTTTGAATGACTATTCCATGTATATCCTGTATCAACTTGTTTGCTCCTTTTCAAGGAATGGGGAGAAGAAGCAGGAAGAGATGGATAGAATTGGGAACTTAAAAACTTCAAAAACAAATTTTCAAAACTGTTTTTACATGTAATTGGGGAAAATAAAATATTAAATTAAAAAAAAAAGAAAATCAGAACCAAAAAACCCCACATTATTTTGAGAAGAGGTCCATGACATTAAAAAAAAAAAAGTTAAGCATCTTTAAAGTCTCTGTGAATGAAAGTTCTATGGTTCTAGGAATGTACCATCTCTTTTTCCTTCTTTTGCCCACACTTTAGAGGAAATGCTAACAACAATGATATGCCTAACAGATCTGCCTAAATGACCAGGAGCAAGATCATGGAATCTGAGTAATCCCCAAGCCAGGTTGGCCCTTGTGGCTAAGTTGGAAGCCACTTCCTTATGGCTAATCAATTCCCTCAGTTTATTTAGTGTTCTTCCTGTCTTAACTTTCACATGAAAGGGTTGCATGTGACTTAAAATCACTATTCATTTTTTTTTTCAAAGACAGCAGAAGCAATGATTTCAGATCACTAATTCATTTATTTGGCAAAGGCAATAGAAACAGCAACAGACTGAGGAAGAAATAAACTGAATAGGATCTTTTGGGGAAGAAAGGCTTCTGATACAGAAGCATTTGCTTATGCTGAAGAGATCAGAGCTCTTATCACCCCTCTCCTTTGACTATCAATAAAAAAACACCTGTTTAAAAATAATGCTAGGTTAGAGGCAAACCAAATACATAAAGCAAAAAATAATTCCAGTGCATTAAGGAAAAGGCCATTAAAACTTGGGGAAAAAAATGGATCTGAAGCTCCAAGATGACAGCTGTGGTGCCATAGCTCCCAGCCAAGAATCTTCATTCACAGATGCTTCTTTATTGATTAAAATGAAGGAAATCCACCCCTGCCACTCTAACTGGAGTCCCTGTTTGGAGGGATAAAGAAAGCAATAAAAGCCAAAAACTGACATCATGCTGCACCCACAAATGCTTCTCCATCTCAATGATGAGAATCTGGAACTTTTGAGCCCAGAAGAGATTGCAATAAGCAGCACCGTGTCTATATATGTGTATGCTTGAATGTAAGTCTATCTCTTGCATGTAGGTGCATAGATATTCAGGCATATATCTGTATGTGTTGAGTCATTTCATCATACCTGATCCTCTGTGACCTCATTTGGATTTTTCTTTTGGCACAGATACTAGAGTGCTTTGCCATTTCCTTCTCTATCTCATTTTACAGATGAGGAAATTGAGGCAAATGGGGTGAAATGATCCACCCAAGATCACACAAGCCAAGAAGTGTCTTAGGCCATATTTGAGCTCAAGTCTTCCTGACTCCACTTGTCATACCTGGTAAAAAGAATTTGTTTCTAATGGTGGGATTCCAGACATTTGGGGGATGATATTTTGAGACAAAAAGATCTCTGAAAGAACACCACATAGCCAGTTTCCTGGGCTGCTTCCTGGTAGGTCCTTCCTCCTGTCTCTCCAACACAGATGCTAGGGTATGCAATTTAGTTAGATGGTGGAATTACCCCACTTAGTTCTCCTACCCAATGTTCTTAATCCTCTTCTGCCACATTAAGAAGAGTAAGATCTTACCACCAAACTCAAAAAAGTTTATATTCACTGTCTCCATTTCTTCACTATTTATTTTTCAGCCCTTTTCCATCTGACTTTTAGTCATTCTCTTGAAAAAATACTCTAAAAAGTCACTAGTGATGCCCTAATCATTGAATTCAATAACCATTTCCCAGTCTTCTGTCTTCATTTCTTTATGTGGCATGTGACATGAATGACAATTTCCTACTTAAAACTCTCCACTCTCTGGGTTTCAATGACACTACACTTTCCTGTTTCCTAATTCCTGTCTCTCTGGATACTTTTATCTGTCTCCTTTTCTGGTTCCTCCTTCTCATCTTCCTCCTTCGATGTCAGCCTTTTATAGGATTCTGTTCTGAGCTCTCTTCTCAAACATCCCAGGAAAAGAATATAGTCTAATGGAAAATTCATTGGATTCAGCACCAGAAGGCATGGAGTCTTGGCTCTCCTACTTACAGTCTCTGAAGGCTTCTGTAACAACTTCTCTGAGCCATTTTCTCATCAGTAAAATGGAGCTAATATTAATTAATACCTGATCCACCTGTTTCATTGAGTTGTCATCAAAATGATGTGAAATAAGAGAGATTAAAACATTATGAATCATAAAAGCACAGTCCCATCCTCTCCAATACAATGGCCACCACCTTTCTGTTTTTTGCTCATAGATTTAGAGATACACAGGACATTGAAGTCCAAATCCCTCATTTTATGGATGAGGGAAGAGAGAGAGATTACATGACTTGTCCATAGTGTCATAGCTAGTAAAAGATTGAGTCAGGATTTGAACCTGGGTCCTCTGATTCTCCCTTTGACAAGACAAGATAGGGCATTTCAGCCACGGATCACCCATTTTCCACATATCTACTCTAGCAAAAAACCTGAAGTTTGTACCAGACCAAATACAAACAAGAAATCCAATGAGAAACTATTGTACATGACTTGTTCCACCAGAATTGTGGAAAAAGCTAGCAAGAACCACACAGGCAATAAGAGGAAAGGGATCCTTCAGCAGAGACATAGCCAATGCAGGGCAACAAGCTGTTAACCTCCCATTAGAACCAGATACAGACAAAGCTTAATGTCCAGAGACAACGAGAACACTAAACTCCTCTGAGAAAGCCCCACAGTGGGCAACAGGCAGTTTCCAGTGTGTTGGAATCATGTCTTTTATTTTATTATTATTTTTAATTAAATAATTTATTTTTAGTTTTCAACAATTACTTCCATGAGTTTTAAATTTTCTCCCCTTCCCTCCCCAGGATGGCATGCAATCTGATACTGGTTCTACACATACATTCCTATTAAACACATTTTCACATTAGTCAGGTTGCATAGAAGAATTATAAGAACTGGGAAAAACCATGAGAAAGAAAAAAAAGCAAAATAAAACAAAACAAAAAAGAAAATCATCTGCTTCATTCTACATTCTGACTCCATAGCTCTTTCTCTGGATGTGACTGGCATTTTCCATCATGCATTCTTTGGTATTGTTTTAGGTCCTTGCATTACTGAGAAGGGCTAAATCTCTGAAAATCAGTTCTCGCACACTGTAGTATTTTATTATTTCTTTCATTTAAAAATCTCTTTTCTCTCCCTCTTACCTACCCCACTGAAGAAGAAAAGCTAAATCCTTGTAGCAAAGATGGATAGTCTAAGTAAAACAAATTCCCGTGTCGGCTGGGTTCATAGAATATACATCTCAACCTGTACCATGAGTTCATAGTCGCTCTGCTGGGAGGTGGGCACTGCACTGTGTTTTATTGTTGATCCTCTGGAACTATGGCTGTTGATACCACATCTTCCAGGCACAGTTAAGCCACAACCATTTCAGCCATTCTCTACAACATTTTATCAGCTTGCACAGGTCACCATATAGACAAAATGGCACAGTGAGAAGAGTACTGAATTTGGAGTCCGTGGAATAGTGTTCACATCTGCATGTTCTTACTATGTAACTTTAGGCAAATTGCTTAACCTCTCTGGGTCTCAATGTTCACAACTATAACATAAAGGAGTTGGACTAATATTTTTTTTTAGCGTTTTTGAGCTCTAGACCAATGACTCCTATGATCTCCATGCAATTGTGTCAAACTCAAATAGAAACCCATTCCTGCCAACTATATATTGTCTTAGAAAACTACTTAACATTATTTATGTTGTATTGTATTTTTAAATTTATTATGTAAAACATTTCCCTACTATGCTTTAATCGTTTTCAGCATTTGCCACTCTCTGCTCTGAGTTTGACACCTCTGATCTTAGTGAATACTAAAACTGTACCCTAGGGGCAGTCCATGGACAAATCATGAAACCTAGATTGATGCCCAGTAGTCGTGGGACAGCCCTACCTGGTGATCTTGAACCTCTGATTCCTTCTGAAGAACCCCTTGCCTCCTCCCAGGATGTTCCTTTAGCTCAAAGGAAATCCCAAGTCACTCCACAGATCCCCACATCCTCAAGTAGATACATACCTCTAGGTATATCCAGCAGAGACTATGACCTAAGCAAAATTGTATTGTAGAAGTCTGCCTTTGCTTTCTCTAACCCCTGCCATGATAGCCACACCTTTCTTCTTCTCCTCAGTTATGCCTTGATGTGAATTTAAGCCACTTGCCTCCTTTCTCAGGGGGATTTTCATTTTACACTTTATCTTGAATTGTGAAATGAAAGACTATGTCCAGTTAAAGATATTCCAGTGAATATGGGAGATATTTGAGAACACACAGACCTTCCCAGACCCCTAATATCACTTAAGCAGCTTCCAATTCCACCTACAAGTAATATTATAGTAATAATTTATTTATAAGATGCCATTCTTCCAGTTTTATGAGATAATTAATATAAATGTCACTATCCCCATTTTACAGACAAGGAAAACTGTTAACTCAAGTGCTTAAGTGATTTGTCCAAAGTTTCAGTTCTGGTTATGATAGAGTGAACATTTTAACCCTAATCCAATCCTGTTTTCCACTTTATACAGGGTTGTGCTAGAGCCATCTCAAACTACCTCACAAGATCCCATTAAATTTTTCAGTGTGAACCTTTATAGCTCAGAAATTGGCAAACTCTACAAATCAGGGCTCAATTTATTGTTTCATTGATTGTCTAGACTTAAGAAAGTGATAGAAGAAAATTTGAATACTGCAGATTAAATTTTAAAATGTATCATGAGATTTCAAGGAGACAGAAGCTAAAACATTTACCAGCATACCACTGACTATACCCCATTTTCACTGTTTCTCCATGAGAATGGAGAAAGTAAGGTCACACCTGGGAGCAGAATATATTTGAACTGTCTGGACCTGGAACCAACCCTCTGGAGTGCTATGGGTAATGAAAGATAGCAAACACTTTAGACAAGGGTCCAGAATGCAAGCAGACATTCTTATTTTGTAGGGAGTATATTAGTATGCTGTTTTTAAAATGCCTCTTTCATAATATTTATGGCCAAAGCATTATTTTTCTCATATCTAACTTGAACCACATTCTTTATCTACAACCACTCTGCCCCTCTTGGATTTCAACATCTTTGCTCAATCATTCTTCTCCAATCAAAATGTTCTTTATTTCTACTGCTGTTTGTAGACAAATAGGCAATTTGTTCTCTCGTCTCCTCTCTGCCTCTGTCTCCTCTTCCTTTCTGTCATCTGTCTCTGTCTCTCTTTCTCTCTGTCTCTGTCTGTCTGTCTGTCTCTGTCTCTCTGTCTCTCTGTCTCTGTCTCTCTCTCTGTCTCTCTGTCTCTGTCTCTGTTTCTCTCTTTCTCTCTCCCCACACTGTCCCACTCCCCACCAGGCTATACAAATTCAACCTATGCAACCATGATCTCCTTTCACAGCAGCCATGTGAATGTATTGACTGTCACAAAGAATATCAAGCTGGGTTTGGGGATTGCTTCTGTGAATTTTGCCTATGCAATTGACAAGAAATGCAGGGTTACTTGCAAATGTAATGGAGAAATAAGATGGCAAGGTAGTACATGTGTCTTATGTAATTTAACTATTTAATGGTTTGGGTTTTTGTTGTTGTTGTTTTTTTTGCTTTTTGGAGGGGGGAAGGCAGGGCAGTTGGGGTTAAGTGACTTGCCCAAGGTCACATGGCTAGCTTTTTGTGTTAAGTATCTTAGGCCGAATTTGAACTCAGGTACTCCTAACTACAGAACTGGTGCTCTATTCATTGTGCCACCTAATCGCCCCCTAATGTAACATTTTGAGGAGAATAAAGAAATAAAGGAGAAAAAAGGTCAGGATCCCCAAACTACACTCACTATAAATATTCTAATAATTGCACAGTGCCAATATTTTGCCACAATTAGAGGACAAAAATTTGTATTTATTGGTACACAAACAAAACATGGACTTAGCAACAAAAATGTTTCTGAAACCATGAATTAAAAACTTTAAAAAAATTGATATATGTAATTGTCCTTCAAAACAAGGTCAAACTGGGATGGAGCCAGTTATAAAGAGAAAGAGCAATGACCAGGGAGTCAAGAGACCTGGGTTCTAGTATTGACTCAGCTCCCGACTAGCTATGCAATCTTGCACAAGTATCTTTACTAATAACTGCCTCAATATCTTCACTGTAAAATTAGAGTGGTCAGGCTGGATGATTTCTAAAATTCCAGCTTTAAAATTCTGTAATATCTATAGGAATTTCCATGCCCTATTCCCCATCTTCTATACAATCTCTTTCAAGCAACTGATCAACAAGTGTTCATAAAATGGCTACTGTGGGCCAGACATTTTCCTAGACTTTGTGCAAGGTGTGTCATGAGTATGACCTTAGCCCAAATTAGTTAAAGCCAGTGAGCACATAGGATGTGCCTTTAGATCAAAGGAAATAAAATACAGTCGAGTTGTTGAGTCACCAAATGGAAGTATGCTAAATTCACAATCATTTCTTCTTCCCTTTGCATGTTATCTATTAAATATAAAAACCTCTCCATTCTCTGATTTTTTTTTTACATTTGAAAAAAATGTTTAATTTTATTTAATCAGTTTTGATATTCTAGATCCTTGAGGGATAGAGCATCACTCGGATCCTGTGTCCAATGGCCTTAGCAGGAAGATTGCTTCTGAACTTAGCTCGAACCATTCCACTATTTCCATGGGCCCGAGTAACTTTCCCCCAGATAACTCTTGTTCTGTTTGGTTTCCCACCAGGAGTTACTGTGTTGTTTTTGGCTTTGTATACATAAGCACATCTCTTTCCCAAATAGAATTCAGTTTCATCCCGTGCATAGACACCTTCAATTTTCAGAAGAGCTGTATGTTCTCTCTGGT
>CM053600.1:74338517-74355034 GCA_028646575.1 Pseudocheirus occidentalis
ATATATATATATAAGTATATACAGAGTAGAGAAAATGTCTTTTTCCTTTCTTTCTTTCTTTTTTTTTTGATGGGTTAATCACCAGCAGCCAGGAGGGTGAAGAAAACCTCTTGTAGCAGGGGCTACTGGAACTGAACTTTGAAGAAAACTGGGGATTCACAGGGGTGGAAGTGAGAAGAGAGTGTATTCCAGGAATGTCATACCTTGTTTTCAAAGAAAGGGATAAAGGAGACAGGGTGAAAAGGTCGGTTTGAGTGGGACCACAAAGAGCAAGTAAAGGAGTATAATAAATATACTCCCTTATAAATAAATAAATAAACAAAAAATATAATAAGTAAGGGATGTATAATAAATCTAGACAGTAGGCTGAAGTCAGCTTGTGAAAGACTTTAGAAGCTTAATAGAATTTGAATTTGATCCTAGTGATAATAGGAAGCCATCAGAATTTATTAAGGAGGAGATTGCTATGGTTGGTGTTGTGCTTTAGGAATATCACTATGGCAGCTGTGTGGAGGATGGAATGGTAAAAGGACAGATTTGAGGCAATGAGATCAATTTATAGGCTGTTGCACCTTGGCTAAGTGATGGGACTGAACCACGGTGGTGGCCATGTGAGTGTAGAGAAGGGAATGGAATGCTTGTTATGTGGAACATGGGAGAAAGAGCTTGTGAATGGTGGGGCTAGAAGGAAGGTGGTGCCTACAAGAGAAATAGGCAAATTCAAAAAAGTCAGGATGGGGAATAATAGGTAACATTCTAAATAGTAGATTAGAAAGTTGCAATTGGTAGGAAATGGTCTTTAAGTTGCATTAGAGAAAATTACTTAGTTTTGCAATAAGTTGAGACAAATAAATGATTTGCTGTTTGTTGAATTTACCTTTAGCTGTCTTTATAATTTTGATTCCAAAGTCCAAGCACTAGTAATTCTGGACATAGAAATAATGTTTTACACACACACACACACACACACAGACACACAGACACACACACACCCCTCTACCATTTGTGTGGTGCAAATTCAATCTGAGGTTTGGCATTTGTATAATGTCCTGGTTGGCTATCTTCTAAATAGGAAGGAAGGGAGGAAGGAAAGAAATAAGCATTTACTTAGGACCTACAGGGATAGTGCTAAGTGCTTTACAAATATTATCTCATGTGATTCTCACAACTTTGGGAGGTAGGTGCTGTTATTATTCCCATTTTACAGTTGAGGAAACCAAGGTAGAGGTTAAGTGATCTACCCAGGTTCATATAGCTAGAATGTAAGACTCCAGGTCTGGTGCCCTGTCTACTGTACTGTCTAGCTGCCTTGGACTTTCTTTGACTAGATCACCTTACACAGTTCATAAGAATGTTTTGCATCCTTCAATTATCCTAATACTGAGAAAAGTGTCATAAGTTTCAAATATTGTGTTTCCATGTAGGAATGTAAACAGTTCAGCTTTTATAAGTCCTTATGATTTCTCTTTCCTGTTTACCTTTTCATACTTCTCTTTATTCTTGTGTTTGAAAGTAAAATTTTCTGTTGAACTCTGGTCTTTTCAAAAAAAAATGCCTGAAAGTCCTCTATTTTATTGAATGTCCTATTTTCTCCCCGAAGTATTATACTCAGTTTTGCTGGGTAGGTGATTCTTGATTTTAATCCTAGCTCCTTTGATCTCTGGAATATCATATTCCAAGCCCTTCAGTCCTTCAATGCAGAAGCTGCTAGATCTTGTGTTATCCTGATTGTGTTTCCATAATACTTAAATTGTTTCTTTCTGACTGCTTGTATTATTTTCTCCTTGACCTGGAAACTCTGGAATTTGGTCATAATATTCCTAGGAATTTTCTTTTTGTGATCTTTTTCAAGGGGCAATTGGTGGATTCTTTCAATTTCTATTTTACCCTCTGGTTCTAGAATATCAGGGCAGTTTTCCATGACAATTTCTTGAAAGATGATGTCTAGACTCTGTTTTTGGTCATGGCTTTCAGGTAGTCCCATAATTTTAAAATTATCTCTCCTGGATCTATTTTCCAGGTTAGTTGTTTTTCTGATGAGATATTTCACATAGTCTTTTATTTTTTCATTTTTTTGGATCTGTTTCATAATATCTTGATTTCTTGATGGAGGGAAATATAGTTAGTCTTTTGCAATATAACAACTATGGAAATGTTTTGCGTAACTACACATGTATAACCTATATTGAATTGCTTGTCTTCTTAATGGGGGTAGGTGAGGAGAGAAGAATGTAGAGAATCTGGAGCTCAGAGTTTAAAAAACAAATGTTAAAAATTGTCTTTATATGCAATCAGGAAGTAAGATATACAGGCAATGGGGTATAGAAATCCATCTTGCCCTACAAGAAAGTAAGGGTTCAGGGTTTAAGGGGGAGAAGAGAGGATAGAAGAGAAGGCAGACTGGGGGAAGGGGTAATCAGTATGCTTGCCATCCTGGGGTGGGGGATAGGGGAGGAATGGGGAGAAAATTTGGAACACAAAATCTTGTGGAAATGGATGCTAAAAACAAAAAATAAATAAATTCTTGAAAAAAGAGAATGTTTTGCATCCAACGGGTATACATTACTATGAAATGGGACTTAATGCTGAAAACTTAGTGGTTTTTGAATTATCAGTCAATAGCTATGGTTTAGATAGATATGATTCCCCCATTTACTACTTATTTAAGATTAGACAGGCAAGTCATATCACTTCTAGTTCTCAGGTTCCTTATCTTGCGTAAAATGAGGGATTTGGGCTTAATGGATTCTAAGGGTTCTCCAGCTTTAAATCTCTTTTCCCATGGTCCTAGAATCCTCAAAGTTCCCTGAATTTCTACCATTGTTCTTCATGGAAAATCAAGCTTGTATTTTTCCTTGAAACTTTTTTGAAAATATCTAATAATAGTCTCTTCCTGTGCTTTTGTGAATTATTCAAATCATCGTTTCTTAGAGTACAATAACATTCATTGTATTCATGTATCACAGTTTACTACTACTACTACTACTATACTACTACTACTACTACCACCACTACTACTACTACCACTACTACTACCAGTACTACTACTACTACTACTACTGCTACTACTACCACTACTACTACCACTACTATCACCACCACTACTACTACTACTACTACTACTACTACTACTACTACTACTACCTATTATCTATTACTACTCCTATTAACCTAGCATTAATATAGTTCTTTAAAGTTTGAGAGATGGTTTACTTCTGCTAACTCATTTGAGCCTCATAGCAACCTGTGATATTGGTACTGTTACTATTCTCATTTTCTAGTAAGGCAAGTGAAGTCTGCTTCTTTTAAGGTTCTATTGACTTCTCTGTTAAGTGACTTGACCAAGGTTACTTAACTAGATAAAGTGTTTGATGAAGGATCCAAACTCAGGTCTTCCTGACTCTTAAGTTCAGTAGTCTACTGTTATTAATATATATTATAATATCTAATATATACTAGCTACTTCAGTCTTAATGCCCACAGATTACTTTTAAATCTGTCCCCAATACACTTTCTCCCCACCTTGCCCAGTATCATCTCCAATGGCTTTATGGTTCCACTCAAATGTCAAAATAGAGACAAATTGATGAGTCCAAGACCAAGTTGTGCAGTTCAGTTTAGTCTCATCATCCATGCACAATATTAATCTATTAAGTCTGACCCTGGCTTGGCTATAATCTGGGAGAAGCAGGAAATGGATTTAAGATGATTAGTATTGGACAGTAAAAAGCAGCCTGGTACAGAGGGGTTGGATAGATGTTCCAATGGAAAACATGATTGGAATTGTAGCCACAAGACCTGAGTTTGATTCCTAGTTCTGTCTGTTGCTTAGTACCTGTGTGACCTTGGAAAAATTACTTAATCATCCCAGCCTTCTTAATCTTCAAAAAAGAGGGAATTAGATTAAATAATCTCTGAGGACTATTAGAGCCCTGAATCCGACAGCCTCTCACAATTTATCCTAATCAATATAAACAGCCATTTCCAGGAAGCAGGTGGCACAGTGGAGAGAGGGCTAGAGGCAGGAAGATCTGAGTTCAAATTCTACCACACACTTACTAGCTATATGATGCTGAATAATCCAGTTAAACTCTTTCAGTTTCAGTTTCTTCATTGGTGAAGGAAGGATGACAGACCCAACCTCACAGAGTTGTTATGAGGATTAAATGACAAAGTATATATAAATCTCTTTGCAAACTTTAAAGCGCCGTATAAATGTTAGCTATTAGCATTGTTATGATCAGTCTTATTGTTGCTATTGGTTTTGTGACTATAATACCTTATTGATGCTGGAAAGTTCAATTAATCTACAGTCCCTATTTTGGTATGTTGTAATTTTTTAAAAAAAAATTAAAGCAACACGTATAGTCCACAACTGGGTTTTACCTTTGTTCCAGGAATAATCCAGTGTTCTTACCAGCTGGATTGGTATTTTTAAAATTAATTTTGGGATTATAAGTGTACAATTTGATTCAACTGACTGGTGGAGAGAAGGGAATAAGTCAGTTTAAAACCTTCCATGTAAAGTCCAGTAATACAGTTGTTGCCCCAGCCAGTCTTTTAAAGGACATTTGGTCCCAGAAGAACACAGCACAAAAAGGAAGAGTTGACTTATGTGGTGTTTGTAGTTCAGTCATTTTTAGTCACACCTCACTCTTTGTGACCCCATTTGGGGTTTTCTTGGCAAAGATACTGGAGTGGTTTGTCATTTCCTCCTCCAGTTCATTTTACAGATGAGGAACTGAGACAAAGTTAAGTGACTTACCCAGGGTCACACAGCTAATAAGTATCTGATGCCAGATTTGAAATCAGGAAGATGAGCCTTCTTGACTCTAGGCCCAGCACTCTATCCACCGTGCCACCTAGCTTCCCTTATATGGTACCGTGGTCCAAATTCCATTGTGACAATCACTCTTTCATTGTTCAGGAATTTTGTGGTTTTGAGTATTGCTTGAAGGAAGTTTGGCCCATTATCTGGAGCTCTGAAATACTTTTGTGATGAAACTGTCATTGTAATTGTTTGAAGTAAAATTTGACCTGTGAAATGACCTATCCAAATTTGATCTGTAGGTATGGGTTTCTCTATAATTCTTCTTAAAATGCATAGTCCTGTGCCTTTTCCCAATCATATGTGATAATGCCTGAATTTGAACTGGAGAGGCTGCTAGACTCATCTCCTCTCCATCTGGGTGTAAGGTTTGGAGGAAGGAAATTAGGATGGAAGCACTTCCCTGTTGACAGTTATAGAGAGGAATAAATTGAAAATGTGTCAAATACCACAAATGTCTTCTTAGGCTCTTTGGTGAGCAAAATTAAGCCAAGACATTGACCCAGCTGGTAGATTCATACCTGCATTTTCACTAGACTATAAGCATCTTCAGCACAGGACCTGGTAATATCTATTTTTGTATCCCCAATTAATCAAAAAGCATTTATTAATCACCTATGTATGCCAAGCACTGAGTTAGCTAGTCAAGGGATAGAAAGGTGCCTATTATCTTGTCTATGGTTGATACTTAATAAATGGTTGTTAAACAACAGAAAGCTGTAAATATTCCAGTAGGTCCTGAATCCTGGGGAATGAGTTTCCTCCAACAGGTCTGTTTATTTCATATTTAAGGAAAGGAAGAAAGGTGTTCATTCATATATTTTTAGTTACCTTAAGAGCTGAGAACGAAACATAAACTACTGGTTCACATTCTAACTTGCACACGGACCATAGAATCCAGAATCTGCAGAAGGACTATGAAGTATCACAAAGGGAAAGTTGGCAGGAACGTGCATGGCCAATATTTGTGTCTATGGTTGGAATAATTAATGTCCATTAGCGAGTCAGTAGATAAATATTTATTGGAATCCCTGCCCTTTCCTGCTGCTCTCATATTCTAGGTCTGGAGAATACGGGACAACAGCCTGAGTTTGATTTGAGAAGGAAGTTCATAGAAATATGTGGACCAAAGGAAAGCTCCAGCTTCCATGGTTAATCTAACACCTGTTTAATCTACATACAGCTAGATTCTAGAACAACAGAACAGAAAAGATTTAGAGATCATTGGTTCTATCGCTTCATTTTTATAGCAAAATTTCCATTTTCATGGATATTTTTTGTTTTTAGACCTTTTTTCTCAAATATATCACACCCCCCCCATCCAGAGAACTTGTAACAAAGAATAAAATAGGGAAAAAAAAGTAGTTCAGCAAAAACTAGCCAATAAATCAACTCAATCTGACATTATATACATCATTCCATACCCATACCACCCTCCCTCTGCAAAGACGTGAGATAGGAATATTGTCTCATATCTTCTCCAGAGGAGAATTTGATGATTATGCATTCAGTTTTAGCTTTTTTTTTCCTTTTCATTTACATTTTTGGGATCATCGTGTATGCTGTTTTTATGGTTCTGTTTATTCCATATGTTTTCCCATGTTTCTTTGTGTCCATTACATTCTTAATTTCTTAGAACATTATTTTTTTATTACTAAAACTTGTTAAACTATTCTCCAACCTATGGGCATTTATTTTTTTTCCAGTTCTTTATCATTGCAAAAAGTGCTGCTATAAATATCTCCCTATCTTTGAGAGTCTTTTATTTCTGTCTTTGACTTCCTGTTTATAGGCGAGGAACCTGAGGCCTAGAGAACACAAGTGACTTTCCAGTATCACAGGGGTAATACGTAGCTAGAGCTGGGATTTGATCTGAGATCCTCTTCCTCCAAACCCAGTACCCTTTTGATTACATCACTTGGTTAATCAGACTTTAATGGCACATTATGATCTTGTGTTGATTCTTATAGAAGGAATTTTTATATATGGTCTCATGATGAATTTTTCAAAAGAAGCATATGCTGAAGAGGGATTTGAGAGCGGGAACAGAGGTGGCATCATTGTGGCTGAGTAGAGGGAAGTTGACCCAGAGTTAGAGATCCCTATGGAATATTGCCCAAAAGTGTGTGTATGAGCAAAGGGCAAGAAAAATGGGGTGATTGCCTGTGACTTGGGGGAGAGGTCCTACACCAGCTTTTTGCCTTGTTTCTGAAATAAACGGTTGCTCTTGAAGAACAGTACTTTTGTTTGACCATTTAGATTAAAAAATAGAATTTTTTTTCTCATAGTAGAAAATTAATTTTGATTTTACCTATTGATTTATGCTTTCATTTAATTTATTTTTAATATTATTTAATTCATTAATTCAATAAATTCATTAATTTAATATTATTTAATTCATTTAATTTATTTCTGAATATTTGGCATTTAAACTTCTTTACTCTGCTAGTAAATCCTCTATGAAGTATTTTAGATGTGTAGGTGTATACATTTCTGGTAGACAGAAGTAGTTATAACTCAAATGAAAGATTTTTTTTCCCATCAAATTAAAAAAGGGAAATAAGTCACAACTCCAAAATTAAAAGCCTTATAATAGAAAAGAGAGCACAGTATTTTGTCTACTCTATAACTTGCTTTAAAAATAAGTTGAAAGAAATTAGATAAACAATAAACGATTAGATTACAAATTAGATATACAATACATTAGATATACAACACAAATTAGATATAACAATACATGATGTATTGTTTATTTATCTCCCTGACCAATAGCCTCTGTCTGAATATGTGGTATCTTTAATGTGATTATGCTGATGTTTATGATTTTGAGGTATAGTGGGAACAATAATGTATTTGGAATCAGAAGACAGGTTCCTGAACTAACTCTGTCACTAAATATTTGCATATCTCAGGCAAGTCACTGGATTTCTTTAGGCTTGAGTTTTCTCATCTATGAAATTAAGAGATTTGAAGCTAGATGGTGTCTAAGGACCCTTCCAGCTATAAATCTATAATCTTATGATTTCTGTAAAATTTTACTCTACTCACTGCAAAATACTGGGTAGATGCTACAGATACAGGACAAAATGGAAACATTCCTGCCCTCAAGAAGGTTATAACCTATGAAGTATTATACTATAATCATGCTTTGGAGGTAACCTTCTATTCTTGAAGTCTGTGCCAATGGAGGCCAAGTTCTAGTGAGACTTACCAAACTGGAAAGTCTTTAAATATAATTGGCCACCTATTGTGTGTTGATGTAAGGAATCTAACCTAGCTAAATCTGAAGAGCCTCTTCATTGAAAAGTTAGCCATCAGAAGATGGACATTTCAGTGAACAGAACTCATGAAAGGTGAGGACGGGGCATTGTAGTTTGTATAGGAGGAGGAAGAGAGTCAACTGGATTCAATTTCAGTAGAATGTAAGTGCCTTGAGCTCAGAGATGATTGTCATTGTATCCCAGTGCCTAGCACATAATGGGTTTTTAATACATGCTAGGTGAGATTAATTATAATATAGTACTTAGTAGAAGAAAGCTTCTTGAGGCCAAGAACCGTCCTAATTCTGTCTTTGCTTAACACAGTGTCTGCCATAGAGTAGAAAAAATGATTCTTGAATTCAGTTGAGTTAAAAAGCATTTTGTGTGTGTTCGTGTTTATTGTATGTGAGAATATTTTAGTATGTGACAGGCGGCATGACTTAGTGATAAAGAATCAGAATCAAGAAGACTCTGTTTCATATCCTTCCCCTCAAACACACTGAGAGTGTGACCCTGGGGCAAGTCACTTACTCTCTCTAGCTTTCTCTTAACTCACCCCATATAGAAGTTTACAAGTCATGTGAACTCCATGAAAGAAGAGACCGTGTCTCCTCTAATCCTTGTCTATTCTCCAACACCTAAGGTGCACTGTACCGAGTCTTTCATTTAAGATCAAAGAACACAGCATTTCATTACCATGTTAAGTCAACAATATTGTCTGACTTGTTAAATGAACCTAAACAGTGATTGGTCTGGCTCTACTCAATCATTTTCCCCCAAACTGTTTATTTTTCCTTAGCACATATATATGAGAAAATAAACTCATAGTTCTTTTAACATGTACCATGTTTGCTAAAACACCTGTATTTGCACCCATATTTTTTTTAACAGATTTTTCCCACCTCACCTCCTCCACAGGTCAGTTTGCAAAAAGAAAGCAGATTTCTCTTTGGTTTGCTGTCTCTCTACTGGTGGCATCCGTCTTCATACTGACCATTGGCCTTGCAGCAACGACCAGAACTGAGAATGTGACTGTGGGAGGCTACTATCCAGGAATTATTGTGAGTGCAGCAGAGGTGTGCTTGGGATGGTGTGTTAGAAGGTGCCATTTGTGGTATGGATGAGGAAAATTCACATTTCTTAGAACCCTTTCTACTTGTTTTGTGCTATGAAATTAGAAGTTAATATCACAGGAAGCTTGCAGTCCAGCCCAGTGAGTGTCTGGGTAATGCTCGTATTTCAGATGTTGATGCAGAAACCATGACTCTATTTCCAACCCCCCCATTGCAAAATCATAGAATTTCAGAGTTAGAAGGAAGCTTGAGAGGCCATTTAGTACATCACATACCTGAGCAGATGCTCCCTCCACAATATCCCCAACAAATGGTTATCCTATCATAACTTAAAGACTCTTAGTTAAGGTAGATTCATTCACTCCTAAAGCATCTCATTTAACTTTTGGGCAGCTCTTTTCCTTACATGAAATCTAAATTTTCTTTTTTTTTTTTTTGTAACTTCCATCTCTTCCTCCTATTTCGAATCTAACAGAACAAGTACAACCCCTTTTCCATAATATAGCCTTCCAGATACTTGAAGACAGTTATCATATCCCCCTTGGGTCTTCTGTAATAATAATAACAACAACTAGCATTTATAAAGTGTTTAGGATTTGCGAAGTACTTTACTTTTTTATAAAATTATTTTATTTTTAATTATTTTATTTTTTTGTTCTTTTTGTTTTTTTTAATTTTTGGAAGGGCAGTTGGAGTTAAATGACTTACCCAAGGTCACACACCTAGTAAGTGTTAAGTGTCCAAGGCCATATTTGAACTCAGGTCCTCCTGACTACGGGGCTGGTACTCTATTCACTGTGCTACCTAGCCACCCCATAATTTATGGAATAAAACAAGCATTTCTATAACACAGTACAATAAAAATATATTTTCTCATGAAATTACCAATTTACTATACACAATTTACTCTTCCTTTCAAATATGCAACAAAATTATCATGTAAATTTCTTTTTTTCCTTTTTTTCTTTCCACCCTCACTGCCCTAGAGATGGCTACCATATATATCAAATTGGTCTCTCTCTCTCTCTCTCTCTCTCTCTCTATGTATATATACATACACATACATATACATATAATTATTCTATACACACTTCTATTTATCAGTTCTTTCTCTGGATGCAGATAGCATCTTTCTTCCTATGTCCTTTATAATTAATTAGGTATTTCTAATAGTCAAAATAACTTGTTTGCTCAAAGTTATTCTTAAAACAATATTGCTGTTACTGTATACAGTGTTCTCTTGCTTCTACTCATTTCACTCTTCATTATTTTATGCAAGTTTTTCCATGTTTTTCTAAGACCACTGAGCTCATCATTTCTTATAGCACTGTGGTATTCCATCACAATCACATACCATAACTTGCTCAGCCATTCCTCAATTGATGGGCATCTCTGCAATTTCTGTTTCACAGAGTAGTTTACAAATATCATCTCATCTTCACAACAACCCTGTTATTACCCCCATTTTATAGTTGAGGACATCGAGGCAAACAGAGGTTAAGCAATTTGCCCAGAGTCAGACAACTAGTGAGTGTCAGAGACTGGATTTGGGTCTCCAGGTGTTTCAGTTCCTCATGGAATTCATTGGAATCTTAACTCTGTCCTAGAGCGATTCATTTATCTCTGGACTGTTTAGTGGAAGGCATTTTTTTTTTTTTTTACTTTTTGGAAGGGGAAAGGTAGGGCAATTGGGGTTTAGTGACTTGTCCAAAATCACACGGCTAGTTGTGTGTGTGTGTGTGTGTGTGTGTGTGTGTGTTTGGTAAGTGTCTGAGACTGGATTTGAACTCTGGTCCTGCTGACTCCAGGGCCATTGCTCTATTTACTGTACCACCTAGCCTCCCCAAGTGGCAGGCATTTCATGGAATTCCATCTAGGCCAGTGTCCAAGGAGACATTATTTATGTAGCATAGACAGGCCAAGGTAAATTTTTTGGCCCTACAGCCCCTCTCCTTCCCTTGGTTTCCTTCTGACTCTACTGGTTTCTCATTGGCTGAGAACTTCCTCTATCCCTGTGTCCACTCTACACACTTGCAACTGTGAAGAAATTCTGGTCAAGTCAAGTCAAGAAGAATTTATTAAAAACACATATTATATGTGCCAGGTATGGGCTAATTGTCAAGGACAAATGCTAGCAAAAAGAAAGATGGCATTTGCCTCAAAGAGCTTACATTCTAATGGGGAAGACAGTACATAAAAGGGAACTGAAAAGGAGATGTGCAGGTACCTGCCCAGGAGCATGGTGGTGAAGCCCAGAGAGTCAGAAGCAGAGCAGTGAGAAGATAATGAAGGATGGCTGGCCTGGGCCCTTCCATAAATTGGTGGCTCAGTAATGAAGTCAGCAGTAGGGGTAGAGGGCTGCAGGCACAGAGGGAACTCCAAAGGTAAGAAAGAGACACTGGAGAGGGGGAAAAAAACCAAAACAAATGTAGTACATTGTATTAGTAGGATCAGAGGCAATGCAAGTGCATGAAAAAACTTTGAATCAATAAATAGCTAGAATTTTTTACTTAAAAAATTTAATTTATTTCATATTTATCCTAAGAAGTAATATTAATGACACTAAAATATAAATAGGATGTCATTGTAGGCATGATTCTCTAAGAAATATAAATATTTTGGTAATGGACCAAAATATTCTAAATAAAACAACTGTAGGAGAACATTCTGCAATGGAAACAAGGAACTTGGAGTAAATTTCATTCTACACTTAACTGAGTGATGAGAATGCCTTATCTTAGATCCGTCTGCCTCTTAGAATCCCTAATTCAAAGTTTACCCCAAATACCATCTGATATGTGACAAGGTGACACCTTTCCTGATTCCCTCCAGCTGGTAGATTCCCCCAGAAATTACATTGTATTTATTCTCCATTAATTTTGTGTAAATGCTCATGTTGTTCTCTCTGATAGAATGTAAGCTCCTTGAGAATAGGAACTATTTTATTTTTTTCTTTGTATCTCTGTCTAGCACAATGCCTAGCAACACTTAAAAACCACTTTGATGTTGATGAATGTGTCTTGAATCTTTTGTCTTTGGTGAATGATCTAGGTTGAAAATATGGACCAATATAAATAAAATTCCATCCATCTGGATAGAATTCCATGAAATGCCTTCCACTTGGGTGGAAGTTAGGTGGCACCAGCCCTGGAGTCAGGAGGACCTGAGTTCAAATCCAATCATCATGTTTTGTTCTTTCGATGGGTAGAACTTTCCTTTTTTTTCTGTAGAAAGCAGAAAAAAATAATTTATTTCTAAGGGAGATAGAAATTTAATTTTAAACTCTTTGGAAAATACAGCTCAATACAGCTCCAACACCTTTAGGGTACAATTTTCCCTCTGAACATGATCTCCTGGTGATTAACAAAACTGTAGCTATTTATCTTGTTGCAGGAGTCTTAAATACATCATTTATTTTTAATGTGGTTAATGGTGGTGGGGGGAGGGAGATCTTCAAGTTCTTAGACATGAATAGGGAAAAGAGAATAATATATCTCACTAAAATCACCTTCTGTGTCAGAAGAGTCCATATGCCTTTGTGTATTTGGCATGTACTTTAGATAAAGTAGGCACACAGGTTGACAAAAGAGTAAGTTTTTTGAAAGTATTTTACAGGAAAAAAAAATACTGAACTTTAGAATAAAATGAAAATTCAAGTATAGTATAAATACTTAAGGTAGCTGGTCTCCAAAAAGATGAGTTAAGGCTGTCTTTGGATCAAGAGGTGCTTTAACATGTAGAGGATGAATCTTCTTTACCTACATGACAGAGAATCATCCTCTTCCTCAAGGCCAGTGAAACTTGAGATACCAGATGGTTTCATTTCTTAACTGTATTCCAAAGAGAGGCTTGAGCTGGGCCAGGATAGCAATCAGCTAAAAGAGATGGCAGCAAAAGCACAGGTTATCAGCATGGTGATGCTGATAACACCTCCATTGGGGACCTTCGGGGATAAAGCAGGGGACCAAGAAGCTGATGACCCCCTAGAACATGCTCATCACAATGATGGGCACCATAAAGCCTGGGTGCCCCATAGCTGCAACGGTCCTTCCCCAGGTCAGCTCCACTCACCAGAAGCACTACTGATACGTAGAACTTTCTTAGATTAAGGTTGTGAGGATGTGAATATATGCTTTTAAATTCACCAAGCCCTGGTATCCCCTATCATAATCTCCTACTATGCTACAAATGTTAAACCTAAGAATAAGAATGAAGTAGAGTGACCTGTATGTGATTTTTGTTCCTTCCATTCCTGCTTTCAGAATAGGATTTTTCTTTCAGAAATGTTAAGGGAAATCTGTAAACGAAAGGTGACATGAGATTGTCACTCTGTAGACATACTTAAAATGAAGAACTAAGTCTGCCTAATTTGTTCCATATAGTCAATCTGGATAATTTTGGTCACTGAAAACCATAGAATTTTAGAACTAGAAAGAACTTTAGTGATTATCTAGTCTGACCCCATAATTTCACGTGTGAAAATATTGAGACTCAGGGAGTAAAGTGACTGGTTTAAGGTCATATAGGTAGGACAATGAGGGAATCACAGATTGGGGACTAGAATGACTTCAGAATCCCAGTTCAGTGTTAATTCCACTTCATAATTCATTCTTCCACTTCCAAATTGTTTTTTATTTTTAGCTTTTTTTGAGGGGAGAAGGCAGGGCAATTAGGGTTAAGTGACTTACCCAGGTCACACAGCCAGTAAGTGTTAAGTGTCTGAGGCCGGATTTGAATTCAGGTCCTACTGACTCTAGGGCCGGTGCTCTATTCACTGTGACACCTAGCTGCCCCCACTTCCCAAATTGCAAGGGTTTGTTTTATTTTTTTTTACCTTATTTCCTCAGAATAGCCTCAACTCTTAATCATCCTTTTTCCTTAGCAGACATAACTTTAATGCAGTTACCCATATGCTTCTAATAATAAAAAAAAAGCTAACATGTATAAAAATATTTTTAGGTTTGCCAAGGGCAATTAATCCTTATAAAATTCCTGTGAGGTGAGTGCTGCTATTATCCCCATTTTACAGATGAGGAAGCTGAAAATGACAAGAAATTAAGTGACTTGGAGTGGTTAGGTGGCACAGTGAGTGGAGCAGTGGCCCTGGAGTCAGGAGGACCTGAGTTCAAATATGACCTCAGACACATAGCACTTACTAGCTATATAACCTTGGGCAAAGCACTTAACCCCAATTGCCCTCCAAAAAAAAAAGAAAGAAATGAAGTGACTTGCCCAGGGTCACAGAGCTAGTTAGTGACAAGGTCTCAATTTGAACCCAGGTCTTCTGAATTTAGTTAAAAAGTTAAAAAGTAAAAAAAAAAACAAAAAACATTGGTTAGTATGATGTACCTTCTCCCCTTCCTTTCTCAGCTCCTCAGCTGGAATGCCTTGGAGAATGCCTTGCCTCTTCCTTTGAGTTGTTTTCCTGACTGTGAGAAGCCTATAAAAATGACTTCTTTGTGTATAGATTTGTTTGAGCTTAGCCAGCTGCCATCATTAGCCAGAAGTCAGAACGTAGGCCCTGGGGAATCCCACAAGAGAGTCTTCTCTTGGCATCCTCTGGCATAAGCGTCTTTCAGGACTCCATGTAGGGCATTGTGTGGGTATAGCTGTGGAGAGAGAGGGCAAGGATCTGAGCTGTGAACAGAAAAAGTTTTCCCTCTGAGCTTTTATAACTGCATGATATTTTTCAAGTGCATGAAAAAACTTTCAATCAATAAATAGCTAGAATTTTTAAAATTTTAAAATTTTAAATTAATTAAATTAATTAAAATGTTTAACATTTTATTTAATATTTATCCTAATAAATAATATTAATGACATTAAGATATAAATAAGATATCATGATATACATGATTTTCTAAGGAATATAAATATTTTGATAGTGTACCAAAATATTCTAAATGGAACAAGATTGTTTAAAGTATGTTTTTGGGATTAAATCATTGAAAGAATGAATTCTCTGTATTCATTGGTTTGACAAATGTGTCATTTAAGTCACTATGTGGGACACTAATTAAAGTTCCTGAGTACAAGCCAGCAATTCATTGTAATGAACTAGTCTTAGGAAGAAAATGATGTCTGTGTTGTAAATGGGAAAATCCTCAGCAGGCTTTCAGAAGTCATTGTTGAAAAATAAATAGTTAAAGAATGAGTCCTATTGAAGGATTATATATTTAAAAATTGTACTGAAGTGTCTGTGCTGATGTTCTGCTCTGATTTTTCATCCTAGAGCAGTGGTTCTCAACCTTCCTAATGCCTCAACCCTTTAATACAGTCCCTCATGTTGTGGTGACCCCCAACCATAAAATTATTTTCGCTGCAACTTCATAACTGTAATTTTGCTACTGTTATGAATTGTAACGAAATGTCTGATATGCAGGATGTATTTCAATTGAACATAACCCACAGGTTGAGAACCACTGTCCTAGAACAAAGGTGAGCCTATTCTCAATGGCAGGGCCAGCAGAATTGTTCTGGTGTGCTCTAGCAAGTAAGGTATGGTGACCACATTGGTTAATGGGAAACTTATGGAGCAAGAAAGACCATGTATTACACTCAAGGAATATACCCAGTGTTTAGGTCCAGAATATATCATGGTTGCTATAGTTTGTATTGAGGTTTTACTGAAGGGTTTTCAGGAAACATTCCATTGGCAGCATTAAAATATGAACTGAATTTTTTTCCTGAATATTGATTGGATCAATGTCTTTGTAAATGTGTTTTAGGAAACTTAGATTTTCTTCCTTTAAAAAAATTTTTTTTATTGAATTACATGTAAAAACATTTTTAACATTCTTTTTTTTTGAGTTTTGAGTTCTGAATTCTATCCTTCCTCCCCTCCCCTCCATGAGACAGTAAGCATTCTGATATAGGTTATGCATGTGCAAACATGTAAAACATTTCCATGTTAGTCATTTTGTGAAAGAAAACTCAAACAAAAAAAAGAAAGCAAAAAATAGAATGCTTTGATCTGTATTCAGATGCCATAAGTTCTTTCTCTGGAGGTAGATAGCATTTTTTAGCATGAATCCTCTGGGATTGTCTTGGATCATTGCATTGCTGAGAATAGTTCAGTCATTCACAGTTGCTTATTGTACAATATTGCTGTTACTATGTACAATGTTCTCCTGGTTCTGCTCACTTCACTCTATATCAGTCTGTGTAAGTCTTTCCAGGTTTTTCTGAAATCATCCCTCCCATCATTTCTTTTAGCACAATCATATTCCATTACAATCATATGAACAATTTAGATTTTCCAAGTACGCTTATTAGAGATAACAAGAAAGGGAGAGACAGAGGACAAGCACACAAAAGTCATGTGATGTTCCTATTAATAGCGTCTGGAGCATTAAA
>CM053600.1:74355534-74371243 GCA_028646575.1 Pseudocheirus occidentalis
TTTTTTTTTTTTTTGGTCCATTGGAGCATTTTATTTGTATGTATGTTTTACATCCTTAGAAAAAGAATCCCAGGATTTTTCCTCCTGTGTGTTTTCATCTTGCTTCCTCATGGTCCATGATGCCAGCTGAGGTTGTTAGCACACTAAACCCAAACTGACGGGATGGCAGCAGATTATTCTGCTACTTTTCCAGATCTTTCAATTGAACATCAAATCTGGGGCTGATTACACCACACTTGTTTAATCAGCCTGTGAGATTCACAACAATTTTTCCTGTTCTGTGATCATCAATGATCTCAAATTTGCCAGTGTAACCATGCTTCATCATCACAGTTAAGAACCGGACAATTACTTTGGAGCATGGCCTAGTGAGAACCTGGCGTTTTCCTCACTTTGCGGCATTGTTGATGCTTTTGAGAGCATCTTCCAGGGCATTCACATGCACCGTGGTGGCAGCGCTGCAAGATGGCAGAAAGAGGATGGGATGGGTGAGTGCCTTCAGTGAGCTTTTGAGATTCTTTTTCCATCTGGCAAATTTAGCTTTTTAAGACATTCTTCTCATTGGCTTTTTGGGCCTCTTTTGCCACTTGAGTTAGTCTATTTTTTAAGGTGTCATTTCCTTCATTTAGGTTGTTGATTCTCTTTTCGTGATTTTTTTGCATCAATCTCATTTTTCTTTCCAATTTTTCCTCCACTTCCCTTATTTGGTTTTCAAAATCCTTCTTAAGCTCCTCTATGGCCTTTACCCTGTTCATATTTTTCTTGGAAGCTTTGGTGCAGGAGTTCTGACTGTGTCATCTTCCTCCCATTCCATGTTTTGATCCTTTCTGTCCCCAAAAAAGGAATCTAAAGTTGGATTACTGTGCTTTCTTCACTTCCTTTGCTTGCTCATGTTGCCAGTCAATTAATTTGACTTTTGAGCTCTTTGCCACAGTAGAACTTTGCTTCCAAAGGGGACAGCTTTGTCCCAAATTGCTGGGGTTTTCACAGCTGCTGGAGCTATTAGGAGGCCACTGTCTCTACAGCCCCCACCAGCTTTGGCCCACTGGTCACGTACCTCAGGAATATCAACCAAGATCCTGATCCTGATCCAGGCAGGTTAAGGAAAGAACACTTAGCCTCTGAATGGTTGCTTGGCCCCCTTGTAGTCTGCAGGCCAGGAGCTCTGAAGCAGCCATGTGGAGGCAGCTGCAGGGCCACTGCTTCTACTACTTCTGGCTCTGGGGGCAGAGGGCTAGACCCACTCTTCTGTCCCTCCAGAATTCAGTTGAGGTCCACTGACCTTTCACTTTGTCTTTGCCATTTATGGTTTGATAATTCTGGAAACCACCATAGCTCCCAGTGATCTACTCTCCCAAGTGCTCCAGCTGTGGCTGGTCTGGCCACCCTGGGGCTAAAATCATGGGTTCAAGAAGGGCTGGTCTTGCCTCCCAGCATGCTGCGATGAACGCTTCCTGTCCCATTGCCATCAGCGGGAGCTTTGTTTCTCTGTCACTGTATGAGTTCTGGAGTTCTAAAATTTGTTTAGTCATATTTTATAGGTATTTGAGGTGGCTATGGGGGAAACACAGAGTTTTCCTACTTCTACACCACCAGCTTGACTCTGCCCCCAGGTGACCCTTCTTGCTGTTGTTCAAATTACACCATTTAGGTAACCATTTACTGCATCTTTATACAAGGTTGACCCTATGGCAACTAAATGCCACAGTGGGTCCTGGAGTTAGGAAAACCTCAGTTCAAATTCCACCTCAGATACTTATTAGCTGGGTGACCCTGGGCAAGTCACTTAACCCTGTTTGCCTCAGTTTCCTCATCTGTAAAAATAAGCTGGAGGAGGAAATGGTAAACCACTCCAATTATCTTTGCCAAGAAAACCCCAAATGGGGTCAGAGTTAGACATGACTGAAGCAGCTGAACAACGACAACAACAAAGCCCTGAGAAATATTTTATTTGCGTGGTAAATCTTATATATATGATGTGAATGAGTCAACAAGCATTTAATACATGCCTACTTTGTATCAAATACAGTGCTAGGTACTAGTACGAAAACAGAAATATGCTCCTTGTCTTTGAGGAATTTAAATTCATGCACCTGGTGGCTGCAGTGGGGAACGTAGTGCTGTGTAATCACCAGGCATCAAAGCTGCTGGTTGTTGTAATAATGACAAGCCAAGAACCATTTGGAAATGTGAAAAATTCCCAAATCTATATAGACCCTCAGCAAATACTGAGAACTTCTTTCTCTGTTGTTTTCTTGAGGCAGCTGGTTGGCTCAGTGGATAGAGACATTGGGCTTGGAGTCAGGAAGACTGGAGTTCAAATATGACTTCAGACACTTATTAGCTGTGTGACCTTAGGCGAGTCACTCAACCTCAGTCTGACTCAGTTTCCTCAACTATAAAAATATGGAGATAATAAGAGTACCTGCCTCCCCCTGTTGTTAAAAGGATAAAATGAGAAAATATGGTAAAGCGCTTAGCACAGGGCCTGACTCGATGAAGGTGCTTAAGAAATCTTAATTTCTTTTCCCTTCACCTCATGGATTGTCCTGGTTTTTTTTTTTGTTTTTTGTTTTTGCTTTTTTGGAGGGCAGTTGGGGTCAAGTGACTTGCCCAAGGTCACATGACTAGTTTTTGTGTCAAGTGTCTGAGGCCAGATTTGAACTCAGGTCTTCCTGACTCCAGGGCTAGTGCTCTACTCACTGCACCACCTAGTCACCCCCCCCCCCCCCATGGATTGTCAACAAATACTTGAAGAATATTCCCAGGCTCTCCAAATTTCCTCCATAAACAAATAGAAAAAACACCATGAAATGAATGCAGAGCAGGAAAAAGAAAGCGGTGAAGCTGTTGTTCTTCTGAGAGCACTTGAGAGAACCTCAGGAGACGAGGCTTGGCCTGAGTGAAGCTTAGACCTCCTCCAGGTCACCTCTGTTGAATCCACAAGCAACAGTATTATCTGCCTCATATTTTATTTGAGACTTTTGAGAAAGATTGGTTGCTTTGCATTCACAGTCTTACTCATTATACATTTCTCTCCACCCTACATAGTAAAGACCTCATCTCACTCTAAAACTATACGCAAGTAAAAAAAAGAAATTATTAATATTGTATTATTTTTAATTTAAATTTATTTGTTTACTTTTAGCTTACAACATTTAGTTCCACAATCCCTTGAGTTTCAAATTTTCTCCCTCTTCCTCTTCTTCCCCCTCTCCTCCATGGTGGCATGTAGTCAAATATAGGTTCTGAAAATACCTTCACATAGAACATTAGTTAAGTTGTAAAGAAGGGTTATAACCAATGGAGTGAACAATGAGAAAGAAGGGACAAAACGAAACACAAAAGATAGAGAGAAAAGAGTTTGCATTAACCTGCATTCAGACTCAATAATTCTTTCTCTGGATGTGGATAACCCTTTCCACAGTTGTCTTCTAACCTTGCTTTGCTGAGAGGAACCCAGTCTATCAAAGTTAGTCATGACACATAGGATGTATCTGTCATTGTGTACAAAGTTCTCCTGGTTTTGTTCCCCTCACTCAACATCAGCTTGTATAAGTCTCTTCAGGTAAATATGAAGTGTCTGATCCTCATTTCTTATAGCACAATAGTATTCCATTGCATCCATATACCCCAACTAGTTTAGCCATTCCCCAATTGATGGGCATTCCCTTGATTTCCAGTTCTTTGCCACCACATAAAGAGCTGCTATAAATATTTTTGTACATACAGGTCCTTTTCCTATTTCTGTAATTTCTTTGGGATACAGCCCTAGAAGTGGTATTGCTGGGTCAAAAGGTATGCAGTTTTTTTTATAGCCCTTTGGACATAGTTCCAGATTGCTCTCCAGACAGATTAGATCAGTTCACAACTCTGCCAACAATGCATTAGTGTTCCAATTTTTCCACATCCTCTCCAGCATTTATCATTTTCCTGTTTTGTCATGTTAGGTAATCTGACCAATGAGATGTGGCACCTAAGAGTTATTTTGATTTGCATTTCTCTAATCAATAGTGATTTAGAGCATGTTTTCATATGCATATAGATATCTTTAATTTATTCCAGTGAAAACTGTCTGTTTGTATCCTTTGACCATTTATCAATTGGAGAATGACTTGTATTCTTATATATTTGACTCAATTCTCTGTATGTTTTAGAAATGAGACCTTTATCAGAGACACTAGTTGTAAAAAAATCTTTCCCAATTTTCCACTTCCCTCCTAATCTTGGTTACATTGGCTTTATTTGTACAAAACCTTTTCAGGTTAATGTAATCAAAATTATCCAGTTTGCATTCATAATGCTCTCTAACTCTTGTTTGGTCACAAATTCTTCCCTTCTCCATAAATCTGACAGGCAAACTATTCCTTGCTCTCCCAGATTGCTTACAGCATCAGCCTTTATATCTGGATCATGTACCCACTTAGACTCAATTTTGGTGTACAGTGTAAGATATTGATTTATGCCTAGTTTCTTCCATACTGTTTTCCAGTTTTTCCAGCAGTTTTTGTCTGATAGTAAATTTTTATCTCAGAAGCTGGAATCTTTGGGTTTATCAGACAGTAGATTATAATAGCCATTGACTGCTGTGTCTCATGTACCTAATCTATTCCACTGATCCACTCCTCTGTTCCTCAGCCAGTACCAAGTAGTTTTGATAACTGTTGCTTTTATATGGTATTCTTAAGAGCCCCCTGCTCCCCATGCAAATAAGGGGAAAAATTGATTCTCTTACCTCTTCTTTGGGGCAAAACTTGATTATTATAATTTCAAGAAGGAGGGGGGAGGAAAGACAGAGAGAGAGAGAGACAGAGAGACAGACAGAGACAGAGACACAGAGAGGAGAGACAGAGAGGAAAAAGAGGAGAGAGACAGAGACAAAGACAGAGAGACAGAGACAGAGACAGAGAGACAGAGGGAGAGAATTTCTTGGTTCTGCTTAACTTCTCTTTGCATCAATTCATGTAATCCTTTCCCATGTTAATTTTTATTTTCTGTATTCATTGTTTTCTTATAAAACAACAATTTTCCATCACATTCACGTACTACAATATACTTAGTTATTCTGGAATCATTAGACACCTAATTTGTTACTAGTTCTTTGCTACTACTAAAAGGGACACCAACTTTCTTCTTCATAATATGCCTGTATTTGATCTGCACACATGTGGGTTTGTTAATCTGTATCCCACTCAGGAGCCATTTTTCTTTTTAACCACTCTGTACAATTTCTAAAGGTATTCAGGAAAGGTCCGTAGACATCCAAGCATCTTTGAAATGCAAAAGAGTTCCTATAAGCTATAGATGTTGCCTCATTTAGGCTACAGGCGTGTTTCTAAGAAGGGGTGAATGAGCTGAATTTTTGTGAGATGAATTATGTGTTAAAGGTAGCCTAGCATTTAGAAGATTCCTGTAGTGGAAATTATTTTGAATTTTAGAAACTTTTTGTAAAGTTCCTCTCTCTCCTTTTTTCCCTCTGGTAGATGGAAGATTGTCTGTGTATAAAAGAATACCCATCTCTTAATTTATCAGTTTTGTACATAGTTGAATATAACTTACTTAAGTGCAGGAACTATTTGGCCTTTTTTCTCTCTATATCCTAAGCTCTTAACACAGTGCCCTGCACATAATGGGTTATTAGTGTTTGTAGAAATGAATTCTAAAACCAGATTTCCTTTTTTATTTTTTAGGTACTATACAATTTTATTGAATGAATGGAACTCTTAGGTCCTTCTCTCTTTAGTATTCTGTCATATGTTGGATTAGTGATGGCAAATAGTAATTATCAGCATTTCTAAAAAATGGAAATAAAATTTACATACTATTATTATTTCCAAAGAAGATAAAGGAATTAGTCATGTTGTTAACCTGATTAATTAACTCTTGTAAAGACTTGTATGTTTCAAATATCACCTAAATGCTAGTATATTCACTTTAACATATAGCTTAAACACCTTTAGACATCTATATATTACTTTGAATTTTCAAATGCCTCAGTGATCAGCCCACAAATACCTACTTAACTTCCAGTTTCATTAGATTATTGTATTATAGAACCAAACCTCTCTATGGGGAAATGCATTTTGTGTGTTGGCTTCAAACACCAGGCATATATATTCCTTTTCCATTGCCCCATACCTGACTAGAGAAGTAGGGACTATTTCAGTTGGCATTGCACTCATGGTAACCCCCTCAGCATCCCATTGAGTGGGAGGCAGAGAGGAATGAAATCCTCTGGGCTCCCATAGGAACTTCAGTCAAGGAGGTATAGGTCAAAGTTGGCAGCGGTAATTCATCTCTACGGGTCATTCAAAAGATGGGCATTCACAAGTCAAAGACTGTTTGCATGGAAGAGACCGTAAAGATCATCTGTCCCAACTCCCTCATTTTACAGATAATGAGATCAAGGCTCTCTAAGGAATTTTTTAAAAAAGGAAATTTACCAGGTAAATAGTAGTAACAGTAATAATAATCATAACTAATGTTTTTATAAGGGCTAAAGTTTGTGAAGCACTTTAAATATATTTGTTCATTTTATATGAAGTCTAGATTGTATAGACATGTGTAAAGTGCTTAGTATAATGCCTGGAACATAGTAGGCATTTCATAAATGCTTCTCTCCTTCCTTTTAAGTTTTGGTATCATTTTTTTTCTCTCAATTACTTTTTTTTTAATGATTCATATTCAAGGCTAGCTAATTTACCAGATCATAACAAGGGTGTATAGAAGCATCAAGTTTTTACAACAGAAAATAAAATATCTTTGAGGAAAGCATTCTTCTGCTCCATTATTCTATTTCAGCTGTCTTTTATATGTCATTATTACCCATTAAAATAATCTCTATAAAGGCAGGGACTATCTTTCTGCATGTTTTAAAAAGTATTTATGCTATATTTATATCTATATCCTATGTATGTATATATGTTTACACTATATTTCTATCCTATATATGTATGCATATAAAGTGTGTCCAGTGTCTGAGGTCAGATCTGAGCTTCTTTCTTGCTCTACATTCCATTGGTTGATAATCCTTCTTTACAACTTGACTAATGTTTAATGTGAAGGTATTTGTAGAACCTGTATTGGATTGCATGCCGCCATAGGTGGGAAGGGGGGAGGAAATGTAGGGGGAGAAAATTTGTAATTTAAAAGCCTGTGGAGCAAACTTACTGATTACAGTTAGCTACTCTAACTAGTGTCAGTGAGAGCAAATTGTTAAATTTTCTGTGTGAATATTTATACCTTAGAAATCAGCAAGCAATCACTACAAATCTAGACTTGATCTGTTGTTCTGTTTATTGTCTGGACTTAAGAAAGTATAAATGCTGGGGCAGCTAGGTGACACAGTGAATAGAGCACTGGCACTGGAGTCAGGAGGACCTGAATTCAAATCTGGCCTCAGACACTTGACACACTAACTAGCCATGTGACTTTGGGCAAGTCACTTAACCCCAATTGCCCTCCAAAAAGCAAAAAAAAAAAAATTTCATTAGAAAGTATAAATGCATGTTAAGCTTAAAAGTGTATGCATACTTTTTTTGGGTGGGGGGGAGCCCTCCCAACAAATTCTGTTAAACATTTACCAGCATACTCCTAATAATACCCGATGTCCTACCACCAAAGAATTACCTCCTCTTGCTGGGCACTATTTTTCTCATTCCTAAAATACAGGCATCAAATTAGTTGATCTATAAGGTTCCTCCTCATTCTAATATGCTATGTGGTTAATTGTGATTATACTTTAAGTTGCCTTGTCTTCTGTGAAACTGAATTATTTGGAATCCTTTGTATTCAAACTTTGATTCAATATAGCCTCTATTTTCAGTCCTCAACAGACATTTTTTTTATGCCTTGACTTTTATGGAGTTTTATCCATGTGATCAGGGTTCAATGTTTTTCAATGTGCAGAGTTGTTCTTAGATCTGATTTACTGGTATATATCATTGCTTCTGGTGGTGGAACAATAGATAGTATGGACAGAGGGAAATAACATTTAATCCAAAATGCAGCTCTAGTTAAAGGATCCTAGGAAGGCAGCTGCTTTAGGAAGTAGATTGTCCTCTCCCATCTTTCTTCTCTCTGCATTGGGGTTATCAAAAATGCATCATTGATCCTAACTAGAGTGGCAATGCCAGGTATTGGTTGACCCTCTTCATGTGGACCTAAGAACTGGTCTCTGGAGGGAAGCTGATATTCTAAAATAGAAACGCTGAGAGGCATGTCTGGACGGCAATTGACTTCCTAAGATGTCAATGCTGCTGCTGCTGACAGAGTGAATTTGATCCTGGGGAATTGCTGGAATCCAATTACTCCCACTTTTGTAAAGCACCTATGTAGAACAAGCTGGAAGCATCCAACTGCCTTCTCTTTCAGTCACTCAGCCTTGTGCCAGGACTGCTTTTCATCTGTGTCATGAGCTACTCTGTGGGTAGCAGCCTATGCTAAATGGGCTCTGTGGTCCATTCTGACCAAATGCTAAGGAAGCACAGTCAGCTTCTGCAAGGGAGAGGATACTGGACTAGATCATATATTTTTAGAATTGGAGGAAACCTTAGAGAGATTGTCCAATTCAATCCTGCCATCTTCCAAATGATGAAGCAGAGATTCAGAAGGTGAAGTCACTTGCCCTAGGACCTACAGGTAGTAAATGGTAGAGCCAGGTTTTGAATCCAGAACTGTTGATTCCAAATCTAGCCCTCTTTATACCGTACTAGTCTGCCTGTAGATATCATATAAGGTTGATTTCCACGCTGAGATTCTATTATTCTACAACCTAGTTGTGATTCATGGGTTTTAGTTGTTTTGGAAAAGAGAAATACTGCATCCAATTTGAGTCAATATTAATTTCTTTATCAATATACAATATGAGAGTGCCTTTTTAAGACATATAAAATGACATTTAATTTTGGAATCTAGAAAAAAAAATCTTACTTTCATTACAAATGAGTGAGCACCAAATAAGCAGTGATTAAATTTGTTGTTCTTGTTCAGTCATGTTTGACTTTCCATGACCCCATTTGGGGTTTTCTTGGCAGAGATACTGGAGTGGTCTGTCATTTCCTTTTCCAGCTCATTTTAAAAATGAGGAAGTTTAGACAAACAGGGTTAAGTGACTTGCCCAAAGTCACACAACTAGCAAGTGTCTGAGGCTGGATTTGAACTCAGGAAGATGAGTCTTCCTAACTCCAGGTCTGGTACTCTATTTACTATGCCACCTAGCTGCTTTACTGATTAAAATGATGCTATATATTTGACATTTTCTTTCTCCCTTTCCTTCTGTCCTGAAACAATTCTTACCAATTTATCTTCAGGGAAACTATAACTTAAGTTAGCCTTCTTGAGTCTTTCCTTTGAAGGATTCTGGAATTCTATATTGCTTTGATTTCCTCCTACTTCTAACTGCTTTTCTATCACTTATTCTGCTTAGTTTTTTCACTCCATCTAGGAGCTTATGGGACATTTATGATCATCTTTGCGATTGGCTCAACTCTACTTTTTAATGCTGTCCCTCACTGGATCATTTCCCAGGAAGATTTTAGCTGGTTCCTGTAGGAGTTCTGCTGAACATATGCTAGCACCCAGTGTTGTCTCTTTATTCTGCTGTCTCTATCACTTGGTCTCACCTCTTTCCACTCATTTAATCCCTCACCTACTGGGTTGATATTGCTGTCGAGTTGTTTCAGTAGAGTCCAAATCTTCATGACCCTATTTAGGTTTTTCTTAGCAAAGATACTGAAGTGGTTTGCCATTTCCTTCTCCAACTCATTTTATGGATAAGGAAACTGAGGCACACAGGGTTAAGTGACTTGCCCAGGGTCATACAATAAGTAAGTTCCTGAGACTGGATTTGAACTAAGGAAGATGAGTCTTCCTGACTCTAGGCCTGATTCTCTATCCGCTGCATCACCCAGCTACCTGTTCTCACCTACTTTATTTCCCACTAATTCTTTAGCTAACTTTTTTCAAACACTTAAAAAAATTTTTTTAAATAAAATTTTATTGAATATTTTGACTTTATATAAAGATTTCCCAATATAATTACGCAATTCTTACCTAACAACCCCCCAAACCATCTCTTATGACAAGAATCAAAGAGAGAGAAAAAATTCTCCAAAATAATCAAGTTACAAATTTTAGCTAACTTTTTTGGTGAGATGGAAACAGGCCCCCAACTTATCACTGTGTTATGTGCCAGAATTTTATTTGTAACTTAACTGTTTGAAATGGGAATGCCTTGTCACACAGAAGTGCTATTATAAATGTTGATCAAGTTTCCAGGCCAATCTACAAAAAATTAAACAACCAACCCAACAGTGCTATCAATTAGTAGCATTTTTTTTTTTTGGTCCAGACCTGTGATTTCACTTGTGTATTAAGCACTTCATAAGTAAAGCCTTTTTCCATTGCAGATGATAATTGCCTTACAAATAGACTTAGAGAGTCAACCTAGACATTGAGATGTCTAATGACTTATCCAAGGTAACATAGCCTTATGAATCAAAGGCAGGATGTAAGCAAAGTCTTCTGGACTCTCATTGTTTCCTCTGAACCAGGGCTTCTTAAACTTTTTCTACTTGATCCTTTCCCCATTCATCAGCATTTGTTGGCATTGCATGTCCTGAGGGCACGTACAAAGCAAAGCATTCCAGCTTTGTGTCCAGAAGCAAGGCTGCAGTGGAGTTGTAGGATGCAACACAGGCAAGTACTGCCAGAAATGCCTCAGATTCGTTATGTTTGATTTTTAATTAATTTTTGGTTGTTGCAAGTTCAGAAACCTTTTACTATTGCCAAATTTTTCACAAAACCTCATGGTTTAAGATGCACTGCTCTAAGCCATGCTGACTGGCAGTAGCATATTCATTCTAATAATGCTATTTAATTTAATTTAACAAGCATTTATCAAGTGCCTAGTATATGCAAGAAGGAGCTGCTATGTGCCGCAGTGGATAGAGTACCAGATCTGGAATCAGGAAGTCTCATCTTCCTAAGTTCAAATCTGGCCTCAGGCACTTACTTAGCTGTGTGACTCTAGGCAAGTCACTTAACCCTTTCTGTCTCAGTTTTCTCATCTGGAAAATGAGCCAAAGGAAATGGCAAATCATTCCAGTATCTTTTCCAAGAAAATCTATATGGGGGTCACAAAGAGTCAGGCACAACTTGACTGAAAAGCAGGAACAACAAAGTATGTACAAGGTGCTAGAGATACAAAGACAAAATTTAGATAATCCTTTCCCTCAAGGAATTTACGTTTTATTAAGCACTATATTATAATCAATCATGCATTTATAAAAAAACATGTGCCTCAAAGATAAAAATGGAATAGTCTCTGTCCTTCAGGTGTTTATATCCTAGTAACAATAGTACTACTTTAGTTATATCATGAGTTATTAAAATCTACTCTAAGTTCATCCATTAATCTCACTATCATCTGTAACAGGACTTCTAGGGGAAGTGTGTTCTGTCGTATGAAGGAAGGAGGCAAGAAGCGAATGTGGTTGATTGTGGCTCTATGTTGAAGACACTGACCACCTGGTATTCATCCCAAAAGGACCTAGGTGACACAGGGAATACCTCCTTCTCTCCTTGGGGTTCAGGGGAGCCTCTCACTTCTCACTGCAGGTTACAGGTTGTTTGCTTGTACAAGTGTAAACTTGAGGAATGCTATGTCAGCTGTGTTTGTGTGTATTTATAATGCTGGAGGGCAGTGTGACAAGGGCAAGAGCCCTTGACTTTGATTCAGGAGTCCTAGATTCAAATCTCTGTGTGACTCTGGGAAAATCGTCATGCATAAAAGGAGCAGAGCTGGATTAGGCTTAGTCCTTTTAGTCAGAGTGGAACTAGGTCCTGGGGTCTTTTCTAGTTTTAAGCTTTATGATCTGTGTGTGATTATGGTTGTGGTTTTTGTTTTTTTTGTTTTTTTGGGTCTTTTTGGAGAGGGGAAGGAAGGGCAATTGGAGTTAAGTGACTTGCCCAAAATCACACAGTAAATGTTAAGAGGCGGGCATATAGTAGGTGCTAAGTAATAATGTTAAGAAAGTGTTAAGGTCTGAGGCCATTTGAACTCTGGTCCTCCTGCCTCCAGGGCTGGTGTTCTACTCACTACTCCATGTAGTTACCCCTGTGGTTCTTGTCACATGTGACATTTTGAAGGAAAAGGCCCTATCCCAACTCCCATCAAATTACATCCTTTTGGCAATGACCTACCCTACCAAGGAAGGAAGGGAATATACATTTATTAATCATAGCGTTAGACACTGTGCTAAGTCTTTCACAAAGATTATTTTACTTGATCCTTACCACAACACAACCCTGGGAAGTAGTTATTAAGTTATTAAGTGCCTACTGTAAACAAGGAAGGCACTGTGCTATGCCTGGAAATACCAAAAAATGGAATAAAATACATCCTTGCTGTCAAGAAGCCTTCAGTATTAAAGGGAGATAAGATATGAACACAAATAATGGCGAAGTGGTATAAAGCAGAATGGAAGCGTAAAGGAGAGGTCCAGAGGAAGTGCCATGAGAAATGTGAATTGAGAGGCATCATTTTCAGTCAAAGGCATCAGGGAAGGTGCCCACTGAGAGGGAGCTATTACTATTCCCATTCTATAGTTGAGAAAATTGAGGCAAACAGATGAAATGACTTGACTAGGGTCATACAGCTATTAAATATCTATGACAAAATTTGAACTCAAGTCTTCCTGACTCCAGGCCTAGCATTCTATCTAGTTAATTAGCCAGTAAATGTTTATTAATCACCTACTGTATGCCAGACACTGTGTGTGCTAAGCCTTTTTCAAAGATTATTTTATTTGATCCTTAACAACTTTGGGAGGTGGGTGCTATTATTGTCCTTATTTCATAGTTGAGAGAACAGAGGCTCACAGAGATACACATACAAACCAGTGTCTAAGACCAAATTCAAACTCAAGTCTTACTGCTCCAGGTCCAGTAGCATTTATTAAGCATCCTCTATCTGCTAGGCTTTGTGTTAAGTGATGCCTGCCTACCTATTTACTGGGCTACCAAACTGCCTGGCTCGGATTATGTCTCAATCACTAAAATAATATCAGACAACCAGGCATCCGATTTCCCCTCTAGAAAGCATCAGAACAGATATGATGGCCAGTTGGCACCTTCCCTGATTCCTTTGACTGAAAATGATGCCAATTCAGAAGATCCAAGTTCCAATTCACGTTTCTTCTGGCACTTTATCTGGATCTCTCCTTTACACTTCCATTCTGCTTTATACCACTTTGCCATTATTTGTGATCATAACTCATCTCCTTTCAATATCGAAAGCTCTTTGACAGCAAGGATTGTGTTTTATTCCATTTTTTAATTCCCAGGCATAGCACAATACCTTCCTTGCTTACGGTAGGCACTTAATAAGTGTCTGTTGACATTGAATTGAATTACTTCTGACTATGTGACACAGGAGGTACTGAGGGCTATGGGTCAGGGTCAGGGTATTCATAAGTGCCAAGGAACGGTGGGGCCTGGTCCTAGGTCTGGGAATTTCTTGATATAAGAAAGTCCTGGAGGTTCAATATGCCTACCGTTCCTACTCAGAAGCCCTAGAAACTCTGGTTTAGTCCAGAATCCTGAACAGTTTGAAGCATCAGAAGCTTTAAGAATGAAGGTTTCTGGAACTATTCTATTCTCCCCTACTCCATCCCTTTTCAGAGTATCCTTTGAATCAACAGAACTGACCCCAGTGGAAAAAAAAAAGATATCTGGTGATAGTCCTCAAAAATTTGCTGTGTTATATATAACTCTCTATTATAATTTTTAGTGTATAGTGATCGCCTTGGTCCCCTAGTGCCTTCCAGGGTATTAGAGAGCATCTGATAGTCAGTTTGAGTTTAATGATATTCTTTCTCTCTTCTCCTCCCTCCATTCTTGAGAAGAGTGGCTTCCCCACCTCCCAGCTGGCTCCTGCCCTCTTTCTTCTCCTTTCTCCAGCTGGTGTTGACTTCTCTTCAGCAACATCATGGTGGGGGCAGGAGTAGAGTCAGGCAGCATCCATTGATGAGGTACATTCTCTAAGCCTGTGAACCCTGACTCAGAGATTGTTCTGTGGCAAATGGGAACCTAGGTGTCACAGATGGACAAATTAGCATGTTTGAGAACTAGATTGCAAATTTGGCATGTCTCTTCATTTCTCCTCAATACTGGAAAAGAGGTCTATTCCATAAATGTGAATGTTTGTAATGTCTCTCCATTCAGTGTAGTAGAAAGCACTTAAATTTTCATCTCTGACTACTGGAATCCCCTGGTTTCCTTCCAGACAAAGTTAATGCATCATCTTCTAAATGAAAACCTTTCTTGATCCCCAGTCATTCCTAATGTCCCTCTCAAAATTATCCTGTATTTATTTCATATTACAGATGTACTTATGTACATATATGCTAGTTCCTCCATTAGAATGTAAGTTCGTTGAGGGCAGAGACTTTGACTTTTTTTCTTAGTATCCCAAATGCTTGACATGGCACTGGCATATTGTGGTGCTTAATAAATGCATATTGGTTGATATAGAGCAGGGGTGGGAACCCCGTGATCTCTAGGCCACATGTGGCCCTTTAGGTCCTCAAGCCTGGCCTTTTGACTGAATCCAAGGACTTCACTTGAGGACTTAGAGGGCCACATGTGACCTTAAGGCTATAGATTCCCCACTCTTGATATAGAGTCAGAAGATCCAGGTTCCAATCTAAGTTGTGATATTTATTACCTTTGTGAATTTAGACAAGTTGCTTCCTCTCCTTAGGTTTCTAAATATAAAATGATGGCTTTGACCTAGAAGATTTCCAAGGTTCCTTCTAACTCTAAAATTAGAATCCCCATCTTTCCAGCTATGAAGGAATTAAATGTAATTGTGTTATATCTCTTCTAAAATAACTTATTAGGTCAGCTAGGTGGGGTGGTGGATAGAACACTGGGCTTGGAATCAGGAAGACTTTATCTTCATGAGTTCCAATCTGACCTCAGACACTTAACTACCTGTGTGACCCTGGGTAAGTCACAGCCCTGTTTGCCTCAGTTTGTCATTTGTAAAATGAGCTGGAGAAGGAAATGGCAAACTACTCCAATATCTTTGCCAAGAAAAAACCCAGTGGAATCAACAGAGTCAAACATGACTGAAACAACTCAACATTTATTTTCTGTTTTCATAGGTCAATTATTCTCAAAGTTCTTCAGTATATAGATGAGACCCAAGGACCCTAATGCTGTTTGTTAATTTCACCAACTCTCCTCTTCCCAGAAGTGTTTTTACTGATATAGGAGCTCCCTCTGAGGAAATTCCCCCTACCAATGCAAATCTATACGTGCTTTGCAACCCTGTAAATTGCAAAGAATTGCTTGGGGGCATTATGGAAAACCTATTAGGAAGCCTTTCCTGATCCCTCTTAATGCTGGTGCTTTCCTTCTATTAATTATCTCTAATTTATTCCATATATGTCTTGTTCATAGTATATACATACGTAGATGTTCATAGTATACATCTTTGTAAATAGTAGCTTGCATGTTGTGTTCCCTCACCTCCCCATCACCATAGTGTTAGCTTCTTTTTTTTTTTAATTTTAATTTATTTTCTCGGTTATATCATTCATTTCCACAAGGTTTTGAGTTACAAATTTTCTCCCCTTTTTGCCCCTACCCCCCAGCCCAGAACATTGATCCCACTGTAAGGCCCCTCCCACAATCTGTTCCC
>CM053600.1:74371743-74407222 GCA_028646575.1 Pseudocheirus occidentalis
TCTCTCTCTCTCTCTCTCTCTCTCTCTCTCTCTCTCTCTCTCTCTCTCTCTCTCTCTCTCTCTCTTTCTCTTAGCTGTCTCAGCTGGCTTCAGTCTCCATGAATCTTCCTTCACTGGAAGATAACATATAAAAGGAAGTTGAAGAGCAGGAATGAAGGGTGGGGAAAAGGGTACCCAGGCTTACTTGGGGCATGGTAGCAAGTCTGGAGTGCAGCCAGGTAACAGAAACCCTGGCCTGCATGCCCTCTTTAAATATAGGTTCTGGGAGGAACCATCTAATCCAGCGGTTCTCAACCTGTGGGTCATGACCCCCTTGGGGGTCGAACAACCCTTTCACAGGGATCCCAGGGGTCATGTAAGACCATCAGAAAACACATATTTCTGATGGTCTTAGGAACTGAGACACCGCTTCTCTATCTGTCTTCAGGCAGGTCTGCCCACATGCATATGTACCCACTTATGAGTATTAAAGGGTCTCAGCATTAGGAAGGTTGAGAACCACTGAATCTGAAGGAGGGCCTAGAAGTGGGAGGTACTTTCCAGGTGTGAATTCCACAGCTGGAGTCTTTCTTCATTTTCCCAAAATGAAGGACTTTCTGAAAGCATAGTAGAGAATTCCTGGTGAGAAATGAAGACTTTTTAACAATGCAGATTGTAAGAGCTATAATGACTTAAAAAATGGACACCCAGCTTGGATGATCAGGGAAGTCTTCCAGGAAGGGGAGGCATTTGAACTGAAGGAAATGAAAGATGAATGGATTTAGAGGGTCAGATATTTGAGATAAATGGCCAGCATGAGCAAACATGTAAAAATGGTGAAAAGAGCACTAGTCTGATTAGATTAGACATTTTATGTAGTGGGAGATGAGCCTGGAAAGGTAAAATTTCAAACTGCAGAGGGCCTTGAGGAGTTTAGAGAGCCATTGAAGATTTTTGGTTAGGAGACCAATGTGATTAAAGCTGTGCTTTAGAAAGGATAATCTGGAAGTGGTGTTTAGCATGATTGGCAGTGGGGAAAGATGGAAGGTGGTGAGGCCAGTTAAGAGTTTTTTATACTTGTCTGGACAAGAGGTGATGAGAACATGATTGTATGCATTCAATTATATTTTAGAATCTGAGGGTGTGGTTGGGTGCTTTGCAATGCTCTCAATTTGATCTTGCAAACCACATAAAGAATTTTCAAATCACATTGAGCAATTGGGGCAGCTAGGTGGCACAATGGGTAGAGTGCCAGCCCTGGAATCAGGAAGACTCATCTTGAATTCAAATCTGGGCTCAGACACTTGCTAGCTTGTGTGACCTTAGGCAAGTCACTTCCTCCTGTTTGTCTCAATTTATTCATCTGTAAAATGAGCTAGGGAAGAGAGGGCAAACCACTCCAGTGTCTTTGCCAAGACAACTCCAAATGGAGTCATGAAGAGTCAGACATGACTGAAATGATTCAGCAAACAATAACAACATTAAATAACCACACTATACCTTAGATTATACTTATAACTCTGGGCCATACAAAGGAGCATGAAATTCAGTCCCTGTCCTCAGAGAATTTCTGATCTAGGTAGACGTGCTTCACTTTCTCTACTAGACACTAGACCATGTCTCTAGTCAAAGCAATAACAACAACAACAGTAATTCTTATTATTATTAAAATAGTTTTTAGTTTATTTCTCCTCTGCTTGACTGGTTATTTCTTTCCTTACTCTATCTTGGCTCATCTAGTTTTTCTTATTTTTTTTCCTTCCAACAGGTATGCTGATACCTCCTTTTATCCCTGACTCTAGAACTGTCTATGCAAAGAATATCCAGGATGTTGGTGCCTTTTCCACTGTTAAAGGGATTGTCTTTGACAAAGCAGATACTGAGTTCTTTCAGGAATTTGCAACTGGAAATTGTCCCATACCCTGGCAGGAAGAGATGATCGAAATGGGTATTTTTGGGGACCTGAATGTGTGGCGTGCTGATGGCCAGATGCCGGATGACATGAAGGGGATAGCTGTGGAAGAGCCATCCTCAGCATCCAAGTCAGGAATGTGTCTGATCTCTTAGAGAAACGCTCACTGAAGGCCTGAGAATTTTTCTCATAGGAAGCCTAACACTGGGAGACCAGGCCAAGAAAGAGAGAAAAGACCAGTCTTCTTAGTAAAACCAAATAATAATGATTTAAAAACCCGGAAATCTCAACTCTACTCAAATATCCGTCTATCGAATTGATTAAGATCTCACGACCCTCTTAAGCAAGTAGGCTTGGCTGCTGTAGGACACCCCTCATATAACAGATTGCCTCCTTAGCAGGAGGGCTAATCACTCAGTAGCTTTTCTACCTGGAACAAGAAAAGGAGTATGTGCTGAAGGGTGGCCATGCCGGACTGAAGTGTAATAACTTTGTAATCTATAACAATAAGTTTATTTTGACCTCATGCTGAGTCAGAATAGACAAGAAAGAATTACCAGCAAAGCCATTACTAGTGGCTCTGGTACCTGGGGTGAGAGATCTTCTTGGGAACCAGATCTTCTTGGGGGGAGAGAAAGGCTCTGAAACATCACACAGTGGAGAGAAAACAGAGACCGTGAGTTGGTACATTGGGTGGCCACTTAGGGTGTGTGGAAAAAAGTGGAAGTGATCATGCTATGGATGTGAGAGCTGTGATGGGGAGCTAGCAAAGGAGCAGAAGATGTGTGAAGACCCCCAATATTAGGGTGAGGAGGAAACATACTGTTCTAGATGTACAACATCCTGGGGCAAAGCCTTTCTTGTCCCACTCTTGTTATGGCTCTGGCTCTCCAGGAAGACCGGTATAAACCTCTTAGAATGTATCTTGCAAAGAAAAATGCAATCTGATGGTTGGGGAGCAATTTTTGGCAATCATAGAAAGGTTTGGAGAGAGTATCTTGATGTTTTGTTACTAGTATGTTATCAGTATCTATAGCAGAACAGATTTGCTGATGGAACTCTGAGTGGCATTTATGCTCTTTGTCAATAGATCTCATCCTTTGCAATGAGAACCTTGGCGCATTTTTTGTAGACTGACTTGGTATCGCTGTTCATGGGATTGTCCGGAGGAAGAGTTTTTCATCAAAATCCCCCAAACCTGCAGTTCTTATAATAAAGATTTAACAACTTAGCCTGGGGCTAAGGGGCCTTAGGCTTAGGCTGGGGGCCATTTCTCCCACTAATCCCTATGCTCCATGCCTTATTTGTGTTGGACATGGCTATTTGCACTTTTAACCTCTAGTAGGATTCCAAAGTTCTTTAGCATTTTAACTTTATGGGTTAAATTTCTGTATCATTAGCCCCTGAAATGTGTCTACTTCTAAGTTAAGAGAGTGATTTTGATTTCCCCACAAGTCTGATGGTTTGAGGGGGATAGAAAATCATTCATAGCTCAAGTTCTTGACCAGAGGGAGGGGAAGGAATATGATCAGCCATATTACCTCTCTGTTGGAAATACTCTCAAGTCAAGGAGACTAGCCACACTTTCCTTCCTGTTGTGAATCCCAGTAGGTCAGGGAGAAGATGGCATGACCTGAAGACTGACTACTGGATGACAATGGACTTGTTAGGGAGCCTTGTCTTCAGAAGATCAAGTAGCAGTGTTTCTGGAAGGATTGAAATCTGATTTTGCCTGTTACTGATCAGAGGTTGTCTTAGATATTATATGACTTCTGGAATGCAATTTAGGAATACGTTCTAAAAGTTACTTAACTGAGCATACCCTTGATCCAGTGATATTACTCCTAGGCCTATACTCCAAAGACATCAGAGAGAGAAAAGACTCTTCTATATAACCATATTTTTAGCATCTCTTCATGTAATGGGAAAGAATTCAAAACTTAAGAGGGTGCTCATCAGTTAGGTAAGTGATCAACAAATTATGGTATATGAATGTGCCATAAAAAAAAGTTGAAAAGGATATTTCGGAGAAACCTGGGAAAACTTATATGAACTCATGCAAAATGGAATGAGCAGCCCCAGGAGAACAATTTATTTAATAATGACATAATGACAGACAAATACGAAAGACTTAAGAACTGTGATCATTGCAATGACCAACCGTAATTCCACGGAACCAAAGATGCGTACATGTTACCCACCTCTGGACAGAAAAGTGATGGATTTAGACTGTACAGTGAGACATATTGTTGGACCTGGTCAATATGACAATTTGTTTTAGTTGGCTGGTTCTGTTTCAAGGGTCATGTTTTTCTTTCTCTTTTTTTTTCCCCAAAGGGAAGGGTGGCAGAAGGGAGAGAAAATAAATGGTTGATGATTGGAAAAATGAAATAAAAAGAGATGTCAAGTGGCTGTGGCTCTGCATATACATCTCATTCAGCCACTTATTGCAACCACACCCATCTCAAACCAACACAGTTGACAATCCTGCTCATACATACACCAGATTTCTGTCTCTGTCTCTGCTCTCTTTTCTCTCCCTTCCTCCCTCTCTGTTACACACACAGACACAGACACAGACACACACACTTTCCCCTCCCCATCTAAGCACAAGAAAACAAGGAGTCGTATCCATTGGCATGCCACGTTTGCGAGTCTGCCAATCCCTCTGACTGATTTCCTGAGGACCCTGCTACCTCCAGTTCAGATTGTACACAAGTGGAATTTGCACATTGTTGGGCTTTAGTCAAAGCCCTTGAAAGAAAGGCAACCTAATCCCTTAAGTAGCCATTACTTAGTGCAGCTGCTGTTTTGAAGGAAACAGTAATATTTTCCTTTGAAATTAGTGTATGTATTTTAACAGTGAGACCTTGTGTGAGTGAATATGTCATTCTAGAGCTAAAATTGTATACATGATGGCTTTATCATGAAATGCATCTTGAACCACCAAAATAAACGATATTGAAAATACCTTTCTTAACTCTATTCCTGTTTTTGTTTTTTCTGTCTTTGTCTAATACTTTTTTTTTAAACAAGTTAAAAGAGAAAGAGTAGAGAGATTTGTTTTACCTATAAAAATTTCAGGTCTTTCAGAACAATAGCTTCTCTATATTTTATAGTCTTAGAGGGTGATCTGGACTGCACTGAAAAGTCAGTTTAGCTAGTCAGCAAGCATTTATTCAGACCTTACTATGTGTGCTAAATGTTGGTATAACTATAAGCAAAAAGAAAGACAGACCCTGCCTTCAATGAGCTTCCATTCTAACAAGGAAGACAACATTCTCTGAAACAGAGTTGCAAAGCTGGGGTAAGGGTGGGGGAGGGAGGATGCTGGAGTAGAAGGACTTCTTCATATCTCCTACATCCTACTGCTTCTTTCTTTCTTTACGGTGGGGTAAGTTGACTTCCCTTATGAGTCCTTTTTAGATGAATTCTATATAGCCTATACATCACTAGATCTCCAGTCTTAGAGTTAAAGGGACTTTCAGAAGATGTCTTATCCTATGTGTATCTGACAAAGAATTGCCTCTCTAGCATCCCTGATAAGTGGCCACCCAGCCGTTTCCTGAAGACGTCTAGTCTTCTGGTATGTAGGAATCTAGGAAAACCTGATACCTTCTGAGGTAGGCTGGGCCATTTTTGGATAGCCCTAATTGTTAAGTAGTTTGCTTTTTTCTTACACGAAACCTAAATTGTCCTTTCTGCAACTTTCATCTATTGTTTCTAGTTCTGGCTTCTAAAACCAAACAGAACAAGTCTGATCTTACTACTATATAATAGCGCTTCAATTATTTGAAGGTGGCTATTGTGTCCTACCGAGTCTTCTCTTCTCCAGGCAAAATATCCTCTTTTCCCTCAACTAATTCTTAAAATGGTGTGATTCTAAGGTCCTTTGGCATTCTGAATGCCCTCCAACTTATCAATGGCTTTCCTAAAATGTGCTGCCCAGAACTGGAAAAGAGGCTTCAGTTGTGGTAGGACAAAGGACAGTCTAACTTCTGACAATATGTGAAGAATCAACTTATCAATAGGTATTTAAGTGCTCACTGTGTGTAGGGCAACTAATGGTACAGTGGATAGAGCACTGGATTGGGCATCAGGAAGGCTCATCCTCATGAGTTCAAATCTGGCCTCAGACACTCACTAGCCTTGTGTGACCCTGGCCATGTCATCTAACCCTCTTTGCCTCAGTTTTCTCATCTATAAAAATGATCTGGAGAAGGAAATAGCAAACCATGCCAGTACCTTTGTAACCCCAAATGGGTCATGAAGAATTGGATGTGACTGAAAAATGACTAAACAGCAAAATTATGAAACACTGTACTAAACACTAGGGATACAAATAAAGAGGAAGCTAAGGAATAAACATTCTAATGGTCTAGGAAAGAGCTACATCTATCTATCTATCTATCTATCTATCTATCTATCTATCTATCTATCTATCTATTCTCTCTCTATTCAATCACTCTATCTATCTACCTATCTCTCTATCCTCTGTCTCTCTCTCTCTCCGTCCCTCCCTCCCTCCCTATCTATCTATCTATCTATCTATCTATCTATCTATCTATCTATCTATCTATCTGTCTGTCTGTCTCTATCTGTCTATCTATCATCTATCTATCTGTCTGTCTATCTATCTGCTTATCTATCTATCTATCTGTCTATCTATCTATCTATCTATCGGTACATACAAGAAATATATATATGTATATATGTGGAAAGCAGGATTATTATCATGTATAAGACTCTGGAGTCAGAGGATCTAGCTTAGGATCCTATCTCTGATGATTACTCCTATGTGACCTTGGGTAAGTCATTTAACCTCCCTGAGTCTTAGTCTCCTCATCTCTAAAGTGAGGGAGTTGGGCTAGATTGTGTCTGAGAATCTTTCCAGCTCCAAATTTAAGATCCTCTGACATAGTATTCTTAGGATTCATGAAAATTTTTTAATAGATATCTTCTTCTGTAATCTGTAAAACTTCTTTTATTATTGTTATTTAGTTATTTTTCAATCATGTCCAACTCTTCAGGACTCCGTTTGGGGGTTTCTTGGCAAAGGTACTGGAGGGGTTTTCCATTTCTTTCTCCAGCTCATTTTACAGATAAGGAAACTGAGGTAAACAGGATTAATTGACTTGCCCAGGGTCACACTAGTGACTTGGTTAAGTGTCTGAAGCCAGTTTTGAACCCAGGAGAGGCGTGTTCCCGATTCTGGCCCCCCTTGCACTCTCTCCCTGCTGTGCACCCTAGCTGCCCTAGGTAGCCTTTAAAGTTTTCAGTGGTTTGTCATGCAGTAGAATGTAAGGTCTTTTTAGATAAGGATTTCCATTTTTATCTTTGTATATCTTGCACTTAGTACTGTGCCTTAGACATAGAAGGCAATTAATAAAGTCTTGCCGAATAAATGAATGAATAGGAAATCCCCAGGCACAGCAGTAGATTGTGAAGAGAGACTCTATAGTATAATGAATGTTAAGACTGGTGCTTTGGGGAGGTAGTAGATTTGAATTCAAGTCTCAGCTTTGACACCCACCAGATATACAATACTAGGCAAATTTTTTAGCTTCTATTTGCCTCGGATCTTAGTCTCTAAAATGGAGACAGTAATATTTACTCTATTGACACCACTGGGTTGTTGAGGAGAAAGTGATGTACAAACCTGAATTGATGTTGTTGCCCAAATCATTTACAGTCACAATCTCTTTTCCTAGAAATCACAGATTGGCATTAACGAGCAAGGTTTATTAGAAGGAGTCTGGGCCAGAGGTGGGAAACCTGGGGCCTTGAGGCTGTATGTGACCCTCTAGGTCCTCAAATGCAGCTGTTGGACTGAAGTCACTCAACCTTTCTCAGTCTCCTCATCTGTAAAATGGGGAAGATAATAGAACCTCCCTTAGAGTTGTTGTGAGGATCAAGTGATAACACAGGCTTTGTAAATATTAAGATGCTATATAAATGCCAGCTGTTACAATGACTACTGATAACAATGATGCTAGGAACAGAAAGTCAGAGGGGGATGGGGGAGGATATGAGAGAGCAGATTGGGGGAGGGGTATTCAGTAGGCTTGCTATCTTAGGGTGGGCGTGGGGGAGAGACGGAGAAAATTCTTGTAGAAATGAATGTTGAAAACGTAAAATAAGCAAATTAAAATTTAAAAAAAGAATAAAAAGGGGCGGCTAGCTGGCGCAGTGAATAGAGCACTGGCCATGGAGTCAGGAGTACCTGAGTTCAAATCTGGCCTCAGACACTTAACACAAAAAACTAGCCATGTGACCTTGGGCAAGTCACTTAACCCCAGCTGCCCTCCAAAAAAAAAGCAAAAAAAAAAAAAGAATAAAAAATAATGGTAGCAATAACTATAGACTATTGCCCTTACGTATATGTTTTTTTCTTCTACTCCTCACATAAATATACTTTCCTACATAAGAATGTAAGATCCTTGAGAGCAGGAACTGTCTTTGTTTTTGTATTTGTATCTCCAGCAATAATAATGCTTTTATATATATATACATATATATTGTATATATGTATATTTGCATAATATATAATATATACATATATTATATGTTACATGATATATCGACATATATTATATAATACATATATATAATATATTATATATAATAACAATGTTTTATATATGGTAAGTACTTAATACATGCTTTTTCATTCATTCATCCATAGTTCTTTTCTAGTGCTATATTTAAGATTCTGTGAGTCAGCTCTAGTCTGGCAAAGAGTGTGAGGGCTAAAATGGCTAGAAATGAAAACCTTTGTACCCTACTTCCTTCACTGCTGATTTTGACTTTCTCTGGATTTGCTTCCACAAGAATCTGAGAGGAGGGAAATTGGGACGTCCTCAGTAAGATGTTAATTGTTCTGGTCTACTAACTGCTATTAGAAAGCTTACAGGTTGAATGACTTTTTTCATACTTGAATGGAATTCAGATTGGATATCGTAGGTCATGCTGGCAGGGAATGTTAATGATTGAACAGTCTAAGAACTCTCAAGGGCAAGAAAGCAAATTTGGGATCTGTAAGGCAATCTAGGTGTCAGCTGAATGGGGAGTAATGTCCTAAGTTTGAAGTGAGAAGAGAGTCCTTCAAAAAGATCCTGTCCTACTGGGATGGCAAACTATTTTATCTTTTGGGACATGTAACCAGAAAGAAGCAAAAGCAGTCAATCTCACTTTGCTAAAAATTAATCATGCAGTTAGAGGTAGCTTTGTGGTATAGTGGATACAGTGATGAACCTGAAACGGAAAAAAAAAACAAATTAAAATACTGCTTCAAACCCTGGGCAAGTCACTTAACTTCTGCCTTCCTCAGTTTCCTCCTCTGTAACATAGGCATAATAATATCTAACTCCCAGGGTTGTTGTTGGGATAAAATGAGATAATCCTCACAGAACATTTGGCAAACCTTAAAGCACTATATGAATGTTAGCAATTGCTATTAACAATAAAAATCAAAATGAAAATCTTTAAATTATTCTAGAAATGAAGAAAATGGAATTCCATTAGGAATGCACCATATTTGTTTGAGTATCTTTTGGGGGGGGGCAGTCTGCCTTTATTAGGCAAAGGCAGACCTGGCACCTTAGGTGCTCTTGGGGGGGCGGTTCGCTTCTTCTTCACCTCCACTGGCTTCTGGCTCCGAAGGATGGCACTGACCCGGCGCAGAGCGGCCATACGGAGATCTTTGCGGTGTTTGTTCTTCCGAATGATGTGCCGGACGCTGTTCAGTGCGGCCCAGGCATTTTTGTTGATTGTGGTCCTGACATAGGAGGTGGCAGGCTTCCTCTGACCTGTCCGCCGCTTCAGCACCACCACGATGCCCTTGCCGTCGGCTGCCGGCTCTATGTCCACCGTCTTCCCGTGGATCAGACCGTTGTAGCGGAACGAGTTTCGGGCCTTGAGGTTGTTGGGCTCGGTGCTGTACATCTGCTTGTTGCGCTTGATGAGGAAGCTGGAGCAGTTCCGAAGGACCATCCACTGCAGGTGGGCCGACGTGGCGGGAGCTGCGCTCGCGGCGACTCCCGGAGACGGAAAAAAGCTTGAGTTTCTTCTTAAAAATTTTTTGTAGGTCCCTCCTGTACTCCAAAAGGATTAGACCAGGGATTCTTAACATGGGGTCCACAGACTCCCGCCAAAGAGCCTGGGGATAGATTTTAGCGTGTCTGGAAAATTTGGATGGGAAAAAAAAAACCATCTTGGGGGCGGCTAGGTGGTGTAGTGAACACATCACTGGCCCGGAAGTCAGGAGGACCTGATACCAAAGCTGGCCTCAGACACTTAACATTTACTAGTTGTGTGACCTTGGGCAAGTCACTTAATCCCAATTGCCCTGCCTTTGTCCCTCCAAAAAGCAAAACAAAACAAACAAAAGACATCTTTATTTTCACTGATTCTCTAACTGAAATTTAACATTTTCTTCAGTTATTTAAAAATATTCTGAGGAGGGGTTGACATGTTTCACCAGGTTGCCAAGGGCGCCCATGACACACAGAAAAGATGGAAGAACCTCTGGTTGTGGAAGGGGGAGAGACCAAGTCAGTAACAACAGGAGTGCATTGGGAAGGTGAAGAAGAAAGTTGGAATAAGTAATATTTCCATGTGTACTATCATTTCTTCATCTATCAAATGAACTTCTCTCATTGTAGACTCAGGGGTCTCTACCCCTTGCCTAACCTTGTGGAGCATAATATTCCCTGTTCTGGATAGATAAGGACTCCTTTTCTGAGAATGCTTACCTAATGGCAGGAAGGTCACTGGGATGGATGGGTGGACTGGTTCATTGAAATGGATTTAATAAAGTCCTGCTTGAAGGCAAGAACATGGGATTAATGACCTGAGAAAGCTCAATAAATGTGAATTAGGGACTAACCTTTCAAGGTTTCTTTCAGGTCTTTTCTCCAGTCTTCTGAGGGAGCTGAAAGTCTAAGATGGGGATCTTGCTCCAAGAAACCTGTAAAAGTCTGAGGTGTCCCTGGAGATGGCAGTGCATTGTGGGAAAAGTAAAATGAATGGAAAGAAGATAGATGTTGAATGCCTAGATAGTAGACAAGGTTTGAAAAGCTTAGAAAGGGGACTACCAGTGATTTGAGAGGAGAACACACATTTCATTGCTTCTGGGGGGAGAAGTTGTGCTGTTTTGGGGAAGAATCTCATAATTCTAGAGCTACAAGGGATTTTAGGGCCTCTCTAGTCCCACTCCCCTCATTTTACATATGAGGAAACTGAGGCCCAGGTAGGTTGAAAGATTTGCCTTAAATCAAACAGATAGTAAATATCTGAGATATAATTTGGATTCAGACCCTCTGACTCTAGAGTTGATGAGTTTTCCACTGGACCATTATGCCTTCAGTATTATACCCATATATATGTATATACACATATATGTCTTTGTATGTGCACATGCACATGTCTATGTACATGTCTATGTAGATATGTATATGTATATAAGTATATGAGTACAATCACATATATGCATATATACCTAGATATACACACATGCATGTATACAGATCTGTCTGTCTATCTATCTATCTGTCTGTCTGTCTGTCTGTCTGCCTGCCTGCCTGCCTGCTTGCCTGTCTGTCTATCTATATGTGATTTCATCACTACTCTTGGCATGGGAGCTCCCTCTACCAAACTAGACCAAAATCTATCTATATTTTGACAGATAAGTCCTTAGGAGTCTAAGGTACATAGAGGTTAAATGATTTATCCAGGGTCATGTATCTAGCAAGTGTGAGTGGCAAGATCTATAACCAAGTCTTTCTGACTCCAAACCCAGCACACCTTGTTAAGGCTCCTTCCAGATCTAAATGTGACCTTGTGATCTTGTGTAGTCAGTATGCACAGAAAATCCAATATCATCACCCTGGAATATAGAGGAAAGAGTCCTGTTCAAGGCATTTTGACAATGCTAAAAATAGCAGAGAAATGAGCCAAGGCTGAATCTATAGGCTGCACTTAGAGCTCTCAGAATGGATCTGGTTTAGCAGCAAATTTGAGGAGAAAGGAAAATAGTATTTTGAAACAATGCACACAACTGGGTGTGAGGCACTTGTCTCCTTACCCTGAAATTTACAAATTTATGAAACTGAACTGGAAGAAGGAAGGAGGTCTCAGAAATCACAGAAGGTGTTTAAGAGACAGTTTGGTAGAGGATTCATGCTAGGGAATTGTGGGAGGAAAGACTGGAAAGGTAATTTATGACTAGATTGTAGAAAGACAAAAAAGCTAAGAGATGGGACTAAAATCCTTCTAAGTAAATCAGTGATCTGAGGGAGAAAAGAGATAGTTCTATCACTCTTAGGAGTGGGAGAGGCTAATATGAAGCCACACTCCAAATATCACTAACAATCCTTCCTACTTGTCTCTTGGTTTTGAGGTTGTCTGTGGGCCAAAGATAAGACCAGGGTGACCTAGAACCTCTGCATGGGTGCTTCTTACACAGACCTGAAACGACAGAGCTGATTGTCTTGATAGGACAGTGAGTAAGAGAATTCACTGAGTCTTCTTCATGTCAGAGCAATACTGTTCCAGGAGGCTGGCTTGCTTTCATGTTCCCTGGTATTGGTGTGTTCCTAGAGAAAGAGTGTGTGTGCGCTGATGGCTGCTGGAGGTCTCGTGCACAGAGCACAAAGCTAACTGTGGTGCCTTTGGCTTAGGTCCGTCACACTGACAATGCTTTTTGAGGCCTCATATTCTCTTGGATGTGTTTGTATCAGAATCAGAGGCAACTGGGGATCACAGGACCCTGAGAGTAGCAGTAGCACTCTTAATTCTGTTTGTCCTCCATGCCCCGCTCCCATAGTTTCTATCAAATGTCAGACTCAGTTCAATACAACAGACATTTATTAAGCAATCAATAAACAAAAAATTTCCTGCCTATTATGTGCTGCATTCTGGAGGTTCAAGGGAAAAATGGGAGGCTTTGACCTTAAGTTACTTATATTTTATTGGAGTGAGAGGAGACAATATGTACTCATATAAGTATATGTAAAATAAATACAAAGTAATTATGATTGAGGGTGAGGAAAGGGATAAGCTAAGCAGCACAGTGGATAGAGCCCTGGTCAAGAAGACCTGAGTTTAAATCTGACCTCAGACACTTAGAGCTGTGTGACCCAGAGTAAGTTGCTTAACTTCTGTCTGCCTCAGATTTCACATCTGCAAAATGGAGATAACAATAGCACCTACCCTCTCAGGGCTCTTGTGAGGGTTCAACAAGATAATATTTGTGAAGTATTTGGATGCTAAATAAATATTTGTCTAAAAAAACAGGAAGGTTTCATACTGAAAGTGGTGTTTGAGCTGAGGCTTAAAGGCCACTGAGGATTCTATGAAGCAGAAATGAGAAAGGGATGCATTCCAGACACGGGGGACAGCTAGTGCAAAGGCACAGAGAGGGGACTGGTGTGTGACAGGAGCACCAAGAAGGTCAATTTGACTGAGCTAGTATGCTGAAAGGGCAATGTATAATACGACTGGAAAGAAAAATTGGAGCAAAGTTGCAAGAAGCAATAGAAATAGCAAATGCAGGAATTCTTACTTTGTTCTAGACGCAATAGGGAGCCATTGAGGTTTATGGGGGAAGAAATTGATGTAGGCAGACGTGGGCTTTAGGATAATCATTTTGGCAGCTACGTGGAGGGTAGATTTTGGAGTGGGGAGAAACATGGGGCAAGATACCAGTTAGGATGCTGTTGCAATTGTCCAGGCAAGAGGTTATGATGTGATAAGGGCCTGAACAGAAAGAAAGGAGAAAGAAGCAAGAGATGCTCTAGAGGCAGAACCAACAATAGAAGGAGTGAGGCAGATTAGGGAGTAGAGGATGACTCTGAGGTTGTAACCTGAAGGATTCTGTTGTTTTTGTCCAACTCTTCTTGACCTCATTTGGGGTTTTATTGGCAAAGTTGCTAGAGTTTGCCATTTCCTTCTCCGGCTCGTTTTACAGATGGGGAAACTGAGGCAAATGGGATTAAGTGACTTGCCCGAGGGCACATGGCTAGTAAGTGTCTGAAGGTAGATTTGAAATCACAAAGATGAGTCTTCCTGACTCCAAGTCCAGAACTCTATCCACTGAGCCATACAGCTGCCCTTAGAAGGGATCATACTCAGCTAGCCAACTAGTACAAGACTCTCTCATGGAGGTTTTCTGTGGGTTGGCTGAACATTTGTCAGACTTCCTAGGTGAGAGCAAGCTGGTTTTTAAGACCCAGATGCTAACTTTTGGTTAGGATACCTTCTGTTCTTGGAAAAGTGTCAGGGTAGGAGAGAACACCTTAGACTGGACAATTCCTGTGGCAGAGGGAAGCTGCTTTCTGAGGCACTACCAGTCTTTTAAGAGTTGAATTTCTGGCAATTGGGATCCTCACAGAAAACGGGAGGCTACAGTCTCAACTTTAGCCATATGTTACACTAAGAGAATTCTGATCCCTAAATGCTATTTTAGTTGGGGAGGAGGCACTGCCAGTCAATAAGCATTTATTAAGTGCCTAATAGCATTAAGGACAATATTTGAGAAGGGACTGACTATGTGAGAAGCTTCAGAATTAGTTAGCAGTACACCCACCTCAAGATATCATGGCAGGTCTATATCAATAAAAGATTTTCTGAAAGTCAGTGTGGATTCAGGCCTTAGATGAGCGGGTAGTTCTGAAAGGCAAGAGAGACAGAGTCCATGAAAGTAGGGGCCAGTGACTGAAGACAAAGTTCTCAGAGTTGGCAATGCAAGGCATGCCAATGTCTATCTTTAGAACTCAACGGGATGAGGGAATTCTGACTTTCTCTCTACCTGGTCAACCACAGTTGTGTTCTTCATAATGTTTTCTGATCCCTTTCATATTCTCACAGATATGCCAAGAGATCCTGACATAAGAAATGCTTGTTGCATAAGCCAAGGTCCATCCCTTGATCCCAACTCGACATCATCCATTTTGTGTCCTTGTAGGAGCTGAATGGTTGTATGTCTCCTGGTGATGGGTTACTGTTGTTGTTGCTGAGTTGTTTCAGTTGTGTCCAATGCTTTTTGACCCCCTTTGGGGTTTTCTTGGCAAAGATAGTGGAATGGTTTTCCACTTCCTTCTCCAGCTCATTTTGCAGATGAGGAAACTGAGGCAAACAGGGTTAAGTAGCATGCCCAAGGTCACACAGCTAGTAAGTGTCTAAAGCCAGATTTGAACTCAGGAAGATGAGTCTTCTTGATTCCAAGCCCAGTGTTCTATCCACTGTACCACCTAGCTGCCCTACTGGTGATGAGAAAGATGTTCAAATACCAATGGAGACCAATACAAATGTTGAGCGTGAATTTCCATTTTTCCTTTTATCCTTTCAGAAGACCAAGAGTCGTTTGAGTTGTTCCATGCCTTTAAAAGATCTGACAGTCATAGACAATGACTTATATGAAACATTTTAAATATCTGCTATTTGAATATTTTTCACATAGTAAATTTGAAAAGGTAAAGGCACAGTGATTGATAATATTATTAAAACCTCCCCTCTCCTTCAAGGTACTTTGTGTGATTAATAGCTTTTGAGGTGCTCAGCATTTTGGGCCATGACATAATGTCCTAAAATGGTTGTTTGTAGATAATCACTCTTACACTTTAGGCTTTTTTCAGAAGTATTCATCCTGAAAGTGATAATTACATCAGTATGGGAGAATCAGTTATCTCAAGATTGACTCTTCAAGCAATTAATAATTACTTAAATGAGCCGTGATTCTCCTTGACAGTCGGTTGTTGTTTTTTTAAATTCCTCAATTGGAAAATGAACTTGGAACAGACCAAAGATGATATACTTATTGGTCAGCACTCACTGGAGTTTTCTTTTTATAATTAATTAATTCATTTTTAGTTTTCAGCATTCACTTCCATAAGAATCTGAGCTTTTAATTTTCTCCTCCTCACTTTCTCCCCCCTCCCCAAGATGGCCTGCAATCTGATATAGGCTCTAATTATACATTCAGATTAAACATATTTTCACGTGAGTCATGATGTAAAGAAGAATTAGAACTAAGGGGAAGGACCACAAAAAAGAAGAAATGACAACAACAACAACAACAACAACAAAAAAACAAAACAAAAGGAGAGCAAATAGTATGTTTCCATCTGCATTCAGACTCCATAGTTCTTTCTCTGTATGTGGACAGCACTTTCCATCCTGAGTCTTTAGGAGCTGTCTTAGATCCTTGCATTGCTGCAAAGAGCTGAGTCTATCAAAGTCTCACTGGAGATTTCTTAAATGTTGTGCTTTGTCTTTGCCACTACGTATTATCAGGGTACAGATGCCTCAGAAATGCCGTATCTCAGAGTTGATCTTTTAAAAATTTCCCAAGTTTAAGCCATCTTGAAAAGTTGACCTATTTTTGAGTAAGCCATCCTGTTAAGGCAAGTACATCATCTGGCAAGTTCTCCCAAAAGTTACTTGAAGAGGGGGGAGATTGCTTGTTCTTTTAGAGCCCCCACCAAATCTAATGTCTAAACTTATATCTAAAATAATTTTTGTGTTACTGATATTATGGATATCTTTCTGTGATCCAGGATTCTATGCCATTTCTTAGACCGTTTTATGACATATTACCTGGAATCATTACCTCCACCTCCAGCCAGTAACCTGGACTCTGCCTTTATTTATGTACCTTGGCTCTGATAGGCCCTGTTCTGCCATTTTTTTTCTTGAACCCAGGCCCCCATGCCACTTCTGGGTAATTTCAAGCCATATTGCTATTGAGACCTCACAAGTTTAATGATCTTTAAGCAAATGTTACTGAAAATATGCATATAGGTCATAAAAGGGTTGCCCTGTACTGAATGAGAAACAGCAGGTCCAGAAGCACAATCCTACAGACATTCTTGTCTTGGAGACTTGGAGTTCTTCTTTAGTCATATATTATTAGCCCAAAGAGAAGGTCTTTGGAACGAATGTTATTCAGGCTCTTGACATTTCATTGAATTAAAATGGTATCATTATTGTGGAGGAGTTTCAGGAACCAAGTGTCAAGAGATGAATCACTGATCATTTTTAATAAAGAGAGAGGGTTTTTTTATATGTTAGAAATGATAAATCTCATGCATGTATTTATATTTCTAACTCAAAGATTCTCATCTGCAATTTGGGGGGCAACAACAATAAAAGTTTCATCTGTTAGTGCTTCTCTCTCCTCTCCAAATTCTGGATATTTATTTTTATATGTTATGCTTACTTATTATCTCCCTTTAAAATGCAACTCCTAGAAAGCAGGGACTGTTTGACTTTTTTGACACTTTTGTGCCCAGTGCCTGGCACACAATAGGTGCTTAATAAAGTTGATCCATAGTCATGCTTCAAGGTTTTTCAGTTGAAGATAATGCCCTTTGAAAGTTTTAGACTCAAAGACTCCAAGCAATTATTAAACTTCCTTGCTTTTGTAGCATAAATGGTGGTGAGCAAGAAGGAAAGTATCTGATTATTTTAGACCAAAACTCTGTCTCAGTGTCCATATCATTCTGTAAAAGAAATATTGGATCTTTCAAAACTTTATTAGGGAGAAGATTTTTCATTAAAAAAAGCAGTAACATGGGGTGACTAGGTGGTGCAGTGAGTAGAGCACTGGCCCTGGAGTCAGGAGGACCTGAGTTCAAATCTGGCCTCAGACACTTGATACACTTACTAGCTGTGTGACTTTGGGCAAGTCACTTAACCCCTATTGCCCTCCAAAAAGCAAAAAAAAAAAAGTAATAACAAGGATTTAAGGGATTATAACACTTGATCTACTTGTCTCATGATGTTGTTTAATGAATGAAAAGCAATAATTAAGTATTTAGTACATTCCAGACTCTGGGCTAACCTGGGGATACAAATACAGAAACAAGACAGCCCCTGCCCTCAGGGGGTTTACATACTAATGGAAGAAGACAATGTTGTTGCTTGTCCTTCTTTCTGGAAGAAGGGAGGTGATGCCAGGACATGCAAGTGAATTGGATTTAAGTAATGGAGGGCCTCACTGTGAAGTGATTAGGAAAGGGTATTTTGTTTAGGAGAGTCACAAGATTGGTAATTGGAGTCATAGGACCATTGACGGAGATGTCCTGTCCAGTACTGGCAGGACTGTTTTCCGGGCTAGAGATAGAATGAGGTAGGGAGGTGTAACGGTAATGGGAATTTGAAGATCTTCCCCACTTTGAAAATAAATTCTGCCACTTAATAGGTGTAATGTAATCACATGGAGCCGGTGGTGGGAGGAGTTTGCTGAAGGGAGAGCAGAGTCCACAGGAAGCTGGGAGTCAGAGCTAACTAGACTGGGAGGAGGAGAGGACATGACCCAGGCAGTCAGTCAGGCTTGTAAGTGTTGGTTTGTGGGAAGGCTAAAGGATGATGTGGCTCTCTTTTGGTGTTATGGTTATTAACTTCTTTGTTACTCTGATGGAATCAGTTTACTGGTTTTGGGACTTGGTTTTCTGGTGTCTGAATAAATGTTTTGCTTGTCTTCTATATGAAGAATCTGTTATATTTTGTAATTGAGCACTATGCAGGCATATTTATAGTGACCATAGGCACTGTGAATATTGTTTTGGTGCTAAAAAGAAGTTAGGTGTGGTGGTCTGGAATGAATGTGGAACTAGACTGGGTTATAAATATGGTTAGGAGCTGGAGTGCCAGATGAGAAGTGGAGGCTGGAGTGGAAGAACATGGTGGCATGGAAAATGCTATATAAGTCTTTAAACAGGCTATAGAAATGTAAGCTACTGCCATCATCTGGGATTTTGTGCTGCCTCAAATCTTGCTGAGCCATTGTTCCCCAATTTAAGGGAATTGTCTCAATTCAGGTTCTATTACCAATGTGTTTATATTAGAAAAGACTTTGTTGACCTGTGTGTTAGTGTCTCTGATTCCCTGGGAAGAGCTTTATATGATAATGTCTGCTTCCTGTTGATTATCATTAAGCAGTCATCACAATTCTTGTTTTGGGCTTCCCTCAATAAGAGAATCAATAAAGTGTGCTCCGTTTCAAGGGGAATGAGACAATGGAATCAATGAAGGCATTAGATTTAAAAGACAGTAAAAACACTGTCTGGCATTCTCATGATGAAATGAAAGAACTGCTTGAAGGAACTGAGAAAGTTTAGCCCGGAAGATATGGTTTGGAGGGGACATAGTCGCTGTGTTCTAGTTGGTGAAGGGTTGTCATGGGGGGGAGGCCTTAAATTTGTCCTGTGAGGGCCCAGGGGGCAATGCTGTAGGAAGGATGGATGTAGAAATAATCTTGGGCTCAATTTAAGGGGAAACTTTCTGTTCAGAACTGTAACAGTCTACTTTATGGAGTAGTGGGTTTGCTATCTTGGGAGGTGTCTTCAGTCATGTTGTAGAAGTGATTCCTGTCCAGACATGGCTTAGACCGGGTGGTTTCTGAGGTTCCTTTCAAAGGAGATTCTGTGAATCTGAGTATGTTTGGCTAGATGACTTCTGAGGGATTTTTTGATTCCGAGATCCTGTGGATGTGACTAATTGGGCTAAAATTGGAAAAATGGAGTAATGCACAGAAGGACTAAAATCATCCCCAAATCGTTTGCTAAAGACAGGAGCTTTCATAGAAATGAGCTCCAACTAAAATATTCTTATCAAAGACTAGAGAAGACACAGAGGCCAAGATAATTCCCAAGATAGCCAGCTCCAAACACACATTCCCGAAAGAGGAGGCCCTTTTTCTCTCATCTCATTCCAGACCTTAGAAGTTCCCTAATAGTCCTTGAGCAAAACTTGGGGGGAGTCGGATCCTGAGCAAAGAGCATGACCAGTTAGCAAATGATTACTTGAAGTTACTGTTCATTTTTAAAAATATTACATTTAATCTTTTAATAATCTTATAGCATTTTAATTATTTTATTCACTTTCTGTGTGTTTAAGTGTAATGTAAAAATTTTCATCATATAAAAACAAACATTGCACCTAGTATCACAGGCTTTATGCAAGATGCAGTTGCCATGGATAATTTCTCAAATGTCTACTACTTCACAGATACCCCCAATGAATTGACTTTTGAAAGGCGTCAATGGACTCATGGGCCCATTGATAACAATAAAATCTTTATTCTTTTTAAAAATATATTTTTTTCCTTTTTGGAGGGCAGTTGGGGTTAAGTGACTTGCCTAAGGTCACGCAGCTAGTTTTTGTGTTAAGTGTCTGAGGCCGGATTTGAACTCAGATCCTCCTGACTCCAGTGCCAGTGATCTATTCCCTGTGCCACCTAGCCATCCAAAATCTTTATTCTTACAAAGGATAAAAACAGATTGTCGAATCATCCCACTTACTCTATGAAGTAGACAATTACACTTCAGAACAGAAAGTTTTCCCTTAAATGGAACCCAAAATTACCTCTACAACTTCCACCCATCACTCCTAGTTTCATCCCTTGGGCCCTAACAGAACAAATTTAATGCCTCTTGCACGTGACGACCCTTCACTAACTTGAAGACAGTGGAATACATACCTTTTAACTCATGTCTCTTCTGGGTTAGAATTTCTTAGTTCTTTTAAAATTGGCCTCAAATTTAGGAAATTTAGACAGCAGGAAAGGAAAGACATCTCGAAGTAAAGTCTTTTGCAATTTTTTTTTTAGGCAATTGGGGTTAAGTGACTTGCCCAGGGTCACACAGCTAGTGAGTATCTTAGGCTGATTTGACTGGAATCAGTGCTTTATCCACTGCACCACCTAGCTGCACCCTAGTTATTTATATTTTACTTGGAGAAAATAGAAACAAAAAGTGAAAATGTCAGGGTAGCTAGGTGGCACAGTGAATAGAGCACCGGCCCTGGAGTCAGGAGTACCTGAGTTCAAATCCGGCCTCAGACACTTAACACAAAAAACTAGCCGTGTGACCTTGGGCAAGTCACTTAACCCCAACTGCCCTCCAAAAAGCAAAAAAAAAAAAAAAAAAAGAAAATGTCTACAGATTTCAAAGGTAGCTAAAAGCCTATAGAAATGTGAGCCATTATTGTTATTTCATTTCCATTTTAAATCGACCTCTTGTCTTCCTGATGGATATTTGTATTTTAAGCCTTATGTCCCATTGAGAAATGATACTTCATGCTTTTATAGAAACATCAAGACATTCACACCAGGCAGGGAGATTGTTTCCAGGTCTGGGGACTCTCCCTTTCCCTGGAGTTATACCATGCCACCTACAGGTACAACTTGCTTGACCTTCTCTTAGCAAGACTGAGCTATTTAGCCAGGAATTAATTCCTGCCTTGATCTCTTAAGGAGGCAATGAACTGGAAGAGGGAAGATGAAGAGCCTGAGAAACAGAAGACAATTGCTTTATAAATAGTTCTCTCAGCCCCATAGCTGGAGAATGGTTTTCAAGGGGTCGTGACCTAAAGTTTGTGGGTGGGCTCTGCATTTCTGTGGGGATAAAAAAGCTTAGCAAAGGTTATGATTTTGTTCAAAGAAATTCTCAGAAGAATTACAGAGGCTGTGAGAATCATGTTGGAGCGCTCTGATCTCCAGCTTGGCTCAGCAAAGTTTGCCAGGCCTAACAATAGCCCTGATTCATTTGCCCTCTAGGATAATGGGCTCATTTTTCAAGGTATGTCTCTTGGTAGGGTTCTGAGAGGTCATCTATGAGAAGGATCACCAGGGATGTAGCATGGCTTTACTTTCTTTGCAAAGAGTTGGTATCCATGGTCTTCTTGATCAGAGGTACCAGACACCAATTTCACTTTACTTTACGATGTTGACTAGGACCAATCTATTTAAAAACAAAACAAAACACTTTGAATATTATGTAATTATAACGCCTTATTAATAAGGAGAAAGAGCTGTTTTCTTCTCTCTCTTGTGTAAACACATCAAAGGAGGCCTTGGCATTTATTTTAGTGTCAGAGGGAGAGTCTGTTGAAGAGCAGAGTAAATTATCATAGCCTTTCATGGTAATTTTTGGGGACTTGGTATCTTGCTATAGTGGAAACCTATGCTCCGATGTCCCGTACATAACAGCTCTGGTTTACCTGTACTGTTTTTGAGTTTGAGAGTAGATGGATGTTGAGACAGAACCACACTGGTAAGAGACAAAAAAAGACCAAATTGAGAATAGGCAGACTGTAATACTGGCTTAGTGCTCAAAGCCATAGAAGAGTTTGGAAGAATGTCTTCCTTTTTCCATTTTTTTCCCCCAAATGGTATTTGTAATAATAACATTAGTCGTCTTTTAGATAACATTTAATAAAATTCACTTGTAAATATATTTTTTTATATATAGTTTTTTTTTATATAGTTTTTTCTTTGGAAGTTCATTTATGGTTTGTTCAGTTTCTTCCTTCTGACCTTAATACATTATTTAAATAATGTATTTATTCTACGGTTAATCTTGGGATTTTGTATTTTTGTTAGTATCACATCCATCTAAGTTATCCATTTGTTTGCCATGTGATGGCAAAATACTTTTCTCAAACCTTTTCCTTGTTTCTTCTTCAGTTATGATTAAAAAAATTTTTGATATGAGCAATTTCATTTTCTTCTTGTTTTAAAATAAAATTACCTGCTTATTTTTATTTTTCCCTAAAAAAAAAAAAGCCCCAGCTCCCAGTTTCATTCAACAATTCTTTTTTTTCTCTTTCAATTTTGTTCTATTTAGTTTTCAGAATTTATACTTAGGTGTTTAGTTGAGGTTTTTTGATCTGTTGCTTTTCTAGTTTTTATTAGTTGTGTAACCAATTTCTCAATCTATTCTTTTCTTTTGTTAATAAAGAGATACAAATAAATAAGAGATGTAAATATTTTGTTAATTTAAAGATCTACATTTTCCCCAGTGAACTGCTTATCTGCATCTCATAAGTTTTGGAATGTTGTTTAATTGTTGTCATTTTATCTGACTAAATTTTTAATTGATTTTTTCTTTTAGTCACTAGTTCTTTCAAATTGTTATTTAGTCTCCAATTAATTTTTTGTTTTTGTTTTTTGGAGGAGGGAAGGTAGGGCACTTGGGGTTAAGTGACTTGCCCAAGGTCACACAGCTAGTTTTTGTGTTAACTGTCTGAGGTTGGATTTGAACTCAGGTCCTCCTGACTTCAAGGCCAGTGCTCTATTCACTGCGCCACCTAGCCGCCCTCTCCAATTAATTTTTAAATCTTTCTTCAAAAGCTCTTTATTGAATATAATTTTATTATACTGTGATCAATAAATGCTGATTTTGATATTTCTGATTTTCTGCATTTTGGGGGTAAGATTTTCAATACCTCAAAACAGTCAGTTTTTGAAAAAGCTATTTGAAAAGCTATATATACAGCACGTGAATTCCTTATGTTCCTAGCTATTAATTACTAGAGTTCAAACATTTCTCACTTTTCTAAAGTTCTGTCCAGTTCCCTAATTTAATTGTTGTTTATATTTTTTCTTTTATTTGTCTAAGGTCTTAAAAGCAATTGCCCATGGAGGTTCCTAACTTATAGTTTTGGGAGTTTTGTTTTTGTTTTTGGTCTATTTCTTCCTGTATCTCATTTTGCTTTTCTTTTTAAGTATTTAGATGCTATGTTACCCAGTATCTATATGTATTATATTAATTAATTATCTATGGTAACTTTCAGCACAATACAACAGTACTTCTTTGCCTTCTCCACCATGTCCACATGCCAGTTTTCTACACCTTTTTTCCAGCTACTCCTCACTTTTCAGTTTGTGTGTGTGTGTGAGTGTATGTACATGTGTGTGTGTGTGTTTTCCTATTAAATTGTAAGGTCCTTAAAGGCAGGGGCTGTCTTTATATTTCTATACTTAACACTTGGCACAGTATGTGGCACATAAGTAGGACTTTAATAAATGTCTATTGACTAATGACATTTATTTCTCTTAATCATGTATTCTTGTTATTTCCTTGACAAAGCTTGTGATTATAAAGCTGTTTTTTTAGTTGACCTGAAATATAATAGAGCCTGCTATAGCCATGCATTTTAAATTTATATGTATATTTATGCTTTAATTGTGATTTTTGTACCTACTCTATTGTCGAATTATGTTTTCTAATCCATTCTACCACCTTCTTCCATTTCATGGGTCAGTTCATGCCATTCATAGTTATGCTTATTAATTATGTGTTCTATCCATCTGGTCTTCTTCTATTTTTTCCTTTCTTTGCCCTCCCCTCCTTTTTTCACAAATAAAGAAGTTGTAAAAGAGAAATTTGCTTAACAGTTGTGATACATAAATTAAATGATTTGTTTCTGCTCCGTTGTTCTTCTCTTCACCTTCCTCTTCCCTAACTTTATTCATTCTTGCTTTACTTTTAATTCTCCCTTAAAACTTTCTCTCTGACAATGGGATTTACTTTGATTAGGATGATTTCTTTACCTATTCTGTTCTTTCTCTTAAAACAACCTCTCCTCTTCCCCACATATTTCTCTATTGAATGTAATGGGTATCTAACTATATTCATTCTCTCTCTCACTCTCTCTCTCTCTCTGTCTCTCTCTCTCTCTCTGTCTCTCTCTCTCTTTCTGCCTCTCTCTCTCTCTCTCTCTCTGTCTCTCTGTCTCTCTGTCTTTCTCTCTCTCTCTCTCTCTCTCTCTCTCTCTCTCTCTCTCTCTCTTTCTCTGTGTCTCTCTGTATCTCTCTCTGTGTCTCTCTCCTTCCACCCCCCTGGCCCCCTCTCTTTAATTTGTCTGGTTCAGATGAAAGTAAGTTTTATCACATGCCTGTTTCCCCTATCCCTTTCTCCATGTATGAATACTTTAAAATCTCATCTTCCTCTATTAAGTGAGCTGAGTTCCCTCCTCTTCTTTTTCCTTTCCTTCCCAGTAAGTTTCTTATCACTCCTATTTGTCTCCTCCTAAGACTATCAAAGCAAAACAAAACCTCAAGACCTTTTGTCCATCATATTGAATTTTTTCAATGACTCTTGAACACACTAGAGTTTTGAAAAGACATTGGTTTCTCGTCCCTCTATTATCTTATAAATAATTCATCCCCACATATTCCCATTCCAGTTGAACATATGTGTGTAACCATATGTTTCTTTTAATTCTCATATTCTCATTTCAAAGTACTTACTCAGCTTTGTCCTTTTCATCAGAAATTCTTGGAAATCTATTTCATCAAAGATCCAGTTTCCCTCTGTAGCTTTTTATTCTGTTTTTCCAATAGATTAATCTTAGTTGCAAGCCTTTATCATTTACCTTTTGGAATATTGTATTCTAAGCTCTCTTGTTCTTTATAGTAGCAATCGCCAAGACTTATGTGATCTTGACTATGACTCCTTGGCATTTAAATCTTTCTTTTTGGATGCTTTTGTTTTTTTTTTTTCCTTTGACTTGAAAGGTCAGAATTTTGACTATGATTTTTTTTTAAGTTTCTTTCAGGAGGTAGATCCTTTCTACTTTCACTTTGTCACATTATTCTAATAGGCTTCTGATTTATTGAAATATCACACTGACCTTTCTTTGGCTATGATTTTGAGACAGTTTGATGATTCTTAGATTCTCTCCTTGCTCTGTTTTTCAGGAGATTTGTTTTCAATATTATATTCCTTATATTGCTTTTCACTATTTATATTGTCTTTTTAATATTTCTTATCTCATTGTTTTGTGTTTAGTATGTTCTCATTTTCAGGGCATTAAATTCTTGGATAACACTATCTATTCTAATTTGGTCATTTTCTTTGTCATTCTTTCTTCTCTAGTTAGTCCATTTTTTCACTTATTTAATTTCTTTCAGCGAGGCTTCAAGTCCTTATGGGGATTTTTTTTCTCCCCTGCTAAGGTTCTACTTCAAAGTGTGGAGTTATTTTCTTCTTAATAGTTGATTCCTCAGACATATTAGTCCAAGGAACTTCTTCATTATGTTTGCTCGTATCTCCAGTTTCAACTTTTTTGGGTTGGGTGTTTACCCTCGGATTAAACTCTGTTCCCACTTTAGTGAATGGTATGGGCAGGTCCTACTTGGTTCTGAGTATGGTGGTCCCACCATCTGCAAAATCTACATTTCCTCATTTCCTGCCTGAATGCTGGTTTGGGCTTGGCCCGTCTGGATATTGTTCCTTGTCTCATTTCCTGCCATGGCCTGAATTCCAAGGTCACCCTGTTCTTCTGCTGAAGGTCTGGGGTTAGCTGAAGTGGGAGAGGAGGTTGCTCTGAACTGTACTCGCTTACTATCCTGGCTTGTCTCCTTTCAGTGTTTCTACAGGATTTGGGTAGTTTTTATTTTGTGAGTGTTCTTGGTTTGGAAGGAGGATTTCATAATTGATGCTCTTTGATTTTTGTTGTTCTGATGCTTCTCCCTGCCCTCCCTGGTCTTTAGTGAGAATCAGGCAACTCAATAAACTTAGATAAATTCAAATAGGTGTCATAATGGCAGTTAGGTGGCGCTGCAGTGTACCAGGCCTGGACTTGGAAAAACATCTTCCTGAGTTCAAATTTGGCCTCAGACACTAACTATGTGACCCTGGGCAAGTCACCTAATCCTATTTACCTCATCTGTAAAATAATTTGGAAAAGGAAATAACAACCCACCCTAGCATTTCTGCCAAGAAAACCCCAAATGGGGTCACAAAGAGTCAGACATGAGTGAAAATGAGTGAACAACAATAACAGAGGTCGTAATAGAAAGGAGTAGCCGTATGTAATTTGTATATGTAGTAAATTTGTAATAGTAAATAAAGAATTCTTGTGGAAGGGGTGGCTAGGTGGTACGGTGAATAGAGCACCAGTCCTGGAGTCAGGAGGACCCGAATTCAAATGCAGCTTCAGACACTTGACCCACTTACTAGTTGTGTGACCTTGGGCGAGTCACTTAACCCCAATTGTCCTCCAAAAAGCAAAAAAAAAAAAAAAAGAATTCTTTCAGGAAGAAAAATTCATGGACAGAATTATTAGTCAATAAAAGTAATCAAGAGAATATTCATAACTGTCAACTCACATTTTCTATTTTGTCACCTCTATTAATTCTTTATAAGAATGAGTTACACATATCGATCAACCAATAAGTGCTTATCAAACACCTTCTGTGTTCAAACCACTGTGCCAGGCTCTGGGAAATACCAAGATGAAAAATGAAAATGAGATGCCATGCACATGTATAAATATTTTCAGAAAAAATACAAAATATAAGTATAAGACAGTTAGATACAATATAGTTGGGGAGGAAGGCCCTCATAGTTGTTCCTTGAAGGAAATAAGTGATTTTATGAAATACAAAGGAAATAAGGGATTTTATGAAATACGAAGAAAATAAGCGATTTTATGAAATACAAAGGAAATAAGGGATTTTATGAAATACGAAGGAAATAAGTGATTTTATGAAATATGAAGGAAATAAGTGATTTTATGAAATACGAAGGAAATAAGTGATTTTATGAAATATGAAAGAAATAAGTGATTTTATGAAATATGAAGGAAATAAGTGATTTTATGAAATACGAAGGAAATAAGTGATTTTATGAAATATGAAAGAAATAACTGATTTTATGAAATATGAAGGAAGTAAGTGATTTTATGAAATATGAAGGAAATAAGTGATTTTATGAAATATGGAATATGTGAAGGAGTCTGTATGTTCCAGGCATCAGGGGCAGTCAGTACAAAGGCACTAAGAAGGAAAATGGAGTGTTATGAGTGAGAGAGACCTGTTTGATTGGATAGTGGAGCACAGAAGGAGTTTGTATATCATGAGGTTAGGAAAATAAATTGGGATCAGGTTGCAAAGGGCTTTAAAAGAAAGAGGAGTTTATGTTTTATCGTAGAAGCAACAGTGAGTTGCTGCAGTTGATTGACTAGGAGAGTAACATGGTGAGATATTTAAGGAAAAGCAGTTTGACAGTTGTGTGAAGGATGGATTAGAGTGAGAAAAGAAGTGAGTCAGATCTGTCCAGGTCTGAGTTGAGCACCCTTAATGAAAATGTAAGAAAGAAATTGGAAGGCTTTGACAAATGATATTCTATAGGAGGAAACATCTTTATTTTTATTTTATTTTTTGCTTTTTGGTGGGGGGAGGGCAGGGCAATTGGGGTTAAGTGACTTGCCCAAGGTCACATGGCTAGTTAAGTGTTAAGTTTCTGAGGTCGGATTTGAACTCAGGCCCTCCCGACTCCGCGGCCAGTGCTCTATTCACTGTGCCACCTAGCCACCCTAAGAACATATCTTTAGAACCACAAAATTGAAAGGCACAAAGTTTTCAATATTTTCTTATATATTTTAGTTGTTCATTTTAAAAAAAAAATCACACTGTGGAGCAAAACATGATCTAAAAGACCCTCTTTCAATAAGGGGTATTTCTTTTTGACTTTTTACAAGTCATTAAATATCTCTGGGCCTCAATTTCCTTATCTGTAAATGAGAGGATTAGACATGAGTTCCAAGTATCAGGATTCAGGACTCTATGATACAAGGCTGGCAACTCTCATTCATTCTGTCAAAGTAATACTGGTAGATGTGACAAGAGGCAACTTTGTTCAGCATTTCTCTGATTATCATCGCTATTAAGTGAGGCACAAAATAAGTAGACATATACTCTTGAAAGATATTTTGCACTTTTTGGAGGATTTTCTGTGCAGATCTCAAATGGAATAAAGATTCCTTATAAGTGCTCTTGGTGGATAATGCTGTACTGCTTATGTGAAATCCCACAGTGCTACAGAGCTTCCTCAATAAGATATACAACTTCTCGGGGTGGCTAGGTGGCGCAGTGAATAGAGCACCAGCCCTGGAGTCAGGAGGACCTGAGTTCAAATCCAGCCTCAGACACTTAGCCCTTACTAGCTGTGTGACCTTGGGCAAGTCAACCCCAACTGTCCTTCCTTCCCCCCTCCAAAAAGAAAAAAAAAAAGATACATGACCACTCAAAAGAGGTCCTATTAACAATATACAAAAGGAAAAATCAAATGGATGAAGAATTCTAGACCACAGTTTCTTAAACTTTTCCCCCTCCCAGCCCCTTTTCATGTTCCACTGAGGGCATGCACAGTGCAAAGTGCACATGCTTTGTTTTCAGAATCCAGGCTGCAATGAAGTTACACGATACACAGTGCTGCCAGAAACACCTCAAATTCATTACATGTTTGCTTTTTATTTAATTTTTGGCCATTGCACCTTCAGAAACTTTTTTACTATTGCCAAAATTTTCCCACAATTTTCTAGATTGTGACCTATAATTGGCTGGGCAGCCTAATGAGTCAGCCCTTGAGTACAATAATTGCAGATGGATAATGAGTTGTACTCAGAACTGAATAGGAGGAAAAAAAAGTTGAATTACATTTGTTAAAAATTATATAACATTTTCAGTGATCCCAAATTGCGCGTTGATGCACAAACCTATCTTTTAAACATTTCGGTTCTTCTGGCAATGCTAAGTGTCCGCAAATCTTGGGACACCACAACCTTTGAAAAATCAAGAGTGTGTGTGATGTAAAAGGTATTGAAGATTCATAATGGGCATGAATATGCTGTATCATATAACTAATGATGGCTTGCATACAAGAAGGAGTATAAAATGTATAATTTAATAGATGTGTGATTGGAAAAGAAGGTAAGTCAGTTATGCAACCAGAATAAGGCATCACAGAATATCTTTTGCCTGCTGTGGTCAACCCATGAATTGCTAAAAGACCAAGAGGAAAGCCTCAAGCACGTTGGGGAGACCCTTCTCTGGTGAATTTGTGGATGGAAGATGCCGACAAGAATGGGAAGGCATGGATGGCTATAATCTGCAGCAGTGGAAGTCATACCTACCTTTATATGGCCATGGCTCCAATGGAGTATGAGAGTATGGGCATATCTTTATGTAATTTTTCTCCAAGCCAATGAAAGTTGGTTTTTTTTAAAATAAGTATTATTGCTTCCACCTGACATGGTCACTGGTAAGAACAAAGGCATCATTTCTCTTCTTTCCAGTTTTGATTCCCCTCTCTTTTCCCAGGCAGTTCTGTACATTCCCCAGTAACTCTGCTAGTGTCTGAAGTGGACCGGCTTTTGGAATATTTCATTTCTGTTAAAGTGGAAGTATATAGCAGGTGTTGAATTAAATATTCACAAAGAAACGATCTAAATCATGCAAATTAGAAGAGCAACTTTTATTCTTTTAATGCTGACATGACAATCAATCAGCAAGGATTTACTGAGTGCATATTCTGTGTGAAACACCATGCTAATATGAAAGTGCCCTCAAGGAAATTTCAGTCTATTGGAGGCAGACAGTAGAGATAGTGACCAGCAAGTGGAGCTTTAGTCTAGGGGCAGTCAAAAGGGTGGTGAGGAAAGCCACAGGGTGGAAGGTGGTCGTACCGTTTCTAGTAGCAATGATAAAATTAATTATGTTGTCTGAATAAAAGGTGAAAAGCTTAGCAGTGAGCATGTAAAGGGGGACATGAGAGGCGACAGGGCAAATGGCAAGATGCCCTATCTGGATGGATACTATCTTGTTATATGTCTAGATGTGATAAAATATGGTCTGGGTATCCGAGGTCAGCTAGATAGAAGTGACTCAGGTAAGGGTTAATATATTTATTCTCTAATCCAGGTAACACTACTAAAGGGATTAACTTCCTTGGGTGGGGAAGCAGATTCTCTGCAGGTTCCTGATCTGAGTATTGTGATTCCTCTTAGTAAGAAGAGGACAAATGTCAGGATGAATGTCTTGATGCCCTGGGGGGGCCTACATGGGATAAATCATGGTTTGGGGGTCTGGGGTCAATTAGGATTGACTCATTCTCTAATTCAGGCAGCTCCTTCCTGGGACAGCCTCCAAACTGAGTACATGATTGATGGGTGGGGAAAGGTCTCTGCAGGTCTGGGTATAGATGACGGCTGTTCTTAATGGAGAGGGTTGGGAAGCAGCAGAGTGGATGACACTTCACAATTAAAAATGATTTCAGTATTAACTTCTTTGCTTATTTCTTAGTCTAGCCAAAAGAGTGGCAAAAGGAAGAGATGAATGAATGCAGACATTTATCATGTATCATGCGCTGTGCTTAGCTGCGCAGGGGGTACAAATACAAAAATCAGTGGGAATCAAACAAAGGAGGAAACGCAGTTCTTGCTCTCAAGAAATTCACATGCTACAGGTATAGTAGAGTGGTAGCCACAGAGAGGTGCTTTGGTATGGGCTGTCAAAGGGATGGTGAGTGGCTTCATAAGGCAATTGATCTGACACATTTTTTATAGGATTGATAGTGTTGATCAGAAAGCAAGAAGTAGAAAGTATTGGAGGGGAGGGAAACAGTCAAAGCAGGAGTAGATATGATAGAATGACAGATGAAAGCAAGACTCTCTGGGCTCCTGATATCCCCAAATATGGTGAATTCTCACCAATGGGCTCAGTGGTACTAGATAAAGTACCTGGCTGAATATAGCAAATGTAGTATAGCTTCATGAAGAGATAGAGAAAAAAGCAAGAGAGCCAAATGCTATGATTATGACACAGTTCTGTGTTTTTGGCACTAGAGGCCTGTGGTCCCTCCACCCCCCCCACTACTTTTTTCTGCCTCCAGGACATGGTTCCAAGTGCTCCCCACTAATTTCTTGCGATCACCGCTGCTCTTCTTGGCCTGATTTCTCCCTATTTACTGTGTCCCCCCAGAAGAAGACAGACATTTTTCTTTTTTCTCTTCCCCTAGTCTGGGAAAATAGTTTACAACCCTGCTTTAGAGGTTTGTGAGGGTTTTACTGCTTACTATTCACAAAGGGACATAAAGATGGTCAAGTAAAAGTCACTCAAAGTCGTTGTTGGTTGTTTTCAGTTGTTTCCAACTGTTTGTGACCCCATTTGGGATTTTCTCGCCAGAGATACTGGAGTGGTTTGCCATTGCCTTATCCAGCTTATTTGACAGATGAGGAAATTGAGGTAAACAGGTTAAAGTGACTTGGCCAGAGTCACACAGCTAATAAGAGTCTGAGGCCAGACTTGTACTCAGCAAGATGAGTCCTCCTGACTCCAGGCCCAGCACCACCCACTGTGCCACCTAGCTTCCCCACTGTATCCCTCCTCCCAGGGTTGGACCCCTCCTCTCAGAGTACCAGACACATTGAAATTACTTAATATTTACTGATAGATAAATCATACACTTCCCCCAAAGTCTGGGCCTCCAGTGACATGGTATTTATGACAAATGAGTTTCTTTAATCCTTGAATTTTTTTCACCCATTAATCTGAAAGCTTAGCACTTTGAACATGGGCTCTGCAAAAAATGTGGATAAATAGTACATTATACTAGAGAAGTCAGACATTTTGAGTCAGAAATATTACCCTGTGCAAGGAAAATAAATGCATTTGATGAACAATTATGGAGACATTATGGGGGACTCTTTGCCATACATCCTGTGTTCAAATTGGTCTTGGTCTTTATTCCTGTAATTACCAAATATAACAAAATTCACTGATGGGTCTTATAATTTCCTTGCAGAGCCATGAAATATTAGTATGGGGAAACAGCACCAATTAGTACCAGATATTGGCTGAGAAGTTCAAAACCAAAGTCACCTTTTGGTGTTTAAGCAATGTGAGAGCCATTAATGTATGACTGTTCTGTGGACTGAATAAGGGCTTCCTGTTAAGGTAAAATGGGGAGCCATTTTCTCTTAGGTTGTTTAATGTATCATTGGCAGGATGTGTTAGAGGGAAAAAAAATTGGGGATATTGTCTCCTATCTTCAGAGCATCTGCATGGTTTTCTTCTGCTGGGTCTTCTTTACTCTTTTATCAATGTGTTCTTTGGCTGTCACCATCTGCATGGGGAGCCCTGCATTGTTCCTGATGGTCTAAAGATCCTTTGCTGGACCAGTGCATGAGCAGGGTAGCATTAGTTCTCTGTTAACAGGTTAAAGAATGACCTTCCTGGCAGTCATCATGAGAGGATTGTGAGATAAGATTCAGGTACCAGTGTGCAAGCATGAATGATTGGGAACTGTTTAATCAAATAAATATATAATACAACAAATAAATAAATAAACAAGCAGATAAATAAAAAAATAAAAATACAATAGAACATAGATAACGTTAATTTGTTAGCAGAAAGCAATTTCTATTTGAGTTTGACGACACTGAGTTAATAGACCAGGCAGACGTTTCGTAGATAAGTAATGACGATTTCACTGGGTTCTTTGCTTCTTAGGCTTATACCAATCACTAATTCTTTGAGGTGTGGTCAAGTTGGAGGTGGGCAGCTAGATGGCACAGTGGATGAAGAGCTAGGTCTGGGTTCAGGAAGACCTGAATTAAAATCTATCCTGAAACACTTACTAGCTATATGACTTTGTGCAAATCACTTAAAGCTCTGCCTGCCTTAGTTTCCTCTACTGGAAAATAGGGATAATTATAACACTTGCCTCCAGGGTTATTATGAGGATCGAATGAGATATTTGTAAAGCAATTAGCATATTGCCTGTCATGTAATTATATAAATTATTACATACAATAACATATTATATTAATATAATGTTATATATAACATATAACATAAACAAATTATTATATATTATATAATATAACATGGATGATGAACTAGGGATATTTCACTTCAAATCTCACCTCAGATACCTACTAGCTTGGGGACCCTGGGCAAATCATTTAGGCTCTTTGTGCCTCAGTTCACCCACCTGTAAAATGAGCGGGTCATATCAGTAGCCTCATTTATTGTTTGATTTACTTTTGTAAAGTAACTTGTTTTGAGGAACATAATTTGAGTTACGTTCAAACTTTTGGAACTTTGAAATAAACACCCAATTTTGGTGTTATTATAATTTGTGTACCTGGGAGAAGCCTGAGTCTTTGAGAATTATACCAGAAACTTGAGCCCTGCTTTAGCCTCTCAGTGAGCTGAGATTCCATAGGGACTTTTTTGTATCATGTATCTATGGAGACATGGTGCTGTGGATAGCGTTGGACTGACTTGGGCTCAAATATGTGTGACCTGGGCAAGTCACTTAACTTCTGACTCCATTTCCTCATCTGCAAAATGAAAACAGAGTTGCTGCAGAGATAAAGTGAGGTAATATTATGTAAAGTACATTGCAAATGTTGAAATTCTATATAAATGCTAGCTGTAATGATGGTGGTGTGTCTTTTGATCTTTTCTTAGAAATAGGACCAGAGTTCTCCTGTCTCAGGGTGAGATACATGGAAGCTGCTCTCCTTGATGCTTCACTATCTATGGCTCTTCCATGGTTCCTGGAAGAGTCATGAGTGGGTACATCTTGCTGTGACCACAGTCACAGTTTCTTGTAATAGTAGCCTATGGATCCCTATTCTTCCTCTTGTGGGTAATATGAATATAAGGTGGCATCCAATAGAATGCCATTGAGGATTGTGGTGGACTGTGTATGCTTATAGCACCTTCATTCTTGTTTAATTCAATAGGAAATAAAGAATGCAGCATGGAAAGTGGAAAGAGTGCTGACTCTCCAGTCATAAGATCTGGGTTCAAATCCCACCTCTGACACTTATTATATGAATAATAATGAATGACTTCTTAACCTCCCTAGGTCTCAATTTCCTCATCTATAAAATGAAAAAATTAGACTAGTTGGATTCTAAAGGTTCTTTTGCTGCTACTATTGCTGTTTGTTAACACAGTAAATCTATGCTACTAATGCTATTCAGTCTGTGGGCCAGGTGAGGTATTATTTACAGGTAAGGTAAACAGTTGCCTACAATACAGGGTCTAAGGAAGGAGTACTTGGAAAATACCCTATGTCCAAAACATCTTCACCTAAGCAGTCTAGTATCTATACCTCCACTGTTATAAATGAAAGAAAGAATGATGAAGAAACCTGGGAGTGACTTGAGTTTGCATTACTCTGATCATTTTTGCATCAGAGCATTTGATACAGTTCCTACTCAACAGGGGATAATTAAGATTTCTCCAGCTCATCCCAGTAAAGCAGCAGGGCATATGTTTCCCAGTTAAAGCTAGTATGCATATACCCCTCAATGAAAGATGCCTTCCATTGGATGGACTAAGGTTTCTATTCTAGAATCTCATCAAGTGGATGCGGGTAGGAAGTTGTTGGCATTTTTTTTGTCTACTTGTTTCAGTTGAGTCTGACTCTTTGTGTTTCCATTTGGGGTTTTCTTGGCAAAGATACTTGTTTGTCAATTCCTTCTCCAGCTCAGATGAGGAAACTGAGGCAAACAGGGTGGAGTGACTTGGCCAGGGTGCCACAGCTAGTAAGTATCTGAGGCCAGATTGGAACTCAGGTCTTCCTGACTTCAGACCTGGGGCTCTATCCACTGCCCCCACTTACCTGCCCCTGGGTATGCAGTGGGACAACAGTTTATTGATATTTTATTGATAGCTTACCTTACCCTGTCACATTTTCCTATCCCCTACCCCCAACCTCATTGGCCCCAACTTTCCTCATACAGATTTCTGGTATAGGGACATAAAAGGTCCCAAACTTACATAGTTTCTACTTCTCAGACTTGATGGATGCCTGATACTATAGAAGTCACTATACCCTGATGATCCCACCCCAAGAAGTCACTGTACCCTGATGGTCCCACCCCAAGAAGTCACTGTACCCTGATGGTCCCAACCCAAGAAGTCACTGTACCCTGATGGTCCCACCCCAAGAAGTCACTGTACCCTGATGGTCCCACCCCAAGAAGTCACTGTACCCT
>CM053600.1:74407722-74446797 GCA_028646575.1 Pseudocheirus occidentalis
TATTATATTGTGAATATTGCACTGAATCTTGATTTGTAATGGAATAAACAGAGTGTTCATTATTGCTGTGTAATCTGAATCTTAAAAGCTGTTCACAGTAGCATTCTTTTGGGAATCTGCTTGTGCTTGGCTTTACAAATATCTCTACTGGACAAATTTCAGTTCCTTTCTTAAGAGCAGGTTTTAATAGATTTAGAACTAGAAGGTACCTCAGAGACTTTTAGTCACTTAGACCTGAATTCAAATATAGTTTCAGACACTAGCTATAAGTCACTGCACAAGTGACTTAACACTCTTTGCCTCAGTTTCCTCATCTGTAAAATGTGCTGGAGAAGGAAATGGCAAACCACTCCAGCATCTTTGCCAAGAAAATCCCAAATGGGGTTGAGAAGACTGAAAAATGACAAAACAACAACAATAACAATATATACATGCATATGCATATACACATGTATAGTGCACGTACACACACATACACATTATACAGGGTAAGGTATCCAAAAAGTCAATATATTTTAAGCTATTAAAATATATATGTTTATATTTTTATGTATTTGTATGTTATTATATTCAAAATTATACATAATATTTCTATATTATTATATATTTATGTATTAATATCTTTCTATACATTAGCTATTAAGCTGATGTGTATGTAACTGCACTGAGACTTTGAGGATGACCAGAATTTAATTATCTGTGTCTATGTTGTCTATATACAAGCTCTCCCAACATGCCAGAGAAGCTCCTTGAGGTCATATAAAATATATATTTTTAAGTATTTGTATCTCCAGTGTTTAGCACAATGCCTGACTGATAATAGACACAAGCAATTGCTTGTTAAATACATAAATAATGACCAAAGCTCTTTGCACACCTTAGAGTGCTGTACACAAGCCAAATATTGTTACTATTTTTTTCAGGAAAGGATACATTAAGTCCTTAGTACGGTACCAGCTTCTAGCTGCCTCCAGTTGATATCCTTGAAGAGGATGTTGACTCGGAGCTCATCACAATTGCCATTTTTGAATCCAAGACGCTTCCCTGGGTCTTTCTCAAGAAGGGCTTCACAGAAGTCCTTGCTGGCCTTGCTGAATTTCTCTGTGTACTTCACAGGCTCAGAAATAATTCTCTGTTTGAGCTCCTTATTTTCAACCTAAGGGGAGAAAACACTGAAGCCAGTTAAACTCTCCAGACAGACACAAGTAACTAGTGGCCAGCCATAAACAAAACTGTAAAGCTGTTGAATTGGGGGGCTTACTCCAAACTACGCAGATCCCTAATATGCTTGAACTCTTTCTCCTACATCTATCCCACAAAAACCTGATCTTAGGAAAGGATGGAGGGAAAGCAGCATGGGGTAGTGGAAAGAATGCTTGCTGAATTTGGAGTTGGACAACCCAAACTTGAATTACTGCTCTGCCACTTACACCTGTGTGACTTTGGGTAAGTAGCTTCACCTGCTCGGGCCTTAGTATTCTTATCTGTCAAATGAGGGGATTGGAAGCCAGGAAATCTCTGAGGTGTTTTCCAATTCTAAATCTATTAAAACTTGCTCTTAAGAAAGAACCTGAGGGGCAGCTAGGTGGTGCAGTGAGTAGAGCACTGGCCCTGGAGTCGGGATGACCTGGGTTCAAATACAGCCTTGGACACTTAACACAAAAAAAAAAAAAACCTAGCCGTGTGACCTTGGGCAAGTCACTTAACCCCAACTGCCCTCCAAAAAAAAAAAGAAAAAAAGTTTTAAAAAAAGAAAGAACCTGAAATTTATCCAAAGGAGATATTAAATTATTTCTAAAACTAACTATCCCTCTAAACTGGAACCTGAAAGAAATTTAGTTACTTCCTTAATAGACTGCCAGTATTTTACTTTGATGGTCTGAGGAATAAGATTTGTTTCTTTGACTTTACTAAGAGAAAGAGTTGCTTTGATTTTTGTTACTTCTGTGACCAGAGATTGAGGTCCTGCTCGTAAAATCTGTGCAGTTTCTTTCTGGTTGGAAGTAGTTTCAGTTCAAGGGAATCGTATTTTTCAGTTTGTGAACTGTGCACTATAAGACTGAAGAGGGTGAACCACACCACAAGATAAGGGGACAGAGTCCTAGAATCCCAGCCCCGAAAATTACAAGGACTCAGTCATTCATTCAAGGCTTTCTTCTCTGATTCTTCACTTGATAGAGCTGGAGAAACCTTTTATGGTGAACACCTCATTCTACCCCCTAATCCTCTACCTATTTACCCACCTTTCAAAATCCAGCCCCAAATCCTCCATAAATTTTGCCAAGAGTAGAAATTAGGGAGCTCTTTGAAGAATGAGGGAAAGACATAGGAAATGAATATAGTTTAAATCTTGTTCATGGTTTGGGATGGTAATTAATAAAATTAAGTAACTGAAGGTGGTCTCAGGTTTGGGCAAATCATGAAAATTTGGTAGGATCGAGGTGCTGAAAGAGGCATAAATAGAGTTCATGGTTAAGTTTACTGAAACTTAGAGAAATGCAAGGATGTGTGTTGTCTAAAGATGCTTTATCTGACATATGGGAAGCTGTTTGTTGCTCCAAGAACTATTCTGAGACATGAGTCTGAATCTTGTCTCAGATACTTATTAACCTGCTCTAGAGATACCACTCCCCAAGAGTGAACACTAACATAAAGAAGTCCCGGACATAGCTTCAGAGAAACCAAAGAAGACTCATATGAATTGATACAGTAATTTTGTTGTTAAGTCATTTTTCAGTCACGTCTGACTCTATGGCCTAATTTTGAGGTTTTCTTAGCAAAGATACTAAAGTGGTTTGCCATTTCCTTCTCCGGCTCATTTTACAGATGAGGAAACTGAGACAACGCAGGTTAAGTGACCACCCTAAGGTCACACAGTAGTATCTGAGGCCAGATTTGAACCCATGAAGGTGAGTCTTTCTGACTCCAGGCCTAAGAGTAACAATATCATAGAATAAATGATACAGTAACAACACCATTGTAAAGACAAATAACTCTGAAGACTTAAGAACTCTGGTCAATGCCACAGCCAACCATGATTCCAAAGCACCAGTGATGAAGTATGCTCACCACCTCCTCATAGAAAGTAACTTATATTGAGACATGTATTTCTTGGACATGGCCAATCCATGAATTTGTTTTGTTTGACTTTGCATATCTGTTAGAAGGGGTTTGTTCTTTGTTTTTCTGTTCATTGTTGTTTTTTTTTTTTTTAATGATAGGGCAAGTGGAACAGGGAGAATAGAGAGTTATAATTTAAAAAAGAAATTAGAAAAAGAAATAAGTCCTTGAAAACTGAAGCTGCAACCCCAGAATATGTGGAAATGTCTCTGCCTGACATCAAACCCTCTCTCTCCACTCTCGTCCTCCATTCCCACTACTGTAAATAAGATTCAGTACCAAAAGACCTTCAGTGTAAGCATAGATGCACCTTGCCAAGAGGGCAGATTCTAATACCTTTTCTCCTCTGGCTCGAAAGGGTCCTCTGGCTGCAATCATCTCATATAATGTAACCCCCAAGGCAAAGTAGTCCACGGAGAAATCGTATTCCTCACTACGAAGTAATTCTGGCGCCATGAAACCTGCAAAGACATTAGCACCAACTGAATGCCAAATACAGAGATTACAGCTGTACTAGCTGTAAGCACTTATCCTGAGACTTGCAATCATGGAAATGATGCTTTAATGAAACCAAGAACAGTAGAGGATATGATGGGAATTCTCATTTCTCCACTTCAGTATACATGTAACCCTAATGGAAAAACAACAGAAATATTGCACCAGAATCCATCGGAAAAGAGGAAATTTCCTCCTTTCTATGTATCTGCTGGGATGCATTGGGGCCCTGTGACTGAAGAAGATATAGCAAATAGTCAACAACCATTTATTAAGCAAAGATGTGCCAGGCTCTGTGCTAATCACTGGGATACAAAGCAAACATACAAAGCCAATATTCTAGAAGGAAAGGAAGCAGTCTAGAAAACTGGTGTTTTAAGAAAAGGTGGAGGAGGGGGAAGAGAGTGGAAATAAGAGGTATTTAATCAGCATGAAAAGAGAGGGGGGAGATTGGCCCCCTGGTTACAATTTATTTCCACATACCACTTCCTGTGGCCCTTTTTTGCAATCTCCCCTTTTTTTTCTTTTACAAAGTTTATCTGTGATAACCATTTGAACCAAATTTCACCTATATAAAAAATATTGAGAGCCCTGCAAAGAGGGGAGATTGGCCCTCTGGTTACAATTTATTTCCACATACCACTTCTTGTGCTCCTTTTTTGAAATCTCCCCTTTTTTTTCAGGGATGAGGGAAATCATGTTTTTTTCTTTTACAAAGGTTATCCGTGATATCAATTTGAACCAAATTTCACCTATATAAAAAATGTTGAGAGCCCCACAAAGCTGTTTTCCCTCATCCCTGATGATTTTCCATGACAACCAACCTCAGACTGAAACATAACGGAGTTCCAAATTTATGAGATTATTCAGGATTCTAATTCTAAGTGTACTTACTTGGTATATCACATGAAGAATTGTTCCCATTCCATTCTAATAAAAATAACAACAACAACAATAAAACTAGCATCTAGACAGAGCTTTAAGGTTTGAAAAGCCTTCATCCATGTTCTCATTTGATTTTCACAACAGCCCTTCGAGGTAAAGGTCTCTTATTACGGGGAAGACACTAAGGCTAAGAAGAGAAGTAACTTGCTGGGTACCACACATTTGGCCTTCCCATCTGTAAAGCCGCGGAATTGGAGATGATCTCTGAATCCCCTTTTAGCTCTGATATTCTACCCAGCTGAGAAATACACAGCATTTATTCAAATGACAACATTAGGGCTTCTCTTCATGGCAATGACAGGGGGGCCCTCTAGTGGAAATGCCTATTAATGTGATGAGCAAAATCATGCATTCTACTCACCACAAAAATGAGGGGGCTCAAATGCCATTTCAACCTTTGGATTTGATTTGGGTTTTATTAAATCATATTTAAATTAAAATTTGATTAAATTCTGTAATATTTTGGTATCAAGCAATTGTTTACATATCCCTTCTGAAATAGTATCACCCCATATTGAGGATCTGCAAGGCACAGACCAGAATTGGGAACCACCTTTGAAGGCAAAGAGGACTTAAGGTCAAGTCCCACCTCTGACACATTAGGCCGTGACCCTGGGCAAGTCATTTAACCTCTGAGTGTTCTAAGACAGAGGTGCCAATCACACCACCCCACAGGCTGTATGTGGTCTGCAACACTCCTTCTGGCCTGAGCCATATTAAAATGTAGTTCCTATCTGACTGTAAGGTGTTGATGCAGTAACAACAACAAAAATAGAAATATATAAACATACGTGGTTTTCTAAGTCAATACGTGACTCTCAGGGGTCCTTCTGTATGGTTTAGTGGTGCTGGTTTTTATTTGAGTTGGACACCACCCATTTAGGCAATTCTCTGAGACTATTCATCGAAGAGAAGGTGCTGACCTGAATTAGCAAAGAGGTTCTTTAATTAATTGAGAATTCCCTATGACACAGAAACCATAGGTCCAGTCTCTTACCCTATTCCTATCCCTACCTTCAAATGTTTTAAAGAGAATGAAGAGAGGACTGCATTGCCTTTGGGGAACTGAAAGTTTCTTTTAGTAACTCCCTAAGTTTCTCCCTAAAACAAAACCTGCTTTTTAAATTATTTTTTTATTTTTTTGGAGGGGGGAGGGCAGGGCAATTAGGGTTAAGGGACTTGCCCAAGGTCACAAGGCTAGTAAGTGTCAAGCATCTGAGGCTGGATTTGAACTCAGGTCCTCCTTACTCCAGGGCTGGTGCTCTATTTACTGCACCACCTAACCACCTAAGACCCGCTTTTTTAATACCAATATTCCACTTGCAGTATGGACTCAAGTCATAGAATGCTACAGTCTCAAGAATTAGAATTCAGTATCACTCAGAGTGCAATGGAGAGGCATATGGTGACTGCAACATATTCCAAATAAGGGACTATGAAGAAGAGAGTGGTACAGTACAGAGTACACTGACTTATAAGATCTGGGTTCAAATTCTACCTTTGGCACTTACTACATATATGACCTGAGGCAAATTGCTTCACCTCCCTGGGCCTCAGCTTACTCATCTGTAAAATGAGGAAGGTGGACTACACAGCCACTGACTACTCTGGACTACATAATCCCTTCTGTCTCTAAAGCTATGATCTTATAAACACTGGAATAAAAGAGGTCTTCAGAGAGATGTAAGATTAATAAAGAAGCCAGGACGGTCGAGCGGGCAGAGGGGTTTCATGATTTTATGAAAAAGCAAGGACCGACCTATCGGCGTATGGGGTGGACCCCCTTTCATGAACTTTTGGGAAGGCATGAACAAGAATCAATCACAAATCACAGAACTGGATGGGTTTTGGAGGTAACTTCCACATGGATGAGATTGTAGAACCATTTGTGTTTTGAGTTTTATAAAATGCGTAACTCAAGTTTTCATTGTAGGTCTATAGGATCATAAATCTGGAGTTGGAAGGGCCCATCTAGTTATGGAAGAGAAAAATAAAATGTTGAGCTGCACCTAGTGGTTGGGTGAGCCACGTGAAGACCCAAGCAAGAGTCAAGGCTTAAGTAATATGAGATCAAGGAAAAATGAAAATGTAAACCAAATTCTCACGACACCCTTACTCTGACTCCAACCTCAGCATTGCCTTGTTTTTTGGGTTTTCTTTTGCTTTTTTTTTTCCTGGAGGGGGCAATTGAGACTAAGTGACTTGCCCAAGGTCATGCGGCTAGTCTTGTGTTAAGTGTCAGTGGCCACATTTGAACTCAGGTTCTCCTGACTCCAGAACCGGTGCTCTATTCACTCTGTCACCTAGCTGTCCCTACCACTATATTTTCAAGAAAAGTCAACAACTGCCAGACCCAAACTCTCATCTTCAAAGTGTTACCAGAAAAAAAAGTCTCACAGATGACAGGTACTGTCTGGTTTGGGTCTCTGTATCCCAAGTACCTGGCGCAAATGCCATGCACATAATAGATGCCGAATAAATGTTTGCTGATTACCATATAAGGAAAATATGGAGTCTCTTAGCTAACAAGGCATCAACAAAGCAATTACAGATTATAATCACTGAGTGACAGTTGGATGGAATAATTTTCAGAGCACTGAACTGGAATCAAGAAGATCTGAATATAAATCCTGCCTCAGATTATTTAAGCTGTGTGACCCAGGACAAGTCATTTAACTTTTCTCAGTCTCAATTTCCTCATCTGAAAAATATGGATTATAATGGACCCTCTCAGGGCTGTTAAGAGGATTCAATGATATTACATATGTAAAGTGCATTTCGAATTTTCCAAGTGCTATATAAAATCTTTTGTTGTTGTTGTTTTGCTTTTTGGAGGGCAATTGGGGTTAAGTGACTTGCCCAAAATCACACAGTTAGTTTTGTAAGTGTCTGAGGTCAGACTTAAACTCAGGTCCTCCTGACTCCAGGGCCATTGCTCTACTCACTGCGCCACCTAGCTGCCCCCCCTAAAATCTATTATTATTAATTAAAGGACACAATGGGATCTGTGAGATGCTGAAGGTTGGGAAGATTAGGATCCGAGCAGTAAGTGACTGGCAGGGGAGACACGAGCCCCCTTCCTACAACCACAAGCCCACCACTCCTCCAAGGTCCCGAGGGAGGGCTGTATTTCTTCCCCTCCCCCTCCAGAACGACTCACTCTCACATTGACCTTGGGCAAATCACCACCCCTTAGGGCTTCTGTTCCTGATCAGTAATTAGGGGAGCTGGACTAACTAGCCTTAAATGTCTTCCAAACCTAAGGCTCAGCAAGGCAGGAAGAGCCACCCACCAGATTGCTGAATTCTCTTACAAATGCTGGGTCTCCCAGTTAGAGCAGGTACTACCTTGCCTTTTCTTTTTGCATCCCCAGCACTTAGCCCAGAGCTTGGCACATAGGAAGCACTTAATAAATGCATTTCCTTTCATTCATTCGCCCCACACCTAAAGCTATAACCCTACAACCTGATTTGGGGAGGTGGAAATCCAGCATTGCTCCTTTAAGAATTTCTTATACTGATGAAAACAACTGACAACCTCTCCTCTTTAAAAAGGGAATAATTCTTGGTTTCTGCCAATGCAGGACTTGGCTGAGCAGCTGCTTTGGCTTTCTCCACCACCCTATCCCCTACAGATTAATAGGCGTTTACCTGGAGTGCCCGCGTAACCCTTTGTCTTTGTCTGTCCTTCCTTTAGCTCCACTGCAAGGCCAAGATCAGAAATCCGGACATTCCCTGAAAAGCAAACATCAAAAGTGGTCAGATGAGGCCGAACATAATAAAGGAAGCAGGCGTACCCAGCACCTTTCTGGAGCCACAGTGCAGTGCTCTGTACACACCCCACCCCGGAAGGCAAGCAGTAGCCTAAGGTCACCGCTCAGAAACAACCTCTTCCACTTCTCTCTATACCCAAGTCTTAGCCATGTTCAAATGAAAATAAAGCTAAGCTTCAGTCTTCCTCAATCAATTAGAATTTGCAAAGACATTTTCTCCCCAAAGCTAAGCATTTGTACCATTCCTGAATTTCTATATGAATTTGACTATGTGGCTTAGTAATTATTCAATTCAATAAATGTTTATTAAGGGTCTTGACCTTGACACCGGTTGCTGATACCAAGACAATAAATGAAACAGTCCCCATCCCCCACAGAACAAAGTATGTTATAATTGCAGAGAAAAATTAGTTAAAAGGAAGTCAAAAGCCCATTGTGTATGTGCTTGGGACTGCATTTGAAGAGCTCTCTGACGTGACTCTTAATCAATTAATAAAAATTCACTTATTAGTCATTGATAAGTGCTTTTTACGTGTTGGGGTTTGTGTTAAAAGCTGGGTATAAAAAAAGGCAAAAAGTTCTTGTCTTCAAGGAGTTGACATTCAAATAGGACAGAAAACACGTACGTAATTAAGGACAGAAAACATGCATAATTAAAACACATTCAAGATAAACATAGAACAGATGAAAGGTATTTGTAAAGGGGGAGGCACTGGCATCACAGGCAGAAAGTAAAAACGTTTGCTAGGAATTTGACCATTACACCATAAATATTCACTAGTGATTCTACATGGGGCAGCTAGGTGGAGCAGTGGATAGAGCACCAGGTCTAAAGTCAGGAAGACTCCTTTTCCTAAGTTCAAACCCAGCCTCAAACACTTACTAGCTGTGTGACCCCGGACAAGTCCCTTAACTCTGTTTATTTCAGTTGCCACATCTGTAAAATTAGCTGGAGAAGAAAATGGCAAACCACTCCAGTCTCTCTGCCAAGAAAACCCTAAATGGGGTCACAAAGAGTCAGAGATGACCAGACAAGTGATTCTCTGAATAACAGACTTCACGCAGTTAAATCACACCATTGTAACCTGGACCTATCTTCCCAGTTTCACTTAAGTTTGGCAAAAATGATGGTTGAGATTCCCATTTGAAAGATTGTTAATGGTGGCCATTTTATTTCAAGATGAAAGCCTTAGACTTCAAATCAAACTTAAGGTACACATCAATATCCTTTAACAGCTTGCCAAAAAATCAACCCACTCCTCCTAAAGATTCTGTGGATCAGCTAGACATGCAACTTCAAAATATTGGGTGAGCAGATAGGAACAGAGGCTTCCTTTCCCTGGATCAGTCATTTTGATGACTGATCATCCCAAATCTGGGCAGAGTACATTGAAAAGCAAAAGATATTAGACAAATTGGTTGATTACACAGGGCAGGTTCCGCTTACCATCATTATCCAGTAGGACGTTCTCTGGTTTGAGATCCCTGTACACAATTCTCTTCTGGTGGAGGTGTTCCATGCCACAGATGATCTGAGCAATGTAAAAGACAGCTCTTGCTTCCTCAAAACCAGGATTCTCCTCGTTGACGTTGTAAATGTGATACCTGGCAGAGCAGAGCACCATGGAAGAAGTAAGTACTTCATGGGGCCTATCTGTAACCATATTAACAGCTGACATTTTTATGAGGTTCACAAAGTGCTTTGTGAGAGATTATCTCCTCTGATCATCATAACAACCCTGTGAAGGAGATGCTATTATTATTCCCATTTTACAGATGAAGAAACTGAGTCCCAGAAAGACTAAGTGACCTGCCCAGGGGCACACAGCTAGTGAGTGTGCTGCATGTCAACAATTTAAGTAAAAAGCAAATCATCAAGGGCTGATCTCTAGATTTCAGGGGGAAATGCAATGTCTCACCACTGGATATCTCTAAAAATATTTTGTTCAGTCTTTGTCCCAATTTTCAGTTGTCCAGGGAAATGAAGAACACAGATAAATTGAATGAAAGTTGTGGATAATACCAAGACCTCATTTCAGCTTCTTCCCAACCCAGCCTTTAACCAGAAATACTAAGGCACGTTACTTGGTTAAACTTGTCAGAAGCACAAAATGTGGGAGCCTTAACAGAAGATAGAGAGCGTCTCATTCACCCCTCCTTCTGCTCGTGAAGAACCCCATGGCCCAGAGAGATTCAGTCATTTAGGGATTAAGTAGCACTAGAGCAGCTAAGGGGTGTTACATAGCACCGAGCTATTATTCCCGTGCTGTTCTGAACGCTGTCTCTCTGTCTCTCTCCCTCTCTTTCTCCCTCTCCCTCTCTATCTCTCTCTCTCTGTCTCTCTCTCCCTCTCTCTCTCCCTCTCTCTCTGTCTCTCTCTCCCTCTCTCTCTCTCTCCCTCTTTCTCTTTCTGTCTCTGTCTCTCTCTCCCTCTCTCTCTCCCTCTCTTTCTCCCTCTCCCTCTCCCTCCCTCTCTCTCCCTCTTTCTCTTTCTCTCTGTCTCTGTCTCTCTGTCTCTATCTCTGTCTCTCTGTCTCTGTCTGTCTCTCTCTGTCTCTGTCTCTCTGTCTCTGTCTCTTTGTCTGTCTGTCTCTCTGTCTGTCTGTCTCTCTGTCTCTCTCTGTCTCTCTCCAGACCTGGAGTCAAGAAGCCCTGAGTTCAAATGTGGCCTCAGACACTTACTAACTGGGAGACCCTGCGCAAGTCACTTATCCCCGTTTTCCTCAGTTTCCTTATCTGTAAAATGAGCTGGAGAAGGAAATAAGGAAATGGCAAATGACTCCAGTGTCTTTGCCAAGAAAACCCCAAACGGGTTCACAAAGAGTCAGACACAGTTGAAATGACTAAACAACAACAACAATATATTGGTTATCTCTGGCCTAGTAATGATTCTAACATATCTTTCAAGGCTCCGGTTTGAAGAATAATTATGAAGTCAGCCAAGCTTATCTTTATTGCCCTTATTCCTCTATAATACCCACCTTCCTCCTTCTCCACTCTCCAAACAACCCAGTGCCCACATACCCTCGAACCCTCCTCCTGGAAAAATGCTCAAATATGAATCACTTAAGCGAGCTCTCTTCCCCAGGGGTATCGATACCAGCTGAGAGCCTAAAGAAAGGGTCTTCTTCTAGCAAAATTGCAAGCAACCCAGGAAGGCAAGGTAAGAGATATATTTTGGTTGGTCAAGGAATCATGGTGTAAGTTGTTAGAGAATCAGTAAGAATTAACCTACGGGGGAGGCTAGGTGGTACAGTGAATAGAGCACTGGCCCTGGAGTCAGGAGGGTCTGAATTCAAACCTGACCTCAGACACTTGACATGCTTACTAGCTGTGTGACTTTGGGCAAGTCACTTAACCCCAATTGCCCTGCCCTCCCCCCTCCAAAAAAAAAAAAACTAACCTACCTTTGACACATCCTGGCTGTTTGACCCTGGACAAATCTCTCACTAGTCTAGGCATCTCTTATAGACCCAAAGTTACAGAAAAAGTACCAACCTGCCTCTTCAGTGGGGAGTGTCTTCTACTCCATTCCTATCTCTTCCTGGCAATGTCAAATCATACCAAGGACACAGTTTTCTACTGTATCTGGTCTGGTTTGCATCCTATAAGACCTCTTTTCACAGAAGGGGACTATCATATCACTTCGTTTGTTGGGATTTTTTTGCTTTTTGGAGTGGAAGGCAGGGCAGTTGGGGTTAAGTGACATGCCCAAGGACACAGAGCTAGTTTTTGGGTTGTGTCTGAGGTCATATTTGAACTCAGGTCCTCCTCCTCCATGGTCAGTGCTCTCTTCACTGCGCCACCTGGTGACCCCTATCATTTCACTTTGGCCCATACCAACCCTACCTTCCCCACTTTGGACCAAAGGTTCAATTTACCTTAAGTCTCCTCCATTCATGATGGTCATCACCAAACAGAGGTCAGTTTTGGTTTCAAATGCGTAGGCCAAAGAGACTATAAACCTGCTGTGGACCTTTGCTAGGATCCTCTTCTCCACCATGGCGCCCTAGGAAGCAAAACTTGGAGTAATTATACATATTTTAGGCAGAAAAAAATGCATTCTCTACAAATTCCCAAACTCAATAAGACAAAATAATATTAATACATTCTGTACTGTCCCTCCCTCCAATGGACTCTCTCCATGCCCATAAATGTCTATGTGATCTAAATAGGAGAAACAGTGGCAATGAGCAAAAATACTTAGCCTTTAGCTAGCAACAAACAATCTCAAAGGACTTCACCAACACATACTAGCCCCATTTCACAGATGGAAAGACTGATACCTTATAAAATCATTAAGGTACAAGGGACTTAAAGAGGTCACCTTGTCTAATCCCCTGCTTCCAGGCAGGTTAACACGTCTAAAGTAACCAGGTTAGAAGTCGCTGCATTTTGTTTTTAAGAGACAGCCAGAGACGACAATTCCACAACCTCCCTCGATAGCCTGTTCCAGTGTTTAAGTCCCTTACAGTCAAGCAGCTCTTCCTTATGTCTAACCGAACTCTCTCTTGCTGCAATGTCAGCCCATTTCCTCTTGTTCAGGCCTCTGCAGAGATGGAGAGCAACTGGTCAGTGTCCTCCCAAATTGTTTAATATCTTTATTTTTAAACCTTTTTACTTTCTATTTAAATGTGTATTTAAAAATTTGTTCTGCTAACCTTGGATTTGCAAGTAGAAAGAGGATATAATCTCTTGCAGGGGGGGGGGGAGGAAGAAATCTTGGCATCAGAAAAGTTTGTATGTAAGCCTACATAGGGGAAAAATGTAAATTTTACTTCATTTTTACCCATACCTTTTTAACTTATTGATCTGGAAGAAGAATGTAGTATGATCAGTGTTGAGAAAGGGACTGGCCCTAGGATTTCACTGGCATGAGGAACTCCCATGTGAAGAAACTCCCTATACCAATACAGATTAGCACCTACTCTGCAACTCATAGTCTTAGAAAGTTGCCTAGATTCAGCACACAGAGAGGTCAAGTGTCATGTGCAGAATCACACAGACAGCATGTGGAAGAGGCAACAGCTGAATCTAAGGCTTCCTGGATTCAAAGACAGACAGCTCCTCCGTTATGCCAAACTGTCTCTCTTGCACAGGTAAAAGGAATATTTATTCCTTTTCTAAGACCCCATCATCAGAATTCTATAGGCTTTTCCTTGGAACTCATGTTCTCTTGGATTGATTTAAGATTTTTGTCTTTAACCTCTTCAACTCAGATAGATTGAGCAGAGATATTGCCATACCAAGCATAATTACCATCTAGTTGTATGCTAATTCTTCTCTTTCTTCCTTCTTTGCTTCCTTTCTTTCTTTTTCTTCCTTTTTTCTTTCATTCTTTTTCTTTTTAGTCTTTCCCTCCCTCCTTCCTGCCTTCCCTTCTTTTCTTTTTTCTTTCTTTCATTCTTTTTCTTTTTATTCTTTCCCTCCCTCCTTCCTTCCCTTCTTCATTTGTTTCTTTCTCTTTCTCTTTCTTTGTTTCTTTCTTCTTTCTTCCTTTTTCTTTCTTCCTTTCTTTCTTCCTTCCTTCCTTCCTTCCTTTCTTCCTTTCTTTCTTTCTTTCTTTCATTCAGTTATAGACTGTCCCCACTCACTAAATAGTATTGGCTTCTATCTTTCTTCCTGTCATAGACTGTCCTCACTACACCATCTAGTTGTGCACTGTTTCTTTTTTATAACCAGTCACAGATGGTTCCCACTACACTATTGAATTGTATGCCATTTGTTTATTTCTTTTTTTAAACAAGTCACAGACTGATTCCACTTACAAATTTCTTTCATTTGAAATATGCCTCAGTAATAGTACTAGTTGCCCTAAGCAACCTTTGGAGGAAAACAGAGCACCTCTCTTGGTCAGGTGGAAAGGCCAATAAGATGTGTTTACAAGTCATTTTAAAGCAATTTACACAGATTCTTTCTCAAATGGAACACCCATTTAAGTGAAGGTGGAGTGGACCTCATGCAGTATGACCTCATCGTGACATGGAGCAACTACAATTTTTAAAAGCTTGGATGAAATGTGCATTTCCTAATTTCGGGAGTGGGGGAGGGAAGAGCACCCTACTGCATGTTTGACTGAACTAATATATGTTTGGCACTGAAATTCCTAAAAGGCAGGCATGCTATCATAGATATAAGATTGACTTCCTAGCCAAGAAGACCTAGGTTCAAATCCCACCTCTGTCATATACTAGTTTTGTGACTCTGGGCAAATTACTTAATCCTTCAATGCTCTAGGCAAATAAATCTTAAGTTGCAGGAAAGGTGCCAATCTGTATCATTAAAGAGAATTTCTTCCCCCAGGATTTCTCTATTCCGATGAAATCACAGGTCTAGGCTTTATCCCTAGCTGCTATGGAAAACTGTACCACTCTTTTTAGAGTACAAAGTAAGTTACTACTGTGCTGAGCATATTTCCAAAAGTCAGGCTGAGGCAGCTGGAAGAATGAAGCATTATTACAGCTATATTTCTATGGTAGTGCTTTAAAAATGTATATATAAGATAACATCTGTACCAATAGAGCCTATGGGTTGTCTGAGAATGCCTAGTTTACTTTTAGAACAAGTGATAATAATTACAAAAATAGAAATGGAGGAGGTGAACCATATCATCACTGAACTGGAAGGGGTGTAAAGAGGTCATTCCATCTATTTTCCTCCATCAATGATCTAGCTTTCAGCATCTTAAACCATCAGAACTCAGCTCCTGTAGCACCAGGTACAGGTGACCCATTTTAACGATATAACATAGATTTTTGGGTCTGGACCTGGCCTCGGTTGAAAGGCCCCCTCTTCCAGTGTAGAACAGTAACTGTTCTAGGTGCCTATGATCACACAGTCAGGATTGGGACCTGAATCCAAGTGGTCCTGACTCAAGGCCAGCTTTCTATTCACTACATCATGGTTGCTTCTCATTATGGAATGACCGGAACACTTGCCACAGAGAGTTTGCTGCTACTCCAGTCAGGATTTTCTATTCCCAAAATACAAGCCAGTCATCTCTACTCTGTATTAGAGCTATATAAAGAGTGACTGAATTTCTACCTCCCAATGAATGTGCCCCGTGCCCTTCCCCCACAACCTGGCCACCTCCCACCACTGCCCCACCTTGGGAATCTCAAAGGCATTTACTTTGGACTTGCTGGGACCTATTTGCTTCTGCTTACTTGATACCCTTTCCTTTTCTTCAGCCTCTTCTTGTTCAGTTTTTTACAGGCATACATCTTGCCTGTGGCTTTCATCTGGCAACCTGACACCTCCCCAAAACCCCCTTTTCCCAGGACCCTGAAGTCCAAAAACCAGTCTTCCCCGATGGGTTGGGCTTCCAGCCACTTCCACTGTAGGAATCTCAAAAAATACAAGCTCTCCAGATACTCTTGGAAGGGAGCCTCGCTCAGGAAACGCAGGGCTGCCTCAAGAAGAGGCTGAAAGAGTCCATTGGGGATGCTCGAGTGTTTCTCCTTGACTTTCTCAACCATCCCCTCCTCCAGGAAGCTGCAGAAAAGCTTGGCCTTGGGGTCCAGGTAGTCGGCAAGGATGCCCTGGGCTTTCTGAAGGCGAAAATCATCATCGGCCGTGTCGTAGTCCTCAATATCCCTCCATAACTCGACCGCCGGCACAAACCGCTCATCATTCTTTAGAAACTGTTGAAAGAGGCGCTTGCCAATAGGTTGCTCGGAGCAAATGTTTTCAAATTCTAAGTTAAGGGTGTCCCGTAGGGATTCACATTTGGAGAGAGGAGGCAGTTTGAGCTTGGAAAGGTACTTCTTGTCCCGGGATAAATGGGAACTCCCGCTGGCATCGAAACTGCCCCGGGCTGCTATGAAGGCAGAGTTCGCCACAACGGTCTCCAAGGATCCAAAATCCATCCCTCAGGCTGTTCAGTCTCTGTGTTCACGCATGAGTTAAAGCTGAACTGTAAGAGTCCACTAGGATCCTGAAAACTGGTTTTCTGGGAATGACCTGTTGCCCTTGGCCTGTGGCACCCTCCTGCCCTCTCAGGGACGAGGGAGACGTCCTGTCCAATGCAATGATCATGGAAGAAGCAATGCAAAAAGCAAACGGATCCCCAGGGTCCTGCCTAATGTGCAAGATCAGCACCAATACAAATCCCCAGGATCCTCAGATATAGGTGGAGGTTGAATTAGATATAATGAACTAGGGACAGGAAAAGATAATCCTCCTGAGTCATCACCTCTTGTAACCTTCTTATCTGATTAGACAGGTAATTATTCTTGCCTCCTTCTCTTTGAGATCTTTATTTTGTTGCCTAGAAAATTCCGAATATTTTGGGTTGGCCTGGAAAGGCCCCTTACCAGATGTGAAATACCCAGAAATGACTAATTTGTCCCTCCAATTCTGCATTCTGCTTGGCCAAACGCAGTAGGACTCCCTACCTAGCTGTTCCAGGACTGAAAGAATGTTAGCATATTGGAAACTAGCCTTGAGTTCTTTTGGTGGAGGGGTGTTAAATAAACACAGAAGATTAAATACCTCAATGCAAGAAAATCCAATTAATGAGGTATTAACATAACTAATCAGAACCCCTGTCTAACTGGATTTTTATTCCTGCACTATACTTTTATGAGAAAGAAGAAAGTGAAAAGAAAAACCAGCGATAAGAAGGCTTGAAAAGAAAAAAAAAAAACATTTTTTGAATATACAAAACCACTTCCTGGAAACATTCTGAATTTAAAAGCGAAACATTATGCTCCAACTTTTAGCATAGTGCCTGGCCCAGAGGAGGATGTTAATGGATGTTTATTGATTTGCTTAATTATTTGTATTTATATAATTTGCCTAATTAACCTATTTAATTTGTCTAATAAATTTAATTTATTAATAAATATTAATTTATAGATGTTTATTGATAATGGCAAAAGCAGCAATTGAATTGTTGAATCCTCAGAATCAGGAGACCTATAACTGAATCCTGGCCTTATTGCTTACTATGTGACCTTGGACAAGTCACTGAACTACTCTAAGATTCAGTTTCCTCACCTGTAAGATGAAAGGGTTGGATTAGGCTCAAGGTCCCTTGAAACAATAAATCTCTGATCTTATGATATGTAAAATGGAGATAATAATATTTTCATGGATGTTGTGAGGAAAAAAATTTTGTAGATGACTTTTTAAGATTGGAAATTGTGTTAGAGAGTCTATGGTCTGAGAACAGGGGCATGCATACAGGATTAGGGTAGCTATGAATTAGTAAAATCAGACTGCCAAACAATTGGGAATTATCCGACAAAAGTCACTACGCTCTTCATACTGCCTAGCCCACAATTGCTACTCTGCTCAGTATGTGCCCCAAGGAGATCAAAGTAAAAAAGAAAGGTCTCATGTATACAAAATTATTTCTTAACAATATTAATGTTGAAAGAACACATAGAATGATACTATTGATGACACTCTCACTAAAAAGAGTTAAACTCTGGTGATTGGCAATGAACACTCCATCTTCCAGAAAAACTGGTAAGGAAACACATTTATTTCTTTTCTCTCTCCTTTTTGGTAAATGTCACTAGTGTGGCAGTGTGTCCATATTGTGTTTGGTAGGCAGATAGAAAACTCTTTCCAGAGGATATCAGTTTGGAAATGAGATCGGGGCCCTGCGGATCATTTCAGAAATAATCGGCAGAAGAGAGGAATGGCCAGAGAGTTAGAAAGGATAGAGAGGATCCAGGGTAGGGTTGGGAGATGATATGAATTTAAAAGTAGCAAGGTATGGCTATACAGCAAAAAACGCTTTGTAAACTGTTAAGGGCTATATATATGTCAGTTCATTATTATTAAAGGGTGGGTAATATCTAGGGACTTTTTTTGTGTCTCAAGCAGCTTTCTAGGACATGTAGATTAAATTCCAAATGAGCAGAAATTTTTTTTGAGGTAAAAAGAGTTCCTAACTAGAGACTTCCTTATGCTAATGAAATTGGATGTCTTGTACATTCATGCATGATAAATGTATCAGAGAGGTCCAAATAGCATAGTAAGAAAAGATGGAAAAAGCAAAGATTACTTATAGCTGGGGAAATCAAGGAAGGCTTCATGGAAGAGATGATGACACTGACCTGGAACTTAAAAGAAAAGAATTTGAACAGGTAGAGATAACAGGGAAACCATTTCATAATAACTACTCATTTGAATTTGGCAAGGTAGGTTTTGCAGTTGATGGAACACTGCACCTGGAGTCAGAAAAAAATCATCTTCCTGAGTTCCGATCTGGTCTCAGATACTTAATAGCTGTGTGACCCTGGGCAAGGCACTTAACCCTGTTTGCCTCAGTTTCCTCATCTGTAAAATGAGCTGGAGAAGAAAATGACAGACCACTCCAGTATCTTTGCAAAGAAACTCCAAATGGGGTCAGAAAGAGTTGTACGCAACTGGAAATGACTGAATGACAACTTGAATTTATATTTCTTTATAATCTTTTCAAAAGTAAGGGTGAAAATAAGCCCTGATTATATGATCTTAGACCTTCCCCCAACCCCGCTGAAACCAGGTGTCCTGCAAAGTCCTTCTTGCTTAGGTCATGGGATCATAGTTTGGGAGCTAAAAGGGATGTTAAGGGTCAAATTCAATCCCTTTTACAGATGGGGAAACTGAGACACAGGAGATAAGTGATTTACCCAGGATCACATAGCTGGTAGGTGTTTGTGGCATGATTTGAACTCAGGTATTTCTGATTCCAAGTCCAATGCAATGTTCTATGCATTAGGCCACCCAGCTGACTTAGGATAGGAATACACATTAAGAGAAGATATAATTCATCATCAAATAATGTCAAAGTTATAATTATACATGAGTCAGCGGGCATAGTAGCATGAATAATATAAATGCATTTAAGACACCCCCCCCAACTCAGTTTAGTCACTCATTTTAATCAGCACTAAACCTTTAATCAGAACTCTTCACCATAATTAGAGATGAAAGTTCCTTTGATTTCTTACATTTCTCCATAAGAGGTTGATGAGGCCGTATACTTTAGGAGAAAAGGTCACAGGACTTGGAGACGGGGGAGTCCTGGGTTGAAACAAAGCCTCTGACACTAGCCGTGAGCAAAGACAAACCTCTCCGAGCCTCAGTCTTCTCATCTGTAAAATGGGCGTGATAATGCCTGTAGCACTTCTCTCACAGAGCCATTATCTGGATCAAATGAGAGAATAGATGTAAAGGATTTTGAAAACTTTGAAGTATCATATAAATATCAGCTATTACTATTATAAGGAGTATAGGAAGGCTGGTATAACAAAGACCACTGTCCTCTGGCAGCCTGGTTTCTAGTCCTGGCTCTACCATTTATTAACTGACTTCTAGGCCTCCATTTTCTCATCTGTAAAATGGGGATAATAAAGTATGCTCTCTCCAACTTACAAGGTTGTGATGCAGAGTAATTGTATGATCAAACTAAAATCTACAAACGTTTTCCTACCTGGGTAGGTTAAGTCCATCCTTCCTTCTTTCATCCTATGACAGAGATTTGTTGTTCAGTTTGTGGTTTTTTTTAGTCATGTCCAATATTAATCACCCCATTTGGGGTTTTCTTGACAAAGATACTGGAGTGGTTAGCCATTACCTTCTCATTTTACAGATGAGGAATCTGAGGCAAAGAGGGTTAAATGACTTGCCCAGAGTCATCCAGCTAGTAAGTGTCTGAAGCCAGATTTGAACTCATGAAAATGAGTCTTCCTGACTCCAGGCCCAGCCTTCTATCCCCTGTGCCACCTACCTTCCCAGGGATGGATATTAGTTTTCCCTAAAAGAGACAAAGAAAGAGATCCCATGTTTCCTGACAAACCCAAGGGCATAAAAAATCCCTTCAGTCAGGGTCCTCCAATTTGGTGGATTTCCCAAAACTGTGAGAGTCCCATATACTGCCCTGTTGACCCGTTTCCCATATGGAGCAGACAAACCCAGTACCACTGCATCCCTACTGCTCCTCCTGGCTACAGTAGGGCAAAACAAATCTCCTTTTGTTACCTGTTCAATGAATTGTTAAGTGCCGCACTTCATCCCAACATTGAACCTGAATTAAGATGTTAGAGCCACCTCCAACAAAATGAAATCGTGTATTAGAAAGTTATCTGTGAACTGGCCTGGAAATGGCACTAGATTTGAAGTTGAAATCCCGCCTGATGGGAAAGTCACTTAACCTCTCCTTACCTCAGTTTCCTCGCCTGTAGAATGAAGGCCTTTGATTTGATCTTCTGACCTAAAGCAGAGGGAGTTTGCAAGCACTGACTGTTGGAGAGGGCTGATCCCCCAGGAAAATGAAAGGGAATTCTTAAATGCTGTGCTACCAAGAAACCAGGTTATTATAGAGTTCAATGAACACAAAAAGACCCTCCATCTGGTAGGCTAACTTTTGCTCTGCATAGATTTTGTTCTTCATAGACAGCACACATTTCAAAATCAACCTTCCTTCTCTGCCTCTCCTTCCATAGAAGATTTCTGAAAGGAACAAGGTCATTTTGATAACATTAAATAGTGATCAGCACACACAGTGTGCACGTCTAGGATTCTAAAGGCTAAGTTAATAAGTAGACCCTGCAGAGCCAAGAAGAACAGGTTGACATTGAGGCTGGAGGTCAACACTCTTTTCCTAAGAGTATTGAACTGGCATACATTTGGAATCAATCAATGGGTCTGGCACAGGATGGCCAGAATGGACCACCTCATAATCTGAGGTAAAAATAACAGTCTGACATCTGAATGAAGAGAGGTGATAGGTAGTCCTGCTGAATTCCACTTTGTTTCGACCACATTCAGAGTATTGTAACCAGTCCTGGGCACCTGTTTAGGGAAACATGGCCTAGATGTTCAAGAAATAAGATGGCTAAGGGATTCTAAACCATAACATATTCATTGAAGAATATGGAGATGTTTTACTTAGAAGGGAAAAGACTTAGGGAGGGTTTTTCTGCCAGGGAAACAGAAGGGTGTTGGCATTAGCTTTTCAAGATGACTTTTTTTTGGAAATAGGCTCACACTGATTGAAAACAACCTAGCGATAGGGTCAGAGAATGGGAAGCGCTTTTTTTGCATTACACATAGGTACATCTGCCTTCTGGGGTCAAGTTCTGCCCTTAGTCTCTTCTCTGGTATCACATTCTGGCAACATTAAATTTTATGAGTACCCTTGTGATATCTACACATATGAGAGAACAGACAAAGGCTACATGGCTTATACTTGGCCACACAACGATTAATTAATGTCATCAGCATTAAAATGTTGAACTCCTTGACCCTGGAATTGGTACAGTCAGGGTTCAAGGCTTTCCCTCTCTTGTGTATATAATGATCCCAAATAAAGTTAAAGAACATAATAATAATACATGGGAAACATGAATGGCTATTTTGACACACTGGAAAATTAAAAGACCCCTACTAGTTAGTGGAAATGGTGCTGTAGCATTGGACCTGGGTTAAAATACTGCCTAGAGACTGAGTACCTGGGTAACCTTGACCATTCACTTAACTTACCTGGGCTTCAGTGTGACATCTGCAAAAGAGAGAGAGCTAGACTAGATGCCCTCTGCAGTCCCTTCCTCATCTGTTCATCTGTGTTTCTATCAGATTAAGGCCACTTAAGCTTTAAAGCACTCATTTTAATGTGCTGTTAAATATGAAGTCTCCCAAATGAAAATAGTTGCTGATAATCCCTGAAGATTTGTGGGTTCTCTCTTCCCAGATTAATCACTCAATAGATAAATCAAAGGAAGATGTGAAAATGGTAAAAATAAATGACATAAAAGTTCTTTGTATTTTCAAAACTCCAATTATTTCAAAGGGAGTTTGACTTATCTACCTCTACATGCCATTACTGCATATAACTCAAGAAGAAAATAACTCATTGGTTATAATCCTCCTTTACAACTTGACTAATGTTTAATGTGACAGTATTTGTAGAACCTATATCTGATTGCATGCTGCTATGAGGGGAGTGAGGAGGAAAGGAAGGAGAAAACTTGGAACTCAACTGAATGTTGTAAACTAAAAGTAAATAATTTTTTAATTAAAAATTTTATAAAAGAAGAAATAACTCAACAAAAAAAACCTTTTATTCTTAAGTGACTTTCTATCCAACCACTCTCAGCAGCTGTTCCAAACTTTTTCTTCCCTCAAGTCCCCAGTGCTTTCTCCATCCCTTCCTCTCTCGGCAGATGTCTTTTCCTCCTATTTTGCTGAGAAAATAGAGGCCATCTTCCAGTACTCCCTCCTATTGTATACCTCAAAACCCTCATCTTTTCTTCCTTCACTCATTTCTGAGAAAGAAATAGGTCTTCTTACAATACCTTTGTTCACATCTTCCCCATCTCTCTCTCTCTCTCTCTCTCTCTTTCTGTCTTTCTTCCCTCTTCTCTCTCTTTTCTCTCTCTCTGTCATTCTTCATTCTCTCACTCTTCAGTCTCTGTCTCTCCTTCCTTCCCATCCCCTCCAGCACTGCTCAGGTTCATCCTAACCTTAAAAATTTTCTTGGCCTTGCCACCCCTTAAGCTAACATCTTATTTCTCTCTTCCTCCTTCACTTCCAAATCACTGGAAGAGGGGGAGAAACATTTCCACTCAAAATTTCCCCTTTATCATCACCTTCTCATTTTCAGTCCTTTACAATCTGGTTTATGACTCTACTACTCAAATGAAACTGAGTAACTGGTCCCTACAAAGTTAACTGTGATGTCTTAACTACTAAGTCTAATGAGTTTTTCTCAATCCCTATCCTCCTTAATCTTTCTGTGGCTTTTGATTCTCTTGCCCATGCCCTTCTTCTTAGAACAGCAGTGGGGAACCAGCAGCCCGGAGGTCACATGTGGTCCTCTAAGTCCTCAAGTGTGGCCCTTTGACTGAATCCAAACTTCACAGAACAAATTTGGTCAAAGGGCCACACTTGAGGACCTACAGGGTCACATGTGGCCTCCAGGCTGCTGGTTCCCCACCCCTGTCCTAGACACTTTCTATTCCCTTGGTCTCCATGACACTTTCTCTCCTGGTTCTCTTCCTTACTTTCTGAATGCTCTTTCTCTTTTTTTTTCTTTTCTTTTTGGAGGGAGGGGCAGGGCAATTGGGGTTAAGTCACTTGCCCAAGTTCACATGGCTAGTAAGTGTTAAGTGTCTGAGATTGGGTTTGAACTCAGGTCCTTCTGACTCCAGGGCTGGTACTTTACTCACTGTGCCACCTAGCTGCCCCTGAATGCTCTTTTCTCAGTCTTGTTGACTAGATCATCAACTGTTTCCTGCCCCCATAGTGAGGGCTATTCCCCAAGGCTCTGTCTTGTCCCTCTCCTCTTCTCTCCCTGAATTCTCTTTCTTAGAGATCCTATCAGTTCCCATAAATTCCAGCATTGCCTCTGTGCATTTAACTCCCATATCTGTATATCCAGTTTTAATCTTTCTATTGAACTCTATTAATATATTATCAATTGCCTCCTGGATCTCCCAAGTGCATCTTGAACATGCTATGTCTGAAATAGAACTGATTGTTTTTTTTGCAAATCTGTCCTCAGATTCCCAGTGTGAATATAAAACCCCTCCAGGATCCTAGGTTCATAACCTCAGAGTCACCCTGAGTTAAATAGGACTCTCCATCGAGGAATCCCCTACTCCCATATCTGACTGTTTCTTAAATGTTATCAGCTCTATCTCCACCATGTTTCTTGCTCCACCACCTTCTCTCCACTCACACAGTCACTATTACTTGCATCACCTCTTACTTGGCTGTTATATTAGCTTCTTAATTGGTCTCTACTTCTAATCTGTCTTCTTCCAACCCATTGTAGACAGACATGCCAAAATCACCATCCTAAAGCACAGGTCTAATTACATCACTCCACATTGCCTGTAGGATAAGACAGGAAGGCTCTCCATAATCTGCCCCACCATCTACCTTCTCCAGCCTTATTTTATGCTGCTTCCCTTAAATGGGATTCTTAGTTGTTCCCTGAATTCATTGCTCTATTTCACGGAGCATGCATTCACACAAACTGCTCCCAGGTGCCTACAGTGCACGCACTCCTCTCCTCATCTCATAATCCCGGGTTTTGTTCAAGGCTCACTTCTGATGCACCTCTGTTTGAAGCCTTTCCTGAACCACTATAGTTTTTAATGCTTCGGCCTCAATTTTTCTCATGCTATATTTGCATTGTTATTGAATAACCCCAATAGAATGTAAACTTCTTGAGAGCAGGGACTCTTTATTTCATGTCTTTGTATCCCAGCACCTAACACAGTGCCTTGCTCAAAATAGGTGCTTAATAAATGTCAGAGACAACTAGGTGGTGTAGTGGATAGAGTGCTGGGCCTGGAGTCAGGAAGACCAGCCTCAGACACTTACTAGCTGTGTGACCCTGGGCAAGTCACTTTACCCTTTCTGCCTCCATTTCCCTAAAATGAACTAGAGAAGGAAATGGCAAACCACTCCAGTATCTTTCCTAAGAAAACTTCAAATGGGGTAACTGAGAGTTGAATGCAACCAAACAACTAAACAACAAAATGACTTGAATCAAATCTCTTTCTGCAACCAGGCAGAAGACCTACAAATATTGATCCTGGTAATCTGTTTACAAATAGGCTGCCCGAGAAGACTAAGTCCACAGAAGAGGGATAAAGCTTTCCTCCGCTCAACTTGGTTATACAAGTCATCATCATTACAATTCTGGAGGGGAAAAAGGCTATCAACTGATCAATTAGCATTTATTGCGCATCTACTACATGTCAAGTGTTATGCCAGACAGTGGGGAAGGCAAAGACAGAAGTGAGGCAGTCCCTGCCTTCAAGGATCTTACATTCTATCAGGAGAGAGGTGTTCAAGTACAGGTATGCAAAAATCTGACAAAATGAAAGAACATTCTACTGTAGGGATGCGTGTTACATCTAAGTAAATATAGCATATATACCCCAGAAAACACACGGTCATAGAGGGAAACACTAATAACTAAGTAATCAGGGGCGGCTAGGTGGTACAGTGAATAGAGCACCAGCCCTGGAGTCAGGAGGACCTGAGTTCAAATCTGACCTCAGATGCTTGACATGCTTACTAGCTGTATGGCTTTGGGCAAGTCACTTAACCCCAACTGCCTTCCAAAAAGCAATAATAACTAGGTAATCAGGAAAAGTTTTTTTGCTCTAAGTGGCAAAAAAACCTAGAGGATTTCCACATCTCACAGGGTCACAAATATAATATTGTAGAATTATATTCAAGTCAATAAACATTTGTGAATTGCTCATGACATAGGGACAGGACACTGTGGTGGATGAGGGGGAAGACAAAAGTGAATAAGACATAGCCCCCGCTGCGCTAGAGCTTTTGATCTAGATAGGGCTGAATAAGGTACACACACAATACAATACAAAATGGAACATAAGTCCTATATACAACGTGCTACATGAGAGTATAAACTAAATGACATCTGTCTTTTTGGACTTGATTTTATGGCAGCTGCAAGAAAGAAAAAAAGAATTATTTCTTGTCTAAACCCAGCCAACGAATGGAAGTGAGTAAAGTCTGGGCCACAGATGGGCCCATCAGTCAAAGAAAAAGAAGCATTTTTTTGTTAGTCATTCTGGAAACCAACGAGGTGATCGGGTTGGCCAAGGGCATAACAAACAGACGATATAACCACACACATTGAAGGAGGAATTGAGGAGAATGGCAAAGGGCATGAGATAGCAGCTTAGCCTTCCACTGCCTGCAGGAATGCAGTCCCCAGTCACCAATGTTTGTCCATGACGATAGCTGAGGCAGAGATGATAACCTCCTTTGGGTGCTTTCTTTGGAATAAAATTACCCACAATTCCTTTGACCTCCAGAAAAGGAGACTATATAAATCAAAGAAAGGGCTTTTCTGACTCTTGAGGAATTAATTATCACAGAGTGGGGAACTCCTCAGGTTGCAGGAAATGGCAGCTTTACAAGAAAAGAAGACCTGTAGTCAACGAATGGAAGAATTCCGCCATTACTGCTGGAATCCGGACACAGGGCAGATGTTGGGAAGGACCTTGTCTAAGTGGGGTATGTGCACCTGGCAGCAGGTTTTTTCCACAAAGAATAGGAGGGGTGGCTAGTGGAGGCATTCTATGTATGGGTGAGGAAGAAGAAGGCCTTCTAACAAAAGCTGTGCAAGTTTCCTTTTACAGGTGAGGAAATTGAGGCACAGAGAGGTTGAATACTTGTTCATGGTCACAGACAATGGTAGAAACCATGATTCAAACCCAGACCTCCGACTGACAGTCTAATGCTCTTACCACTGCATCAAGACACCTTAACAACACTGAAGGACAAAAGGTGAAACGTAATTAGTCACTCTCTCTTGAATAACGATGTATGTGATCCCTCCATGGGCTCCTTTCTCTCTGCCTACAAACACATTCAGGTCCCCCATCTCCTTTGATATGACTTCCACCTCCACCCTCGCCTCCACTACAATGCTAAAACTAGGTTCTCAAATGACTTCCAAAGGGCCAGATCCAACAGCTAGTTCTGAGTCCCCATCTTCCTGGATCCTTCAGCAGTTTATAGGGATTATTATTCCATGGTAATTCCACTGGTATCAGGAACTAAGAAATGAAGAAACTCCACCATAATATTATTGACCGCTCCCTCTCTTTTGAATACACTCATTTTCATTGACTTCTATGACATTTTAATTATCTTCTTGATTTTCCTCTCCCACAGCTGATCCTTCTGTCTCTCAGAAGGTTCCCTTTTTCTTCCATGTCCACCAATGGGATCCTTAGTCTCCTTTTTGTCTCTTCCTACATTGTGATGTCATCCACTTTCATAATTTCAACTATTATGTCTCTGCAGAAGGATCCCAAACCTGTGTCTAAAGTCCTGACCCCCACCCTCCTTTCTCTCTCTCCCTCTCTCTCTCTGTCTCTGTCTCTGTCTTTCTCTCTCTGTCTAAAATCACATTTCTAATTGCCTATTGCAAACACTACCAGCTGTCTCAACAAATCAAATACATTGAAAACTGAACTCATCATCCCCCAAATCCAATCTCCCTCTTTAATGCAAAGTTCAGTATCATTCTTTATTCTTCCCTCTTCCTGGAATCACTTTTACAAATCCTTGGAACTGCCCTTGGACAGGGCAAAAAATGGAACAGGGGAGAGAGTGAGCAATAGGCCTAACTATCTGTCTAATTGCACATTTATGCCACCTCTCCATGTGTCTTCATACTACAAGCCTAACCCAGAGGCATTAAGGTAAGATTGGAGACAGATACAAATTGGACCAGTGATTCCACTGGCATCAGGAATTTGTGGATGAGGAAATGCTACCACTGCAGGCCAGCAGCTTCTCTGCAGCTTAGAGTTTAGCAGTGGTGGTTGGCCACCGAGACGTTAAGCAATTTGCCCATAGTCACATAGCCAAATGCACCTATTTTAGCTTCTGATCCATTCCAAGGGTGGGGAACCCGTGGCCTCAAGGCCACATGTAGCCTTCTAGGTCCTCTGGTGCAGCCTTTTGACTGAGTCCAAGTTTTGCAGAACAATCCCTTGCATTGAGGGGATTTGCTTTGTGCAGTTTGAATTCAGTCAAAGGGCCATACTTGAGGACCGTAGAGGATCACATGTGGCCTTGAGACAGCAGGTTCTCCACCACCCCACCCCACCTCTGACGCCCCGCACCATTCCTTACCGTCTTTAAGCCACAGGATTTGGACCACAAAATAATTATGATTTAGTAATGGGGTTCCTAATTTCAATTCATCAATTTGACAGGCTTTTACTGCCTCCTGTACAAATGGCACTGTGCTAAACAAAATCCCTGAGAATCTCTTCACATCTCAGTTAGAACGTGGAATTGGGGGGGGAGCCATTTCTGCCACAAACATCTGGGAACTGTTTCTCTCTTTATTTAAAAATGATTTCATTTTCCCTTAGCTTACTGACATCAGGTGACCTTTGCACAGTGAGCCACTGGCCTCCTTTCACCCCACATCCTCTTGTTGGGATGGAGGGGGGGAGGGCAGGAGAGGGGAGAAAAGAGAATTATCTCTTGACCCGAGTTGTTATTTAAAGAAGGGTTGAGCTCATCTAAACGAGCTGGCAGCCATTTGCAGATTAGTTCCCGGGGTGATGTGATCTGAGGTCAGCCCCTGGAGACAGCTGCTCAGCTACACAGGAAGATGTAGCTGTTGTCTCCACCCTCGGAGGCAGAGCCGGCGCTAGAAGGCTTCTGAAAAGGTGGGATTAAACTGATCAGCCGCCCTCCATCTACCCACAGAGGCCTCCAGGTGTCAGGCACTCCCGTTGAAATGTCATGGGAACCTCAACGGTGCATCCAGCTGCTGGTCTGGACTGTCTGACATGTTCCACAGGCAAGCCCGGCCTGAAGGGGTCTGGTGGAAATGTTCTCAGGGTGAAATGGACTGAGGATAGGTTCCCAAATCTGTGGCCAAGGAAAATTCAATTTAAATTTTCTCTTTGTGTCCAGAGCTGGGAGGGGATCCTAGTCCAACATTCTCATTTTACAGATAAAGCCACTGAAGCCTAGAAAAGTGAAATGGCTTGTTTAAGGTGACACAGATCATACTTAGCAGAGCTGGAATATGAACTCAGCTCTTCTTCAAACCCAGCACTCTTTCTGTTGTTTGAGTTAAAAAGAAAACATTATAACATGAAGGGGGAAGACTTTTCTAACCCCAGACAGGTAATCTTTTGATTAAAGCATTTCCTTATGCTTCTTTAGGCAGTTAGTTGGCACAGTGGATACAGTGTTAGGAAGACTTGAGGTCAAATGTGACCTCAGCTTACTACCTAGGTGACTGTGGGCACATCACTTAACCCTACTTGCCTCGGTTTCCCCATCTGTAAAATGAACTGGAGAAGGAAATGGCAAACCACTCCAGTACTTTTGCCCCAAATGGGGTCATAGAGAGTCAGATATGACTGAAAAAGCAACTGTTTCTTTGAATATAGGACACAGGTGCCCTGGTTTGAAGAAAATAGGGTCTTATCTCCTGGTGTAATTTAGAGGCAATTATAAGAGGCAGCTTGGCATAATGGATAGCCAGCTGATCCTAGAAACAGGAAGACCTGGTTGAAATGCCACCTCTGACACATACTAGCTGTGTGCCTCTGGGAAAATTACTTCATTTCTCAGTGAGTGCTCCAGGAAATTAAGATGATAAATTGCACCACCTACATTGGCAAAGGGAGTTTTCTTGTTTAGGTATTAGTTATACCAATGACATCACAGTTCTAGTCCATAAACCATTTGGAGATCCTACCTGTTGATCACATTTCTCCCTCTCTCCTTTAAAAAATTATCTTTTTACAATCTCAAGTTGTTTTTTCTAAATTTGACAAATATCCAATAAAATAGACTTTGCTATGCATGTAGTAATACAGGAGTACACATGAAACTGTGAATCTCTTATGTAGAGTTCACTTTTTGAAAAATATATAATAAACTCAGCAGGTAACTTTTTTTTCCTTACTAGTATTTTATTTTTTCCAAGTACATGTAAAGATGGTTTTCAACATTCATATTTGTAAAATTTTGAGTTCTAAACTTTTCTCCTTTCCTCCATCCCTACTCTCCCCTAGATAGTAAAGTTAGAGACAACATGTAGCTTTTAAAGCTATCCTGCTTGTCTGTGATTTTTTTCTGGCCTTCCTTCATGTCTTTTCTATGCATTTTTGATTTTTTTTTTCTTTTGGAGGGGGGAAGGCAGGGCAATTGGGATTAAGTGACTTGCCCAAGGTCACAGGGCTAGTAAGTGTTAAGTGTCTGAGGTCAAATTTGAACTCAGGTCCTTCTGATTCCAGGGTTGGTGCTCTATTCCCTATTACACCCAGCTGTCCCTCTATGCATTTTTTCAAATGCTCAGTCATTTCTCTCTCCTTTTCTTTTTCTTTCTTTGTTTCTTTCTTTCATTCTTTCTTTCTCTCTTTCTTCTTTTTTGTCTTTTGTTACTCAGTCATTTCAATCATATCTGACTCTCCCTGACACATTTTGGGGTTTCTTGGCTTTGCCATTTACTTCTCCAGTTTGTTTTTACGGATGAGGGACTGGGACAAACACTGTTAAGTGACTCGTTCAAGTCCAGCCAGTAAGTGTCTGAGGTCAAATTTGACCTCGGGTCTTCCTGACTCCAGACCTGGAGTTCTATCTACTGTACCATTTCTGCTGCTTTTCCCATCATCCCTTTCCTTCACTCCTCCCAACTAGGGGGGGTGGGGAAAGAGAAAAGAAAATCCTTGTAACAAATGTGGAGAGTCAAGCAAAACTAAATTTTTACATTGGTTTTGACCCCCCCCCCCAAAAAAAGCAAGAGAAAGTCCTCTGATGCAAAATCCTGTGCCCTGGGAGTCAGGAGACCCAAGATCGTTTTGTGACCATTAGCTAATGCTGTACAGGGGAAAGGCAACTAGATTTGGAAGCAAAGGACTTGGGTTCAAATTTTGCCATATGCATCTTATATGACCATAGGCAAGTGATTTAATCTTTCTGGGCCTCCTCTATAAAATAAATGCCTTTTCTCCAACATCCTTTCCAACACTAAGTCTATGACCTTATGATGAGAGGAATCATTTAACCTTTACCTGTAACAATTATGAACTGATATTAAGTCCCAAGGAATCAGAATTCTCTCCTTTTCCTGGTCATTTGTAACTGAACTCAGAGAGATGTCCTTGGAGGGAGGCCAACATCTATTTCATAAAAAACTGTGACAGTCCAACAAATAAATTGAAATTAGCATTCCAACTCGGGGTTTTGGACCCCAAGGCCAAAGGTCAGAATGAAATCACTCAATCAACAAGCCTTAATTGAACTGCCTGCTATGTGCAAGGCGTTGGCATAGAAAGACAAAAATGACTCGGTGCACTCAAGAAGACTGCATTCTATTTGGGGAAGACAGGAAAAGTCTATCTTTGCACATTAATCTGAAGGACAAAGTAATTACAATATTTTAAATATAAATCCATAGAGTACAGGGATAGTTTTGTTTTTTGCTCTGTGTGACTAGCCAGCATAGGGCCTAGCATATGGTGGATATATATATATATATATATATATATATATACATATTTTTTTTTTTGCTTTTTTGGAAGGGGGAAGGCAGGGCAATTGGGGTTAAGTGACTTGCTCAAGGTCACACGGCTAGTAAGTGTCAAGTATCTCCTTACTCCAGGGCAGATGCTCTATTTATTGCACCACCTAGCTGCCCATATATGGTAGATTTTAAGTGTTTACTGACTCAAACTGAATAGGGTGCTATTATGGTCACTGGTCAACATTTTTGGGATAAATGGTTTATAGTCCATTTTTCGCAGTGTGATAAATAATCTAACAGTATTTTGATCTCCACATCACAGATGAAAAAACTGAGGTCCAGACATAGCTGTAGTTGGCCAGCCAGTTAGGGGAGTAGAACCAGAATACAAACACAGGCTTTAAATATATGGTGTTTCGAACTGCTGCTCATTTGTCCTGTTCCTTTTGCCTCCTCCCACACTTTCATTCATTTGGCTCCTGGCCTTTAATGATGCTCTGGGCCATTGGAGAGACTGAGTCACTGACTAGTGCCCACACCCAGTCACATGGCAATTTAAGAAGGAAAGAAAAGCTTAGAGTCCTTTTATTACCTTATCTAGAAAATTATAACAAACAGAAAGTCATGTTCTACCACATGAAGGTTCAGTTTTTTGGAGGAAAAAAAAAGTCTGCTCTAACACAATTTTTTTAAAATTTACTTGAAAATTTTAAGATATGGGGATAACTATCTCAAGTAACTAAGTGATCAGGATTTAATCACAAACCAAGAGAATGAAAAACAAAAACAAACACTCCCAAACCTACTCATCTGGATATTTTAAAAAACAGGAAGATCAAATCCTCCCATATAATTTCCTCTTTGGAAATATCAGAGTGTTCATCAGACCTTGCTCACACTTTAAGCAGAGCTGGATGTAATTCATTAAGCAGGTTGGGCAAATTTTCAGGATGCCAAAGTTTCCTGAGCGATATGCACCCACCATTCTCATCCTCTCCCCTGGAAAAGTACAAAAAGTCCAGATTACCCCAAAGGTTGCTGGGTAGATACCTAACTAGTCTGCCTGGTATCAAAATCCCCTTGTCATATTGGTGGAAGTCACCTTGACCTCCTCTACCTTACATTCCCCTTGAGTTGGCATTGAGTTAACATACAAAAAATTCAAGGACACTCCTTAAGTGTAGGCAGCAATGGAGTGTTGTGGGAAGAGAGGTGGATTCATATTCTGTTCTCTACTAGCTAAATGACTATCAGCTTAGCCTTCATCTCCTCACCTGTAAAATGGAGTTCTTGAATTAACTGTTCCTAGGGTTGTTGTGGGAAAAGATCTTTATAAAACCTAAAAGTTAAAATTTAACTGTGCTGATTTTGGCACATTTACCTGGTTAATTCCATAGTTTACCTATAGCAAAGCAACAGGAACCAAATTAATGGGGCTGGCTACTTTTAATTTTATTTTTTTTTCTCTTCACAGTGTGGATTAGTCTCTACTATGTGGCTTTCTACGTGGTGATGAGTGGGCTTTTTGCTCTTGCCCTTTATGTTTTAATGCAGACAATAGATCCATACACACCAGACTATCAAGATCAATTAAAGTCACCAGGTAAATATGATTACTTGATTCAACCCAACATAAAAATATATATTTTACACTGATGACTGAATTCCTCAGCTTTTTACCATCATGGCAAAGCTGATTGGTAGAAACAGAACTTAGCCTCTGGAGTTTTCCTCCTCAGAAAAAAACAATCAGATTCAGTGAGGTCCAGAATATCAATTAATTTGTCAATCAAATATTTATAATATACCGTCTATGTGCTCAGCACCATTAATTCACCTCCTGCAGTTCCTGTCCTCTCATTTCTTTTTGCTCACATTTTAAGCAAGGTTGGAAGGGGAAAAAAAAAGCAGATTGGGCATAGCAGGGGAAACAGAAAGTCTATATGCTTCATATCCTCCAAGAACTTATAATCTAGCTGGGGAGAAAACAGTAATGCCAGAAAAGCAACTAGAGAATAAGACAAAGAATATAAATGCAAAAAGAAGTTAGAATGGAGGAGATAACTGACAGCTATTAATCTAATTGCTGAGGACTTCTGAGAATTAGATCTCATGTCTATATGACTTCCATTAAGAAGTATCCCACATAAGCATGTGGACATGGAATTTTAATGTATTTATTTAAATACGTACATATGTGACAGGCAGCTTGGCATAGTGGAGATCTGGCCTTGGACCTGGGTTCAAGGCCCTTCTTTGACATATATGGATTGAGTGACCTTGGACATTTTACTGTACCTCATGGTGCTCCAGGCAGATCTCATGAGTAAAAAGACACAAAACTGATGCTGAACTACAATGGCAAAGAGTTTCCTATATCAACAAACAGGTACAATCAAAAAAAAAAGGTATAGATTATGAATTTATTTATTTCTATCTGGAGGTGAATTAGAGCCAGCCTGAGTCAGGAAAAATAATAGCTAGCATTTATATATATATATATATATTTATATAGCTCTTTACAAAAGTTCTCTCATTTTATTCACATAACCCTGGGAGATAGGTGCTATTTCTATCTCCTTTTTACAGTTAAAGAAACTGAGGCAGACAGAGATTAAATGATGGTGACACGGCTAGTGTGTGCCTGGGCTGGATTTGCACTCAGGACCCAGGCCCAGAGCTCTCTGATACCCAGATGCCTTGGTCAAGTCCTAGTTTTGATATAGGGACTATATAGTCCTGGGCTGATCATTTAACTTCTCAGCCCTAGCAATTCTCTGTGACTATTGCCGCAAAGGAGTTGCTGATCTGCATTGGAAGGAGCCTCTTCACTGGGAGTTCCTTAGACCAACAAAGTCGCAAATACAACTTAAAAAATCATAATTTGCTTCTAGATCTGCTTGTACTCTTTTTTTTTTCTTCAACTAATCCACTTACTGAGGTTAGATTTAACTCGTTTCTCACTAAATTCTTTTGGATCCTGATTCTTTTATTTGTTGTGTAAATTATCAGCATTGTAGCATCCACATACTATAATATTTATGCCTTCACTAAATCATCAATAAAATGTTGGACACAGTACTAAGGGAAGCTCCTCAGGATTCTCACTGAATCACTCCATTCTGCGGCTTGTCTTTAATTCTACTTACACACTTTAAAAAATATATATATACACTTTATATTTATATACACTATATAAAAAAATACACTCTCAAAATACGATATATTTTATCCTGCACACATATGAATGTGGCCCCCAAAGCAAGTCCAAATATGATCTTCTTAAAAATGAATTTTTTTGATTATTTGTTTTCACGTCATCTACATTACCCAGTATGTCCTACCTTTCACCTTTCAGAAAGCAAATCCTTAAACAAAAAAGTGAAAATACAACAACTTACCAAAGCAGATCAACCAACATATGTGACATTATATGCAGTATTTCACACTCATAGTCCCTACCACCACCACCACTTCTTTGGGAACAAGTTTGGTCATTATAATTTTCTAGAAAATATAATGCTTTTTTTAAAAAAAAAAGAATTTCATATAGGGGCTTTAATTTTGTACACTGGAATCACATTTTATTTTAATGGCACAACCAACCAACAGGGGACTCACAATGACTCATCTTGGATCAAGGATGCCCTGGGGTCCAGTTGCCCTAAAGTAGAGTCAGTACTTAGGTACATTTTATGAGCTGTTCCCTGCCCCTACCCCAGGATGGGGCTGCTTCGCTCGGTACTACGAAGTTCAGAATTAAAAGAGACAGCAAATTCTAGAATTGTTAGAGTGGGAACATATTTGGGGGCTCATTTGAACCAATTTCCTTGTTTTTTTTTTAATGAGAAAAGCAAGGTACAGCATAATTAAATGACAGAGTCTACTTAGTTGAGAGAGATCTCAATGGCCATCATTTTACAGATGAGGAGACTGAGACCTGGGCAGGGGAGTGGGGGGGGAGGAGTTAAGTCGCTTGCTCAAAGTCACGCAGTAAGTACCAGAGGTACTCCTTTCCAGAAATAGTAACTAGTTTCAGCTAGTTCAAGACTAGCTAGTTCAAGGCCAGGACTCAGGGTTCCTGACTTATATAGTCCAAAACTATTTCTGTTATTCCACAGAACTATTTTTTTTTTGCTTTTTTGAAGGGCAGTTGGGGTTAAGTGACTTGCCCAAGGTCACATGGCTAGGTTTTTTTTTTTTTGGTGTGTGTGTTAAAATAAATTAATGTATTTTAATAAATAAATAAATAATTATAATAATTATACAATTATATTACATATAATGATATAGTTAATAATAAACAATTAATAAATAATAATTAATAATCCATCTGAGGCTGGATTTGAACTCAGGTCCTCCTGGCTGCAGGATCCATGCTCTATTCACTGCGCCACCTAGCTGCCCCAACACAGAAATATTTTTTACTTCAAAAAAGTAGCATTCTATTATGTATTATATATTATATATATAAATATTTATTACACTATATTATATCACATCCTATTATGTGATATATCATATTATAATGTACTTTATCATATTTGTGCAGCTAAGTGGTGCAGTAGATAAGAGTGCTGGACAAAAAAGTCCAGAAAGACAGAAGTTCAAATGTAGCTTCAAAGTCTTACTAGCTATGACCCTTAGCAAAATCATTTAGCTTGTTTGCCTCAGTTTTGTTATAATAGTATCTACCTCCTCTCGTCTTGTAAAGATAAAATGAGTTAATATTTGTACAGCTCTTTGCAAATTTTAAAGCACTATATAAATGCTGGCTATTATTATTAAACAAATCTACTGAACTATCCACAAAAACCACCCCTTAACACCCTCCCCCACCTCTGAAGGTGACCCCTTCAGTTAGTGGAAAGGACATTGGATTTGAAGCCAGAGGTTCAGCTCTTGGCTCTGCTACTTACTGATGGTGCAACACTGGGCCAGTCAATCTCTCTGGGTCTTAGTTCTTTATCTATAAAATGAGGGGATTCGACTAGATCAGTGGTTCTCAATCTTCCTAATGCTGCGACCCTTTAATACAGTTCCTCATGTTGTGGTGACCCCCAACCATAAAATTATTTTCATTGCTACTTCACAACTGTAATTTTGCTACTGTTATGAATCGTAACGTAAATATCTGATATACAGGATGTGTTTAAATTGAACATAGCCCACAGGCTGAGAACCGCTAGACTAGATGGTCTCTGGGTTCTTTGCAGTTCTAGGTCAAGGATCCTCTGAGCTCTTCTCAAATGTTCCCTCACACTCTGTTTGTCTCTGCTACTAGGAGTGCCATAAGAGGCAACCTAGGTCCAACCCTTTCATTTTCCAGAGACTCAGCAGGGGAACAAGGCCAAACCAAGAGGAACAAGCAGCTCCAACTCAACATCCAATATTCTTTCCAAGTCGGCTTGCTGCTTTTCCTTTCCCCCTGTGACCTTCCATTTTGTATCATGCTTATGCAGCTGTTGTATGTCCACCTCCCCCCAAACCCCACAGTTTTTATGAACTCATTGTGCCTGTTTTCATCTTCATCCCCAACAAGTAGCATAACACCTCACACATTTCTGGGCCTTGTTTATAAAAAGAGGGTGATGGACAAGATGATCTCTAAGGTTCTCTTTCCAGCCCCCAAAGTCTCTTTTAACTCCAAATCCTAACCATGTTATCTGTGAATATGGCAGTTATCAAATGTTTGTTAAACAGCAGAAAGGCAAGTGAGTAGCCACCCAATTAACAAAACAGGGATACCCAGACTATGCACAAAACAGCTTTCTCCTCCCACCAGCCCAAAGTGACCTATCCCTCCCTGCTCAAATTTTCACAGGTGTTTTCTTGATTCTCATAGAAATTAAAGTGTTCTTGGGCATTCCCTGTTTCAATCATTTCATTTTCCAGATGAGGAGATGGGTCCAGAGAAGGGAGGTAACTGGGCTAAGGTCACATGGGCACTGGAACTTGAATCAATGGAAAATCATTTGCAAATTCTGTTCTCTTTATTATTAGCACTTTCACAGTCTAATGTTTCAAGGTTCCAATCTTTGATGTTCACAACTGGTGACCCCAGGTAGCTGTCTAAGACACAATTCAGTCCCTTCTCAGCATTGGTAGAGAAGTCCTTTACTAGAATATCCTTTCAGTGATATTACATTTTCCTCTCTGTCTGTGTCTGTCTCTCTCTCTTGCTCTTTCTCCTCTCTCCCTCTCTCTGTCTCTGTGTCTCTTTCTCTCTCTCTTTCTCTCTCTCTCTCTCCCTCTCTCTCTTGCTCTTTCTCCTCTCTCCCTCTCTCTGTCTCTGTGTCTCTTTCTCTCTCTCTTTCTCTCTCTCTCTCTCCCTCTCTCTCTTGCTCTTTCTCCTCTCTCCCTCTCTGTCTCTGTCTCTGTCTCTGTCTCTCTCTCTCTGTCTCTCTCTGTCTGTCTGTCTGTCTCTCTCTCAGACACACACACACACACACACACAAACAATTCCAAATCTTAAAACACTGTGTAAATGCTAATTATTAATGTTGTTATCATTATTATCCAACATAAAAACAAAACAAAACTGGGAGAACCTGTGTCTCACGACCCAGGCCAATATTCCTTCCACTACCTACCGTGATTGCCAAAGGGGAGAGAGGAATCTGGGAGGTCAAAGTGTACCAAGGATTTGTTGACTGATATGGGGCCAGAAAAACTTGGTCCTAATTGTTGTGAGCCGTAAGATGTTCATATAGAACCAAAATCCCTTGGGTGTTTCTAGCACAGAGAGGATTCTATCAGCAGCTCAAGATTTAGAGGGTAAAAGACAATTATTAGATAAACAGATGATAATGAAAATGTGCAGTAGGATTTTAGGGAGCATAAAGGAGTTGAGAAGGGCTACTAGGGACCCAACGATGGCTAGCATAGAGCTGATGGAAGCCCGGTCTGTGCTGGCGTGGCTTGCGCTGGACTGTGCTCCTCTCCCACATCAGTGCAACAGACCTTTCCTGTCAACCTTCCAAGTTGTCTTGGGCTAGAAATTTGTTTTACTCTGCCTTTTTGTGACTTCTGCTGCTCTAGAATTTGTTATGAGTCACTCTTACAGTATTTTGGAGAGGTTTGGGGGAGAGGGCTAGCAAGTCACTGCGTTTATCCCATCACCTTGCCTCTGCCCCGTCACTGGATTTTTATATATGTCATTCCATACAAGGAAAATTACCTCCCTCCTGCTTTACCCTTAACCATCCGTGACTTTAAAACTTGGGGTCTTTTATACTAAATCACTATATCACATCTGCTCAAATGGGCGTGTGGGTGTGAAGATACGCTTTTAGCCACCGCTGTTAGGTGTGTATGTTTGTGTGTGACTGTGACCTTTCTAGACTTCTACTTTTTTTCCTCATAATGCCCTTCTTCACGACGCATGTCAACTCATGTTTTTGAAGTTTATAGACAAAACATCGGTCATGGTGCATGCTTGGACTATTTCTTTCTTTTTTTTTCTGTCTCCTCTCATTCAAGTCCTCTCCCTCTTCAAAATTTCACCTTTTGAAGTATCATCTCTTCCCAATTAATTGATCCTGAACCCTCTATGTACACATATATACCCATGCTCAGATGTGTATTCATACACATATATACCCTCCTATATAGACATATGAGTAGGTATACATATTTATACATTTGTATTCCCTTCACCTATCCCTCATACTAAGAAAAGATTCATAAGTCACTATTATTGTTTTTCCATGTTGGCATGTAAATAGTTCAACTTTGATAC
>CM053600.1:74447297-74476392 GCA_028646575.1 Pseudocheirus occidentalis
AGTTAGCAAAATCCACTGACCTTTCTCTTAGCCTTTTTTTCTTCTGGCCTGATAAATGTGGTAACTGTGCCTCCAGTGCAGCTGATCTGCTCTCCTATAGATGCGGCTCCCCGCCCGATGCCCCAGGGCCTGAGACAGCTGGGTTTCGGTGCGGGTCCCAGACTGCTGCGAAGAGCCCCGCCTGCTGTGCTGCCTGTAGTGCTTTCTGTCTTGTGGAGAGTTTTGGAGCTTGAAAATCTGTTTTAGAGTCCCATTTTATGAGTTTTTTAGCGTGTTTGTGTGGGATCTGTGGTCCTTTGCTGCTTCTACGCTGCCATCTTGGCTCCCCCCCTTTGGACTATTTATTTCTCACCTGCCTCTGTAGCATCCTTTTGTTACAGTTTGAAGAGAAAGGATACTGAAAATGCTTCCCCCTCCTTCCATGCCTCTGGAGGACTTTTGGTACCAGGAGACACCCTGCTGAATTTCAGTTATGTGAAGTTTTCTTTTTTTTTTTAATTTTTTAAATTTTATTTTATTTGTCTGGGTGTGTTTGTAGGAGGGAAGGTAGGGCAATTGGGATTAAGTGACTTGCCCAAGGTCACACGGCTAGTTTTGTGTTAAGTGTCTGAGGCTGGATTTGAACTCAAGTCCTCCTGACTCCAGGGCCAGTGTTCTATTCACTGCACCACCTAGCCACCCCTATGTGAAGTTTTTCAAGGAATAAATAATAATTTATAATTTCTTTTAAGGACAGAAATTGGTGAAGAGAGTTAGGACTTTTAATGAGAAAATCATTTATATAATTTTGGCATACAGACAATTGGCATTGTCTATACATCTGAATTAAGGTCACATAGACATGTTACTGACATGACATGGCATAGCATGACATAGACACATCATGGACATGGCATAGATATACCAAAACTATGCTGGGCAGACATGTCGTTCACATGACATAGGTGTGTCATTGGTCTGGCTATGTCATTGACATAGCATAGATGTGACATAACATTGCACAGGAGACACGTCATAGACATGGCATAACTTTGCATGGCAGTCATGACACAGGTATGTCATTCACACAACACAGGCATGTTAATCACTTGAGTTCCAAATTCTCTCCTCCTCCCTTTCCTCCCTTGCCCCTATGGCAGCATGCAATTCAATATAGGTTTTACAAATGCCTTCACATTAAACATTAGGTTGTAAAGAGGGATTATAGCCAATGGAATGAACAACGAGAAAGAAAGAACAAAACAAAACAAAGAAGAGAGTGCAAGTAGTTTGCTTCAGTCTGCAGTCAGACTCCATAGTTCTTTCTCTGGGCGTGCATGGGCCTTTTCCATCATGAGTCTTTTGGAGCTGTCTTATACCTTTGCATTGCTAAGAGGAGCCCAGTCTATCAAAGTCAGTCATCACAGAGATGGTGTGCCTTTAGGTACAATGTTCTCCTGGTTCTGCTCCCGTCACTCAGCATCAGTTTATATAAATCTCTTTTAGCACAACAGCATTCCATTACATTCAGATACCACAATTTGTTCAGTCATTCCCCAATTGATGGGCATCCCCTTGATTTCCAGTTTTTTGCCACCACAAAAAAGCTGCTATAAATATTTTTGTACATATGGATCTTTTTCCCACTTGTATGGGTGCTATGGTTTTTATCCCAGTTTTCCCCAGATGATTATTGCATAACTTTGGGACAAAGCAACCCATGTGATGTATTCTCATCAAGAAGATAAGTTTACCACTGCTTCCCATCTCTCCCCGTTATGGTGGTATAGACTTAGATGAATGAGTTCGTTTTAAGAAGAGCATGTTGAACACTGTCTTTTCCTCCTCAGGGGTGACATTACGGCCAGATGTTTATGGTGATAAAGGTCTACAAATCTTCTACAATGTTTCTGACAATACTTCCTGGAAAGATCTTACCCAGACACTTCACACATTTTTGTCAGGTAAAGTAAAAAGCTTTGTTTGTTTAACTTTGATTTATATCACATGTGTTATTAACCCCTCTTTATAGATGAGGAAAACTTAGGTTGAGAGGACAAATGATTTGCTCACTAGGACACGGTCCATAATTAATTAAACTCAAGGCTCTACAGTCCAAGTTCAGGTGCTCTATCCTCTCTACCACCCTGTTTCTCTAGACCCTGACTTCACGTGCTCGTGTAAAACACTGAGGCATTTACTTTTTCTCCTTTTGAATCATCCTAATAATCAAGATATTTCAGGGATTTGGGGGTCTAGATTATACAGAAAATGCTTCATTTGCTTTGCATGTGTAGACATAGCTATATGTGTCCATGTCTGTGTTTGTGTCTGTGTCTACACACTGACCTGTATTGATGTCTCAGATCTTTCAATGACTTGCCTTGTGGCTTTGGGCAAATCCTCCTACTCATGAAAGGGGGTCTCACCCAACCTCTTTAGGATCTCATGAGGCTAAACGGGACATCAGAATTGCAAGCTCTTTGGGGCAGTTGAGAAGAGGAGAGAGATTTAGTGAAATCCAAGTTGTATTCTATTATGACTTGACTTGACTTGTCTTTAAATGGATTTGATCTTCCCCCTCCCCCATTTTGGGTCTGGACCTGTGACTTCACAGGAATGTAGAACTCTTTGTCAAACAAAACTTTTTTTTTAAGAAAATCTTTGTTGGAAAGTTTCCAAGGGCAATTTAACATTGTTTAAAATTTAATGTCATTCTGATTGAAAATTCTTACTCCTAAAGACAAGAACTTCTAAGTGAGACTAGCAAATTGAGAAGATAAGCAAGGTAGTTTATTCCATGAGAGCCCGGCCAAGGCTCTTAAAGAGGTCTATTCACTGAATGGGTGTTAACATCACTCTGAGTACTTGAAAAGGCCTTTGCCTAAAAGGGCCAGGGTCTCCCATTGGATCCTGGGTCATCTCCAGGCATCCTAATGAATATCTGGTCACTAGACCCAGTGGCTCTGGAGGAGAAAGTGAGGCTGGTGACCTCGCACAGCCCTGCCTCCCTCAAATCAAAGTCAACTGCAAGTCATGTCATCATTTCCCTGATGCCGTGTTCCTCTTCAAAAACAAGGCAAACACAACAACCGAGCCGAGGCTGGTGAAATTCATTGTTTGCCAAATAATTGTCATCCCACTACAGCTTACTCTCCAGAAGCACAAGAGGAAAACATAAACTGCTCATCTAGGATGTACTTCATTCAGAAAGAATTTCATGCTCCAAACCACACTAAATTTTCCTGCAAGTTCACAGCAGATATGCTTCAAAATTGCTCAGGCCTGACAGATCCTGATTTTGGATTTCAGGAAGGAAAACCATGTTTCATCATTAAAATGAACAGGGTAAGTACTGAGTTTCCAAAAGGTCAGTGCTAGTCATGAGTATTAGGACTCTACTTCAAGTAAAATGACTTCCTTTAGACAAAGGTAGTTCATGGAATGATGGGAATCCTTGTACTTAACCTATCCCCAAGTCAAAGTTCTATAAGACATAATACTAGGTAGCTAGATGAAACTGTGGATAAAGAGCTGGGTCTGGAGTCAGGAAGACTCATCTTTCTGAGTTCAAATCTGCCCTCAGACACTAGCAGTGTGTTCATGGGCAAGTCATTTAACCCTGTTTGCCTCAGTTTCCCAAATTGTTAAATGAGCTGGAGAAGGAAATGGCAAACCACTCCAGTATTTTTACTAAGAAAATCTCAAATAGGGTCATGAGTCAGACATGATTGAAAATAACTGGGTAACAACAACTATAGAAAATCAAATATTAAGGGTTAAAGGGACTTTAAGAGATCTTTGGTTCAGGCCCTCTTAGTTTATAAAGAAACTGAGACTGGGGAGCACATTTAAATTGTGCCTTTAGGTTTATAAATCACTTTTCTCCTAACAACCCCGAGGAGTAGGAAATGGTGTGTGAATTCTATACTCCCATTTACAGCTGAGAAAACTGAGGCTACATTGGAATTAAGTATTTTATACAAGTGCCAGAGCCCAAGATTTGAACCCAGTCTCCTGATTCCAAGTTCAACATTTTTCTTTCATGAATTTAAGATCTAATTGGGAACATAATGCATATGAATAATGATGCAGAGGTCTGCTTAATCAAAAAAGCAGAGATTTTTTGGAGCTGGAAAAGCCCTTGGAAAAATTAGCAAATCCAACTCAGTTTTACAAAGAAACAAACAGAAAAATAACATCCAGGCCCATCAAAAGAAAACTGATTAGGGCAGCTAGGTGGTGCAGTGAACAGAGCAACAGCCCTGGAGTCAGGAGGACCCAAGTTCAAATCTGACCTCAGATACAACACTTATTAGCCTTGTGACTTCGGGCAAGTCACTTAACCCCAATTGCCCCGCCTTCCCCCTCCAAAAAGCAAATAAATAAATTGATCTCATTTTGTTCTCAAAGAACATTTGATGTTCTTTGATTATGTCAGAATATGAGAATAATTATAAGCTAAGAAATTCTTCCAGGCTTGCTGCTACAACATCACACATAAGGCCTCCTGATGAGAAGATTGAAAGGATGGGTCATTTCCTCTCAGGGTGATCTAGAAAGGCTTCATGAAAGCTAAGAATTTGAGCTGGGTCCTGAAGGACAGTTAGATATGTGGAATATTCCTGATATGTGAAATATTGGAATGAGGAGTGTTTGGGGAATGAGCTAAGACAAAGAAGTAGGAAAATCTACGTCATCAAGAGATGGCAAGTTGACTTCTTTGGCCAGAGCAGTGGGAAGTGTGCGTAGGAAAGGGACAGTCAGGATTTATATTCAAAGTTTTTAAGGACCTGCAGTATTTGGCTAAGTACATTTTCCATTAACCACTGAAGGTAGGTTTGGGAGTTATTCATTAATTTGTTATCTGGAAACAAATCACTCAACAAAAGTGGAGTTAATTAGATTAATCATTGCTGCGGTCTTTGTGAAGTTCAGAATTTAAAAATAAAACAAGATTACTCATCACAAACAACATAAATAAGTTGGTGAAACTCATTAATCAAAAAGACACACATATGTATATTTTATGTATTTAAAGCCTCTCTGGGTAACCAATTTAGAGATTCCCCCCTTATAATTAAAAGTAAAATGACTTTTAAAACAGGCATTTCTCTCATATAAATGCAGAAATGGTCAAATTCATTTTTTGGATGCACAGTAACAAAAAAAAAAAGCTTACTTCCTTATAAGCCATGTGCACCCTGTGACCTAGCCATACCACTACCAAGTTTCTATCTCAAAGAAATCAAAGAAAGCCACTAGGTGGCATGGTGAATAGAGCACTGGTCCTGGAGCCGGGAGGACCTGAGATCAAATTCGGCCTCAGACACTTAACACTTACTAGCTGTGTGACCTTGGGCAAGTCACTTAACCACAATTGCCCTGCCTTCTCCCTCAAAAAAAGCAAATAAATAAAAATAGAAATCAAAGAAAAAGAAAAAGGATCTATAGGTACAAACATATTGAAAGAGCCTCTCCTGACTAGAGTAAAAAAGTGGAAATTAAGGGGGGAAAGAAGCGTGTCCTCCTCACGGTATATGAATGTAATGGAATGCTATTGTGCCATAAGAAATTATTAAATGGACAATTTCAGAGGAAACTGGGAAGACCTTTAAGTCCTGTCCACCTCTTCATGACCTCATTTGAGGTCTTCTCAGCAAACATACTGAAGTGGTTTGTCATTTCCTTCTCCAGCTCATTTTACAGATGAGGAAACTGAGGCAAACAGGGTTAAGTGACTTGTCTGGGGTCATACTGCTAGCAAGTATCTGAAGCCAAATTTGAATTCAGGACAATGAATTTTCTTGACCACAGTCCCAGAACTCTAACCACTGCACCACCTAGCTTCACAGAGCAAATAGAGTAAAAGAAGAACAATCAACACAATGATAACTCTATAAAGAAAAACAACTTTGAAAGACTTTAGAACTGTGATCAATGCAAATATAAAACACATGGCCATAATGATGAACATGAAACACATGACTCGCCTCTAAGCAAAACAGAGATGAACTTAAAATGCAAGAGATAAATGTGTTTGAACAGAGTTAATGTGAGAATGTGTTTTGCTGTGTTACTCAGCTATCCATTCCGGGACTTTAAAATCTTTTTTTTTTCTTTTTTTAATTTGATGTTCAATGGAGAAAAGGATAGTGAGGACTGATTAATTTTTTTAAAACTTACATGAAGAAATAAAAATAATAAATTAAGGAAAAAAGTAAGTTAGCCTCTTTTCAAGGTGTTTAACAAATGTCTTTTTTCTTTCTCAGATTGTCAATTTTCTCCCCAGCAACAATAATACTGCTCCCAGGGTGGACTGTACATTTCTAGTAAGTCTGACTCTTTTCCTACTCCAGAACTATTTCTACAATGATCAGTACCTAGCACAACACCTGGCCAACAGTAGATACTGAATACATTCTTTCTGACTGATGATATACTGAATATAAAAAGCAAGTCTGATGAGTGAACAGTATAACTTAAGGAATAATATGATAATAATGAGACTAATGGTTACATTAATCAAAACACTGTTGAAAACAAGAGTTGATGGCCTAGACAAACCACATGAGGATAACTGTATGTTCACATCTGGACACCATATTTTAGGAAAGTTGCCAGCAAACTGTAGTACGTTCATGAGGACCTAAAATAACTAAGGAGGCTTTGCCTGGGGAGGGAGTAGTCGTAAGCAAAATAAATTCTAAAGATGTACAAAAATATTTCAAAGCACCCTTTTTGTATTGGCAAAGAATGGGAAACTGATGAAGTACCTAACAGCTGGGGAAGAGCTTAACAAGTTATGTTGTATGACTATCAGAGAATACTATTGTATTCTCTATATGAAGTGATGAAAGCAACAGTTCTGGAGAAAGCTGGGAAGATCCATGTAATGATACAGAATGAAGTAAGCAGAATGGGACACAAATTTATATGATGAAAACAATATCATAAAGACAAATAAATTTGAAAGACTTATAAACTCTGATCAGCCTAATTACCAACCATGATTCCGGAGGACTCATAACAAAACATGCTACCCACCTCCTGATACTGAGGTGAAGGATACAACAGCACAGATTGAGACATATGTGTATGCATATGTGTATGTGTGTACACATACACACATGCAGACATAGACACACACAACCAATTATGGAATTTGTTTTGCTTGACTTTATATGTTTGTAACAGGGGGCTTTGTTTTCTTAATTGGGGATTGGGGAGGTGGGAGAGAAAGCAGATTTTTGCTGATTTAAACAACCACCTTAATAAAGGATGATTTACCTGGAGAAGGGAAGGCTTGGGGGCAGGCAGGATGTAGACAGCTACTGTCAACTATTTATTAGGAAGTCTTGTGCAAGAGGGATAAGACTTGTTTTGATCGGCTCTAGACTGTAGAACAATGAAAGAGCAGCAAATGGGTGTTTTAGTGAGATATATTTCAGCCTGACTTAAGGGAAAAAAACCTCTAAATAATTAAAGCTCCTCAAAGTTGAGAGGCAATACAGTGTAGTATTAAGGTCACTGAATTAAGAGTTGGAGAACCTGGATTCAAATTGTGAGACTGTCACTTTCTACCTTGTTTGACCCTGAGTAAATAATTTACTCTTTCTGGGCCTGTTTCCTTACCCATAAAAGGGAGAGGGGGTTTGGACAGGCCGCCTCAAGAAGGTATGCTTTATTTCAATTAAATAAGCATTTATTAGACACCTGCTGTGTATCACGTCACTAGAGGTCTCCAAGTAGAGGCTGCATGACCATTTGCTACGAGATGTATAGGTTACATATGGACAAGATGATTTCTGAGGCCTCTTCCAAATCTGAATTTCTGCAATTTGAGTCATGTCTTTCAGACAAAAAGCAATTTTTAAATGAAAGGAACTACTAGAAATTCGTTTTCTTGACAATTTTAAATGTGTTTATGCTGTTAAAGAATCAAATTCATGGGGCAGCTCGGTGATGTAGTGAATAGAGCACTGGCCCTGGAGTCAGGAGGACCTGAGTTCAAATGCAGCCTCAGACACTTAACACTTACTAGCTGTGTGACCTTGGGCAAGTCACTTAACCCCAAATGCCCCCCTCAAAAAAACAAAAGAGAATCAAATTTGCAATAACTTCACATTTCTTGCTACTATGCTTTTGCTTAATAAAGCAATTTTTAAAAGAATAACAATATATCTTGAAACTTCAAGATAGGTCAGTAAAATAAAAAAATCAGTGAATAATGAGGGCAGGAACTGGCTATTGTTACCTTGCTTAGCAAATGTATCCAGCACAGCATCACTTACAGAGGAATTCTCAAAATGTGTGATGACAATTCTGATAAAGATCCAAGGCAGTTTGACTTCCTCCTAGAAGTGTGCCGTAATCCACTTTGCATATACTTATGTTCATGCTATCTCTTTACTTTAGAACAGTACTTCAGAGTAGGGACTATTTCACTTTTGTTAAGTTAATATACTCTTAACATTAATATATAACATTATTGTTTTATAATGTCTCAATTGTGTAATATAACAGTTATTAGTAATGTAATATACTAAACTTGGTATATTCCTTGCTAGATAGTGCTTAATTTTTGTTGAATGATTATGAAAATGAAGTTTAGTTGAATTAACATTATCAATAATTACCACACATTACCATCTTAACATCAGTAAATACACAGAATATAATATTAAGAAAGTTAATAATATATTCATATTTAGTCCCATCAGAGCCTCATCTGCTAGCTTTTTTAAAAATTTGGAACATTTCTTCTCAAACTAAAAACTGGATTTTTGTGTTAACAGTTTAAACATGCCTATCCAATTTGTATATTAGTTGAAAACAAAGTATGAAAAAAATGCCCAGTTATTAGAGCTTCTAGATTTCAGTAAGTATCATACAAAAAATTTTCCCCCTCCAACTGAAGATGTAGTACTAGACAACTTGTTGGTCCTGTCAACAAAAGCTAAAACAAAAACGATTCAAATAGTTATTGATGAATTCTGAAAATTTCTGAAAAAGATGTGAAAATTTTCTTGCATCTTGGTCTCCCATGTAGCAACAAAACACACCTGGTTCTTACTCCTAAATGAGGAAAAACAAGCTATTTCTGTGCTTATGAACATATTCTGGCTTGCCCATACCTCAGGATGACAAAATGTAAGTTCTCTTCAGGCAGTTCATTCAGTAATATATGCTCAGCACTACTATTTACAGTTAATTCCACAGGACAAGTTGATTGTAAGGGTTAAATAGTTTACAGGAATGTCTCAACATTTCTATTATCACTTATCTGATAAGCTATACATTATAAACCTGATAAATAAGCAACTTGCCACTACCCAAAGTAATTGGATTAAAAGTTTATTTCTTACTCTTAGGAGGAAGACCACAAAGACCTCAAACCTCTAGAAGTGGACTACTACCCATCCAATGGTACTTTTAGTCTACACTACTTCCCTTATTATGGGAAAAAAGCACAGGTATATTTTTTAATCCATACTTTTCTATTACCCTGACATCACTAACTTCTTAGAAAGGCAGCCAACACAGCAGATAAGCTCCGGAAAGCTCAGATAAGTAAGGAAAGCTTCAGTTACTAGCTGGGAGGCCATTGGTATCCATCACTACATCTAAACTAACTCCAATTCCTTAAGTGGGCCCTTGATCCCATCCTTTCCTTCCCTTCTTCAGCACTTTGTTACCTCCCTCTTGTGTATCTCCAATCTCCGGGTCCCCCCCTCCATTTGTCTACAAATGTGTGGGTCTATGTGATCCTAAAAATGCCTCCCCCTGATTTTTAAAATTATCTCAATTTTGCATTTACATCACCTTCGATTCTGACTATATCTTCTCCCTTTCTTTCACTCAATAGGCCATTCCTAGCCAACACACACACACACACACACACACACACACACACACACACACACTAGGTGATTCAGCAAAAAATTTTTAACGTATCAATACTCTGACAATACACACAATATTCTGGTCTACAACCAATCCTCCTGCCTCTGAAAAAAAGGGAGCAAGGTGCATTTTCATCTCTTGCCTAGCCTATCCCCTTTAATATCAACTACTGAAAAAGTTGCCTGTCCTGGATGTCATTACAACTCATTTCCTCCTCAAATTTTGCATAGATTATTACTCATTGAAACTGCTCTCTGGGCTCTAATGAACTCTTATTATAACACCACTTCCTTCTTTATACTCTCCTCTTATGTCTTCAGGCCCATGTAACACATTATTTCTATCCTCTCGCTAACCAGTGTCTTGTTCACTAACTCTTTGCCATCTTAAGGTGGATTTCCTTGAGGTTTTATACTCAAGTCTCTACTATGCTTGCAGTACTCTCCCTTTGCAGCCTCGGTTTTATGGCTTTAAAAATCCATGCATACTATTTCCAAATGTACATCCTCAAGGCCTGACCCTGTCACCTGAAACTTGAGCTTCTAGTTGCTCTTGTGATATTTCTGCTTAGATGTCATCTTTCCACTGTAGCACACCTAACATGCCCACAATTAAGCTTAGCCTCCCTAAATGTCCTTCTTGTGACTTGGCTACCACTTTCCAGTATCCCAGGTTTGAAATTTTGGTGTTACTTGGTTATACCCTCACCCTCACATTCAGTAACCACATCCTGTTGATTCTACCTCTGAAATATCCCTGACCTCTGCTCTGCCCTTTCTATGCCCAGTACCATCTCCCAGGAAAACCCTCCTTGTCACACATCTAGACTGCTGCACTACCCCTCTCAAAAGATTCTCATCTTGCCTCTGCCTTCTCTAATCCAGCCTTCAGAGCAATGGTGGACTTTCCTTAGTCATTGATCTTGTCATTTCTTGGACAAATTTAGTTGTTCCCTATTCCTCAATGAATCAGATTTTAACTTCTGTGTCTCCAATCTAGTAGTTCCCTCTTTCTAGCCTCGTTCCCATTCTCCAACATTAATGCTTTTAGTCAAGCTTGACTACTTTATCCTAAGACTAAACCACTCTGTTCCCTAAATACCCTGCTGTGCAGACATACCTCTCTGCCACTTCTAATTGTCCTCCATATTTGAAATGTCCTTCCCTTCTCTTTATCTCTCTAATTCCCACTTACTCTTTAAGGGCCCAATTCAAGCGCCCCATCCTCCATAAAATGCCCCAAGGCACCATAACCTTTCCTATTTCTCACCTTTTTTCATATATCATTTCCTTCAGACTCAACTGTAAGCTCTTCAAGGGCAGAGATCTCTGGCATACTTATATAATGTACTATCTTTTATTATATATGTCATTCTCTGTAGCGCCAATGCAATATTCACAGCACCAACAGTCACTATAAATATGCCAGTATAGTGCTCAATGACAAAATATAAGACTCTCCATATGGAAGACTGAAGCAAAACATTTACTGACACCAGAAAAGTGAATCCCCAAACCAGTAAGCCAATTCCATCATAGTAACAAGTAAGTTAATAAGCCATAACAGTACAGAGAGCCACAGCATCCTTTAGCCTTCCCACAAACCAGCACAAGGCTAGCTACCAGAGCAAGTGGTGAACACCAACATTTACTCACTAGCCTATCTCCCTTGGTTGGATGCATCCTCTCCTCCTACAGCATCAACCTGCTCTGACTCCCTGCTTCCTATGGGCGATGCTCCATCCTCCAGCAAACTCCTCCCCCCACAAGCTCCATGTGATAATATTCAACCTATGAAGGGACAGAGAATATTTTCAAATCAGGGAAGGTCTTCAAATTCCCTTGGTTTATTAAGGGGCAAGGAAAATCTTCATATTCCCATTACCATTACTTTCTCTCCAGAGCAGATTAGAACTGCCTCAATGCAGGAATCTTCCCTTATATCAGTACTTAGATAGTGTTTGGTAGATAATTAGTGGTTAATAAATATTTGAGGATATGAACTATTAACTACTGATGTGTACTCTGAAGTCAGGTAAAAAAAAATACATAGGGACGACTAGGTAGAACAATGAATAGAGCACTGGCCCTGGAGTCAAGAGGACCTGACACACTTACTAGCCATGTGACCTTGGGCAAGTCATTTAACCCCAATTGCCCAGTCTTCCCCCCTGCAAAACCAAAAAAAAAAAACATATAGAAAAATAAAAGGCATTATTTAATGCTAACCTTCACCTAACCCAATATTTCTTCACCAATCCTCCCATGATATCCTAAATCATTGCTTTCCTTGTTTATGGAAAGATATAATCTAATTTTTTTTCTTTTAATGAAAAAGGGATAGCAAACTTTTGGAAACCAGTTGCCCACTTTCTTAATCTTGATTTAAGTATATTCATGTCAAGAAGACTATATATCTAATTTGTTCCTGCTTGTACTTCTCTACAATCCATGCAAATAGTGAATGCTACTAAAATAATCCAGAGAAAGGTTGGATGTCTGAAGTATAGCCTCTCACTCTGGCACTCAGTTTTGTGGGAGAACATGACATGATTTTTCTGAATGGTGATGGTTTCCAATACCAACTCCACTAAACTCATGTTTCACATTCACTTTCCTTACATTTGTTGCTTAAATAAATGAAACCAAAAACAACTTCAGGAAACCTAAAAATAATTCTCCATCTTATGCTTCCCTTTCAGCCCCACTATAGCAACCCACTAGTAGCGGCCAAATTCCTCAACATTCCCAAGAATAAAGAAGTTATCATAGTGTGTAAAATCATTGCAGAGAATGTAAGTTTTGACAACCCTCATGATCCATATGAAGGAAAAGTGGAATTCAAACTTAAAATTGAGAAATGAAACAAGCACTGTTCATAATCCAGGTGAAGACTCTTTCAAGAAGGCTGGCCAACATTCAGAAAATAATGAACTGCTACTTGTTTTGTACTGATTTGCTTATTTCCGTCCCATATGAGGTGGGCTTCAATTTTTTTTCTCTCTCCATATCAATGCTGAAGTCAACCTGATAATTCCTGAGAAGCAACTGGCTGAAAACCACTGGGTATTTCCTAAGACAGCCATACGTTCATGGCTCCATCAGCTAGGCTTTGTGGCTACAATAAAGATTTGTTCATCTATTACAGCAACCCTTACTCAGAAACCACTTAGTGAAGGACATTATAACTGACATCTCTATCTTTGTAGTCACTTTCCTTACTAAAATTCTATGTGTTTGTCTATTGTTAATGATTATCAGATTAATGGAAAAGCTATTAACCATGTGTCATAAAATAATGGCTTGTGATAACATTCTGTATTCTTGCTTTTAGTAATGATAAGAAATATTAAGAGATATATCCAAGTTATTCTTATAGTAACAAGAATATAGTTTTCTTTAACTGGACATCTACAAATTCATTTGGATTATTTTCTGGGTTAAAAAAAGGAACTGATGTGAAAATTCAACTTTCATTTTAATGTACTTATTTAAGTTTCCATGATAAATGATTTTTGGAGAATTAAAAAATATAAATATTAACCACTAAAAATTCATTATTTACACCTTTGTACATACACATTAGCTTAAAGATAAAGTGGCCAGCTAATTAAATACTATATGACTTTTTTTTAAGCAATAAAGAATGGCTCCCAGACTCCAAGTAATTAATCCATGACAGCAAATTTGCAAAACCAAACACTTCCAAGATCCATCATGATACTGATAGGTGCTTTCCTTCCTCTCTTCCCAGTTGTACCTCTCCTCACCTTTGTAAGCTGTCTTTGTGAGCTGCTGGGGGCAAAAATATTTCTTACACAAATCCTCTGGCAAGACTTTGGATGATGGCTATACTGTTGCCAGGCCCATACTTAAAACTCAATAAGAAAGGCAATGTTTAAGCTCTATCGACAACCTATTTGATAGAATCATAATTTTAGAGTTGAAAGGCTCCTTAGACATCATTGAGCCAACCTCCTCATTTTACAAGTAGAGTCAGGATATGAATCCAAGTCCTCTGGAGCAGAGGTATTAAACATGTGGCTAACAACACTCAAGTGCAGTCTGAACCAGATTAAAATGTAACTGGAAGATATTTAACAAAATAAATAACAATACAATAAAACATGGAAACAACGCATTTTAAAGCTAAGTCAATAGGCAGCCTGCAGAAAGCATTGCGTACAGATCAGAGGTCCTTATTTCAATTTGATTTTGATGTCACTGTTCTAGATGTCTCCAAGTCCAGTGATTTTTCCATGACACTCTACTGCCTCTCACTTTTGGTTTGCTTTTGGTGTTAGTAGGTATTTCCTTATAACAAGCTTGCACCATCACTTGCACCCTTTATTCCTGAAGGTCTTATCTTGGATCAAACAAGACAAGTTTTATTAGCGCATTTCCCAGAAGACAGTTCTTCCAACACTTGAAGATAGCCATTATACCCACAGATCCCCACTCTTCCCACCCACAAGCCTTTCTTCTCCTTCAAGCAAAGCATCAGGAGGTCTATAAAAGACATAGGTATAATTGCCACAGTTTGGTGGATGCACAAATTGGTTAAGTCACTAGGCCAAGGTCATAGAGGAAGAAGCAAGCAGTTTAACTAGGATTTTGAGTTAAGATTCTTTTGAGCAGACCATACAGCCTCTTTCAGGAAGGATCACCACTATCTTGATTTATCATCAGGAACAACTAGAGAAACAGTCAGAACCAAACAACTAGGAAGGAATTATAAATCTCATATGAAGTGACAGGTTAAAAAATTAATTAGGATTCAGACTGACCTAAATATTCAATAATTTAAACCTTGTGGGGGTAAGTAACCCTTGCCAATTTTCAATGACGATTAAAACTAGCCCCAAATATTTAGCATTAATACTGTTGACCCATACATCACTTAATTAATATGTGAGCCTCTATTCACTCTGATAAAAATGATGTAGGAATAAAGACATTATTTCTAAGTCAAATCCTTAGTCCAACTTTACAAATCGCTGTCTTGAAAATGCAGTGATTAGATTACCCCTAAAATTAAAGGGCTATACATAGTTGCAAATATCCAGTGACCAAAGATTCTAACTTCAATGCAAAGGACTATTTTGGTTGTAGATAAACAATTCACAAAGATGCAGGAGGGGAATTTCCACAGCACCTTTTGTATTCTACCTTACTGCCATCGAGATAATGCTCAAGAGACATGGAATTCCATGTGACTGCTATCTGGTTGTGAATGACAAGACTGTATAAACAGTGTGTATGCAAGCTTTTGACTATATTTCAAAGTAAAATGAAAATTCTTAAGATGACCTGTTTCAAATTTTCTAATCCTCTTCCCTTCCAATAGGACAAATAATGAAGAATTAGTTAATACATTAGCTATAATAATTATGTTTTCTAATCAGTCTCTGAAATGTAAAGTAAAAGGTGTCATTGATACGTTCTTAGTATTTAAAGTTCATTCCTGAATGGCTGATTCCACTATGTTACTGGATACAAAGATGTTCAAAAAACATGAGAGGTCTTTTGATGACAGAAGGAAAGCATAAGCTATCAGAAGCAAATTTCTGTCTTAGAATTAAGTCTCAATCATGTATAGCAAGAGGGGAATGGAATACCATAGATAAACAAATGTACAGTTCATTGAATTAATTATTCCAACTTCCAACTATACCCAAACACTGTATTGGAATTAGATGATTAGATTGACTTGAGTTTCATGTTTTCCTGTTCATTCCCTTAAAATGAGTTCATAAGGTTTTTTACATATGAGATATTTATCTTGAATGATCAAAAGTTAACTGTACATTTATTTATATAGGAAATTTTTGAGACTTTCTTCCCTTCTGAATTTCATTTAATTAAAGGATATCAATATTAAGTAAATGGCTGTAATTTTCACTTTCTCTTCCATAAAGGATCATCTTTTTAAAGGGTCAAAAGCCTTTAAAAAAATCCAATGTTATGAGATGTTATTCAAAATGAGCAGCAAATTAGTGGCAGAGAGACCAAGACGTACAGGGTTATTCATAAACGTCAATGAAATTTGTAAGTCACTTTCAATTACCTATTATTATGAGCGTGAGATGAAAATCTATCCCAATTATTAGGGCACTGTAAAAGTTACGATCTACCAGAAAACAAAGCCATCTTTTATGTAATATAGCTTATCATCTATCTCCTTCAGTCTTCCACAAATTAGCCAGGAGAACAATGGTTCTTCTGGCCCTGCCACCTCCATAGAGGTGAGTACTGTAGCCAGGTATAATCAACAAGGGAGGCCAAGAAATAAAACCCCTCATAAATGCAACATAGTATGCTGGGAATTAGGGGCATCACAAAGTTTATCACCAGGGTAAATCTTTTTGGTCCTGGCAATTAAATTTCACTCAATTTTTAAAGTAAAGCCAGACCAAAAATATTCTAGACAGAATAATCCTGAATTAGAAAAACACAGAGCTTGTTTAAAATGCCCATGCGCGTTTTATTAATAAAGACTAACAGTGCCAAGTTAAACAAGTCAAACAATTAAAGTCTCTTTAAATTCCATAAAATATTACAGAAAAGTTTATTTGTGTTTCGATAAAAAGACTATTGTCTTTGAACAGGCAGCTGATAGCATTTGTGCAGTTAATTTTGCTTTGTGAATAAATTTAAAAAGAGACTACACCGCCTGCCTGAAATGCCTTTTTTAATAAAAAAATGAACTATTAAAAATGATTGACAAATTCTGAGTTAAAAAACTGTTAAAACATTTTCTATATTTAATTTCAACTTTATAATAGATTACAGGAAGATGCTTACGAAACAAATACAAACATTTGTTTCTGTACATGTCTTTAAATGATAGACTTATAAGTATGTAAACAACTATATAATAAAAAGTTTCCAAAGTCTGCCTGTAAGAAATCAGGCAAATTTTACATAAGCAATAAATCATTCCAAACTTTCAAGATATTTTATATAGCTGCACCAGCATGGCAGTAAACTTTTGCCAAACAAAAACTTTTTTTTAAACCTTTTTAATCCATACATACCAACATAGAGAGGAAAATTATATAAACTTGATGGAATTACAACAGTAAATATAATTTAAGGGAAATAAATTCATAACATTTATGGAGTTTAATGTTTAAAAAAGTAAAACTTTTTTTTTGTTTGGTTCTTTGGACATTGCATGATTTAGCAAAATAAAAACATATCATCTTGCTATCCATCAATTAGTGGCACCACTCAAAACACTCTTCAAATAAATGGCCATTCAGCGAACCATTTTCCACAAAGGGATAGCATTTTATTTTCATTGATGTGGATGAAGTACAATTTCTTCAACAAATTCAGCAAGAATTGTTATGGGGCAAAATGGACATTCCTTCAAGTAAAAAATATTAGAAAACAAGACACAAAATCCTACTGAGTAAATAAAGGGATCGGCATTAGCACACCGGTATCAAAACACACATTCACACCACATTTTAAAAACCCTACGAAAAACAACCCTTGCTTGCTTATCAGAGCCGCACTCTCTAAATTCAACAGCTTACCAATATTTCCTTAGGGGTAGGATCAAAAGTAAAAATAAAAATCCACATTTTTTAAAAAAGTTCTCTTCCCTAGAACAATTTATTCCTGAAGCTGAATTTGAAGGGAGGGACACGTCTACACGCCAAGAAATCAGTCTTCATCGTCATTTTCATTAAAGTCCTCATCGTCATCGTCGTCTTCCCCAACATAAGATACTGGAGTTTCAACTCTGGAGCCGCTGTACTGAGAGCCGTTGGAACTCGTCGCCAACATTCCATCTGTACCATTGGTAAAATCACTGCAGGGTGAAAAGTAACAGCTGTCATTGTAGTTCCCAACATGAGCTTAAAAAAAAACCGTTTAAAATGGATTAAGAAGGGCAGTAGGCAACGCATTCATGGTCTAAGTTTTGAAGGTGTGGATGCAGAAATGTAAACACATAGATCAACTGCCAATAACAGAATCTCTGCCCCTCTGGGAACTTTCACTCACAACAGCCTATCTGTTCTACGGTATTCCTATGGAGAAGATGGTGATAGGCTGGGAAAGGCTCTCCAAAGACCCAAGACTTATTCAAGGCTACAGAGGAATCACAATAGAATAGAATAGCAATGACACCTTCCCATGAGAAGCACAAATGGGTCAATTTGTGTAATGGGTTTAAAAACAAAAACAATGTTTGCTCCAAATCAACATATCAGACAATTTGACATTCACCAATAACCTGCATTAAGTGGTTTGTTCAGGGTCATATGTGGCTGAAGCTGTTTTCCTGACTCCAATTACCTAACTACTGAACCTCTTCTCATGGTATATGCAATGACTGGCCTAAAATAGGAAATGCTACTCTATGTTAACTTGAGAGTTACACACCTTCCTGTCAGGAAGACCTCCCCAGATGGGACTGTTTCTGGAACATTTCTAGGATTCCAATCTACTTGGTTCAGGTTGAAATTAGAAGATGTCCCAGAGCAAGATCCAATGGGTTCAAAATGGCCAAACACTTGTGAGTCATTATGCCCAAAGCAGCTAATCAGAAATACTGAGACACCTTAGGTACCTTCCAGCCATTCTGGCAAGCTACCCAAAGAACTGTCTGTGAACTAAAAATCACTGTCAATTAGTATTCAAAAAACCCCAGAAACTTTAACAAGTGCAGGCATTCAGCAGGCCCCAAAATACAAGTACATGACAGTGCACAATGCAGAAAATTCTAAATCCTTAGTAAATTTTAGTTGGTTGTGATGATAATCATTAGAGGCAAAGCTTTTTTGACTTCCAGTGTGTTTCTCTCCCCATAAGACCACTTTCCTAAACACGACACAAGAAAAAAACAGCTATAGAGCTATTGAAGTGACTTATTATCAACTCAAATGCTTGCTTGATACAGTGATGAATCAGTGTCATGCAGTAGGCAATTTTTCTAATGGTACAAACTGCAATATATTAACATCCTGTCATTCTGTCAGATTCTTGTTCATGTCCTATAAATCCCCTATAGAGGATTTCCCTGACACAATGGAAAGCTTCTAGTCTTTAATATTTTGTGGATACCGCTGCAGATATTGGGCCATCCACCTCTCCTCCCTACAGTGCCAGCCAATCTCCGATTAATTTGCTTGATGATGGCTTTCAATTCACTTCTTGCTTATAGTTATAGCTGGAAATATGAGAAAGTATATTGGGGTGTAAAATTATCATGTGCTTCATTCTCCCACGTCCTTAGTCAACCAAGATTTTGATTTTCCATTGATCATGGTGGTCCATGACTGACAGCCAAATCCATCAGGGGAACAGTGGTGTTTTAAAAAAAAAAGAAAACCAAAACTATTTTTCACCTAAGTCATGTATAGTCCCTGTTTAAGAGAGATGTACTCAAACAACTCAGTGGGCTTCCATCCAAGTGCATGTCAAAAGTTGGGCAATAGGTTTTCTTTGTCCATTTTTTCCCTCCCCTCTGGGGATGCTAAAATGTTTTCATTGTCTATGGATCTTTTTACTGGGGAAGGCCTCAGTAAGATGCTGAAAGCAGTACACTCATAGTATCTGTGAACAAAAGCTAGAGTACCTAAGTCCTCTTTCATTCCAGCTTTTTTTGCAGGACATCCTCCATGACATGTTTTCCTTGATCCTGATAGTTATAACAGATAACATTCACAGAGCATTTTTTTAAGGTTTGGCAAAGCACCCAACACACATCTCTGCCCTGTCTCTCATAAAAATGCAGTGAGTTCGGGGCTACTATTTTAAATTTAATTTTAAAGATGAAGAAACAGAGGCTGAGAAGTTAAGTGACTTGTCCGATGTCAGAAAAGTAGCAAGTACATTACACGGGATTTGAATCTAGTCCCATCACTCTGTACAAAATGGACCAAGGAGCTGCGTCATCATGTATGCATAAAATATAGCTTGTTTTAGTTTTGCAGGCTACATTTCAATTAACCGAATTAAATGATTTTTTTAAAAATGAAAAAGTACAGACATGTTGTTCATACTTTTCAGGCAACTGTGTGACTCTAGTGATACAGAAATTATGTGACTAGTGATACAGATGCTGAAGAAAATGGTAAAAGCCTGCAGGCTCTCTTCTCAAAGGATCCTCAAGGATACCTTCCACTTACATATAAGATCACAGAGATGAAAAACAAAATAAGTATATAGGTTAGTAGTTGATGACATTTTCTTAGCTGCTTTTTTCCCCTAATAATAATGTGCAACTGTTTTGTTTTTTTTCATTTTTTCCCCTCTCCTTGGGATAGCTTTAAAGCTGATGCCTGAATCCCTTCAAAAGTATATTATTGCCAAAAACAGGTTTCCTCTGTGTTGTACTTGTGGTCAAGCTGCGTGTTCTAACTTCACGTGTCTTGACGGTTCCAATGACCAAGATGAAAAAAGATGATTATTTGAGAGATGACAAATCCACTCCATTTTGTGTCATAACGCTTTAGAGTTTAAACTCTACGAGGTTGGATTTGCTTAGCTGGTTCTCAAACAAAATTCTAGTTGCTTGTTTTGAGATGTGATGTCTTCCATGATCTTCAATAATCTTCCCCAACATGTTTTGTAAATGGTCTTATACTCAAAATTAGTGTTCTCTATGGCTGCCATGTTTGTCTGCTCAGTCAAAATCAAATATATTTACAGATGGTGGTGGTTTTCCGGCCTGTTTTGGTCTTCCTATTGTGGTAACTATTTTAAGAAATTAAGCATCTCAAAGAAATGGTGATAATTAGATGCCATTAATTTTTCCCTACTTCTCAGAGTCCACAGATCTAAACATGCTGGGCTTTTAAAGACTTTCTTCTAACAATGTACATCTCCTGTAAATGTTAAGATGCTACCAGACTCCTTGACATATATAACAAGAGACAACTGTGTTCGATGATCCTCCAATTATCAAGGAAGCCATAAAACAAGTAAGAGTATACTCGGTAAAGGTGTTTACCACCGTCATGAAATATGTGTGTGTGCTACATAGAATCTAAACAGAAAACAGATTTTTTCCCTATAGAAAAGTCCACCTGATATTCCTGTAGTAGATATTCTTGTGCTGCATACATTAAGCACTAAAATCTCCTCAATGAGATCCCACAACCACTCAAAATTGTTCAGTCCAATAATCCACACAGGAAAATCAAGGTAGTTGAAGAATGACCACTGTAGACTGTGACGTTCAGATAAACAGCCTGTCCATTAAGCTGATCCATAAATAATACTTTCTATCATGCAACTATCCACAGATGGACAACAAGTTAGGATCTAGAATCAAACAGGGAAAGAGAGCAGGTTAGATTGCATTTGTGAAGTTACATACGGCTTCAGGGATGGCAAGCTCTCTTCTGTTGCAAAGATTTATGTTTTAAACAAAAATACTTTTTGGGATGGCTATAAACCATCTACAAAGAACTAGATATAGATGAATGAAATGAAGGAAAAAACACTCAAGCAATTCCTGTGTGCAAATCCCTAGCAATACAAAAGGAAAAGAAAGAGAGTCCTTGCTCTTAAGAAGCTCATATTCCAATAAGAAAAGATGACACGGGGCGGCTAGGTGGCGCAGTGAGTAGAGCACCGGCTCTGGAGTCAGGAGTACCTGAGTTCAAATCCAGACTCAGACACTTAACACACAAAAAAACTAGCCGTGTGACCTTGGGCAAGTCACTTAACCCCAACTGCCCTCCAAAAAAAAAAAGAAAAAAAAAAAAGAAAAGATGACACACATAAATTCTAGGAGATTTTAGCAGTAAGTCAGAAGGACAGCTTCAGTGGTCCTCAGGGTGCAATGGCAAGGCAGAGGGTGGGACATCTTCTTTAATGTCATGTCCAAGTTAAAATAACATTTCTTATGATGAGCCAATTGATGGTGCTATGGACTTTGGTGGGAACAACTTCTTTGCTGGATCTTCAGTGGCTATGGCCACTGACAAGGCAATGGCGATAGCCCCTGCAAAAGCAGTTACCAGCTTGCATCTCCACAAGAGTTGATTCCCTGGATGATGGTTGACGGGGCTGGGCCAGACATAAGGACTACAGTTAGGGAGTTGGATGAGGTGTGGGGTGAGGAAGGCCATTGCCATTCTTTCGGGGAAAGAGAAGGGAAGGTGTAATCAATAATAAACACAACAGGGCACAACTAGGTGGGGCAGTGAATAGACCACCTGCCCTGGAGTCAGGAGGACCTGAGTTCAAAGCTGGCCTCAGACAGTTAACACTTACTAGTTGTGTGACCTTGCACCAGTCACTTAACCTCAACTGCCTTACCTTCCCCTCCAAAAAAGCAAAAATTAATAAAAATGATAATAATAATAAAAATAAACCCAATAGAATCTTTTATCTGCTGCAATTTTGAGTCAACTGTAAGATATGGTGCAGCCCACTATTGAATGTAACTGTGAAAGTCCACTTGTTCCCTATTAAAACCTCCATTGAGATGCCCTTGAGTCATGTTTAGACGACTTTCACAAAGATTTATACGACTGGGACTTGGCATAGAGCTCAACAGTTTTTGACACTCTGGTCTCCTTGTTGTAGCAATAAGTTTACATTAGTTAAATAACTATGTACAATTATTATGCTCACTATTTATTCATTTCTGTTTCTAATGTCATTTTAACCATTTCTGATTGCCAGAATGCAGTTGTTTCAATTTAACAAAATATCTTTTTCTCATTATTACTCCATCTTCTTGGTTTTTACTCATTCTGACTTTAGCTGTACCAAGTCATTAGTCTTCAGTCAGGGATAACTGCAACATCAATAACAAGTTGTCTTTTCAGCTAAAGCTTCAATTTGATTTTTTTTTATGTGTGATGTTAATTGGTGCTCATCATGTCTAACAGCAACCAATTATTTTCCCAAATAAAGTGCTCATGATGTAAAGGTATGAGGTTTCTGTTTAATTTATGTTTTAAACCTCTCTCATTCCTTCTTCCTAAATTATGCTTTCCCAAATATTTTTCCCCATTCTCACCTTTCTTGCCTTTGCACTGAAGTCAGAGAATATATTGACTTAATTAAGAGGGTCTTACTACTGAGTTCTTTAAAGAATCTCTCTATTTCTTCATTCTTAGCAAATCTTAGGGATACGCAAATACTTCTGTGGTGATCTTTTTTTGCAAATACTTATTCATGCTGTAATACATGATATTCCAACAATGTAATGTTTCTTACTGCCTTTGGATACATGATCAAACACATTTCTCCAACTCCTTTTTGTACACAGATGAGTGATGTTTTCATTTAGAGTAGAATTTCCTTCTTTCTTATGTTTTCATTCTCTCAGACTCTTTGTCATGGTATGGAGATAATCTTGATTTCTTGAAGGCTATATTAGCAAAGCATAAGGTTTGGCAGGTTCTATAATGCTAAAATATCTCAAGTACGGTCCTAGGAATAGATGGAGTCTGTCTTCCGACCAACCTAGCCAAGCAGAGAATGGTATATCACCAATAAGTTGACCACTTGGTGATGGACTTTTTGGTCATAGTAACCCATAAAATGCTATATAAATGTGAATAATTATTACCAAAACGAGCAAAGTTCTAAATCCAATAAGAGTCCAACATGATAGAGTACAACTTGAGAGCAATTTGTTAGGAAAAGAAAGTAACGTAAGTAAAAACTCATAAACAAATCAGACAGTATGATACCTACAGAGGCAGAAATCTAATCTGTTGATGTAGCACAGCTAGACAAACTACTCGTGTCCAACCAGCATGTCAATTCTGCACTCAGCCATGTTGAAAACAAAAGGTGAAACACAACTTTTAAGAAAGACATGCTCTTTTGTATTAATTCTATAAACTGGTTTCACCTGGCAGAAAACCTTGTGCCACTTGAAGATGAACCTGATGATGATGTGACATATACACTGCTGATTGATCCCTGAGCCATTTCTGAAAAACAGAAAGAAAATAAGTCACTTAATTAAGAAAATAAATAAGAAATGTGAAAAGGTAAAGGAAATTGAGGTTATTCACAAAAAAAAGAAAAGAAGGCGGAAAGAAGGCAGAAGCTTAATGAGAACCTTCACACATGTAAGTAAATCTGTGAATGATGGTAATCAATTGTTCCTAATATCCACAAAGAACAGAACAGAAGGAAATAAGCTTAAAATAACTGCAGCATGAGGAAGATGAGAAAGCCAGCAAGTCAGAGAAAAAAGAACATTGGAAGTATTTGGCTTTTTGGAAACAGATTCTGCCCGCTCTAGCATCGTCTAGACAATTCCTACCCAACTGTAAAGCAATAAACTAATCCCTTCTAGCCTATTCATATTCTTCTTTCTTTTTTTTTGCCAGCTGATATCTTTTAAAAAATGTTTTATTGATGGTTTGCCTTCATGTCAGTCATTTCCCATTCTTTCCTCTCAAATAAAACCTCCCCAAGTAACAAAGAAAAACAATGAAGCAAAAACATTCTGTACAGAAACCGTCTGACACCGTATACACTATTACATCCTGACGGGCCCTGACCTCTCTGCTACAAGGCAGAAAGTATATTTCATTAACTCTTCTTCAGGACCTTTCACTGATTTGAATTCTGATCCTTTCAGGTAACCTGTTCATTTGCAATCATTATCCCTGTATATACTCCTCTTGGTTCTGTAATTTTGTCCTGTATAGGTTGGTACAAATCTCCCCACATTTCTACCAATTCCTCACATTAATTTATGCATAAAGATATTTCATTACATCAATTTACCATAGTATTTTCAGCCACTCCCCAACTGAGGAGTACTCACAATTTATAGGTGCTTGCTACCACAAATGGTATTGTTAGGGACTTTCTGGTATATATACCAAATATTTACTTGAGCATTTTTTTTTTGTCTTTGATATCCTTGGGGCATATGCCCAAGGAGTGGGATTGCTCAGTGGGGACAGTTTAGATACTTCATTTCCATAATTACACATTAAGAGAATGGCTGGTTCATTCTGCAAGTCCACAAATAGTAGATAAGTGTGTCTGACTTCCAAAAGCCCTTCCAATAATATTCTCATCTTTGCCAATCTGCTTGGTGGAAGCCCAAAGACTTGTCAAGGTTGTTTATTTTATTATTAGTACTAATAATTTGTAACATTTTCAAATGGTCATTTAGGGTCGGCAATTCTTTCAAAAACTATTCAAATACTTTGATCACTAACTGGCGAATGCCACTTGATGCAATTTCCTGTATAGCTGGAGCATCAGGCTTGAATCAATGATATCTGAGTCAAATATTCTGCCCACTTTACTCTTCAAATTCCACATTTTTGTGCAGAGGCTTTTTAATCATATGCTCATGACTGTTCACTTCCTTTTTTGTGCCTCTGTCCCCTGTTTTAATTCCTTCCCTAGCCACAACCATGAAGGGCACCTTATTTCATTCACTTCTTAATTCTTAACAATATGCCCTTTTATATTTCAGGTCATGTAGACAATTTGATCTCATTGTGAAACATGGTGCAAGATACTGGGACAAATCTAATTTTTCACAATAGTTCTTATCAAATTGAGTCCTCCCAATAATTTAGGTTCTCAGGTTTATCAAACACGAGACCTACTGTTTCATTTGCCCATTTTTCTTGCTAGATGACTGTTTCACTGATCTATTTTTTGTTTTTCTTTTTTTAAACCAGTACTAAATAGATTTATTACTGATAACATTATTGAAGGTACAGCAACACAATACCCATTTCATTTGCCCCTTTTCTCATTATTTTCTTTAAGATTCTAGAATTTTTGCCTTTTCAAATGAATTTTATCATTTTTGTTTAGTTCCAAGAAAATATCTCCTTGGTAACCTGACTGGTATAGTAATAAATCTACAAATTAATTCAGGAAATAGTCGTTTTTACTATAATGACATACTGTAAGCAAAAGCAATGTATCTATCTTCATTTATAGAAGTCTCTCATTATTTCTGTAGCATGTGTTACATCTCATTGGTTCTTATATTTAGAAAAGTAAACTTCAAAAGCCAACTAATCCAATCCTTTCATTTTACAAATGAAGAAATTGAGGCCTGGAGTTTTAAGTAATTTTTCCAAGATCTCACTGGTAATAAGTATTAGAAGCAAAATTGAACCTAAATTTTCTGACGCTAGAAGTTCTTTCTGTTGTAATATAACACTGTTGTAGTTATGTAAATCTGATGTGAACCTTAATAGCTTAACTCTTCCATATTTGGTGCATTTTACATTTATTTTCAGTGAAATTTCTCATCGTCATTTCTTCCTTGTTTTCGTTAGATTGTACAGAAATGCTGACGATTATTGTGGATTTATTTTATATCTACTACCCTGTTATGTCTATTAATCACTCCAATCAATCTATCTGCTAATGATACCATCATAGTGTCTGCAAACAGAAATAGTTTTACTTCCTTTCTGTATATCTGATTTTGTTTTCATGCTACTACAGCTGGCATTTCTAAAATTGTGTCATGTAATACAGCCTATTTGTTTTAGACTTTTAAAACCAAATGAGTATTTTGCCAAAAGATTCTTCTTTATCTATGAAAATAATGATAGGGTTTTTCTTACATATATGGTTTAAATGATCAATGATATTGTTTTCCTACTTGCCAAACCATCCTTGCATCCCTGGTATGAGCCTAGCTTGGACATACTAAATTATTTTCCAAGGATTGTATTTAAAATTTGACATAGATGTTCTTTGCTAAGACTAATTTATTGTTGTCTTCTGCCTTTGGATATCAGTACCATTTCTGTCTCTAACTCCAAAAAGGTCAATGAAAACAATAGCAACAACAAGTGGTTAAAACTGAATGCTGCATAATTATAACAACCAAGTTTGGTCCCTAAGAAATTATATAAAAGAAATCTCTCCTTGCTCCTCTGCAGAAGTTGAGAGGAGGCAGAAGGCTGGCTGCAAGGGGGCAGAGTACTAAATGTAACAGACCTTTTCATTGTGTTGGTTCACTTTTTAAAAGTTTGTTCTTAATAAGAGATGGCTTTCTGCTGAGAGGGGGGGTTAAGGACACAAGAGATAATGTAGGTGATATATCAGTAAATTTGTATTTTGTAAAAGTTTAGTAATGTGCTTTCTGTTTCTATTTTGAAGACTGTTTTTGTTGGCATAGGTATTAACAATTCTTTAAATATCCAAAAATATTCAATTATAAATACATTTGTTGCAGGGTGTTTCCCCTCTTTGGAAAATCATTTCAAGGCTAGTGACATCTTTCTTTAAAGCAAGGTTGTGTAAGATCTCTACTTTATTACTCCATTATGCACCACCACATGATCAACTTTTATAAAATTGTCTTGTACACACTGAGAAATATGCATGCTATTTAACACATCCATTCGCAAGTCATCATAGGTCAGGCAAATCTAGCTTAACAATTCATTCACTTCTATATTTTCCTTATCTTTGTTCAATTTATCTCTCTCCCAAAGGAATACTAAATAATTATTGTTACTTCCACTGTCTTTTTACAATTTACTTCTCTCTTTTTTTTTGCTTTTTGTAGAGGAGAAGGCAGGGCAATTGGGGTTAAGAGACTTGCTCAAGGTCACACGGCCAGTAAGTGTTAAGTGTCTGAGGTCGGATTTGAACTCAAGTCCTCCTGACTTCAGGACCGGTGCTCTATTAACTGTGCCACCTAGCCCCAATTTATTTCTTTTTTAAGAATTGAACTGCTGTGTCATTTGACGCATACACATTTAATATTGTTCATTTCCCAGCATCTGTGGGATGCTCTCTGTCTACCTGGACTTGACCAATGTTTATTGCCGTCTTATCTGAGAGTACAATTGGGGGTCCCTTTTCTAAGAGTTTCCTGAAGCATAACATAACATCCCTGTACCTTTTTTTCCTCGCATGTAACTGTATTTTAGTTATTTTTGTAGGCAACAAACTGTTTGTATCTTATTATCCATTTCTTTGTTAATGAAGAAGTTAACTTTTCACAAAGAGTTAAGTTTGTGTAGTCCTCGGGCTATTAAGTTTATGTTATCTTCCATGAACTCCTTGACATGAATGTACAAATGTAGACACCTATACTCTTGGGGAGTTGGATAAGCAGGGTCGAGGCGGAAGCAGGGGTCATCCTGTCTTTGTCCTTTTCCTCATTATCTCTCTTAACCTCTGCAGCTCAGTTCGACATTGTCTCAGTTCTATCCTTCCAGGACATCCAATGATCCTCTCTTTGCCGGTCTGAGTAGGTACTGAAATGCATCACTTGGTCTCATGGCAGCTGCCTTCTCAAATGTCCAAGCTCCCTCCGGCAGAGTCTACTGTGAGACCCCAATCTGCTTCCTCCCTCCTACCTCCTTGGGGTCCCTACATCATGATGTCAGATCATTTTCTTTTTGTTGGCTATACCTAAATCCTACTTTTTCCTCTGCATTCCCACATTTTGCACCTCAATGATACTCCCCAAAAGCAGAAGGAAGAACCGAAAAGTTCTAATCTCCTTCTCCTCTCCAGTGCTGACCAGTCATAATCTTGATCCTTTGCACCACTCTCTTCTTTCTTTATTTGGGACAAATTTCTTTGTATTATCTTACCACCTATATAATACTGGGTTATCCAGGGCATAGGATTTTTTTCTCATGAAAAAATAATTTATTTCCTCTACCTCTTCTCCTCCTGATCTTTCCTGTTATGCCTTTTAATCCTTGGATCATCTGTCCACTAAGACTTTTTGCTTCCTCCCTCTCGGCGTGCCAAGTTTTTTTTTCTTTTTAGAATCAGGCGCGGCTAGGTTTCCTTTCTGAAGGGTTCCGGGCATAAAGCACCAAGGGGTCATAATGAAATGAGAAGAAACCAGGGGGTGTCGAGATTTCTAAGTCATCAAGTGCTCAAATGCAGCAGACAGGCGGCACACATTCAGTTCTCTTACTGCAGCATCATTTCAGTCCCACGGACCCAGTGAAAAACGAGCTTCTCTGGTGGCTGTTTGGTTGAGTATGCTAGCGTATGGTAGTCTGAAGACAGAGCGGCTTATGATTAAAATCCCTTTCTGAGAAATTTGACGTGCTGTCCTTGTAGCTTGAACGTGTTCTATTACAATATGATTTGGAGAATCCTGGTAGGATTGTGAAGGATGTCTCTCTTCCCTACCACATCACATAATACCATTTAAAAGCCCCAAGTTTAGAAAACTCAGCAGTGACATCAAGAAGATAAGTAAGGGCAGCTAGGTGATGCAGTGAATAGAGCACCAGCCCTGGACT
>CM053600.1:74476892-74508371 GCA_028646575.1 Pseudocheirus occidentalis
AGTCCAGGGCTGGTGCTCTATTCACTGCATCACCTAGCTGCCCTTACTTATCTTCTTGATGTCACTGCTGAGTTTTCTAAACTTGGGGCTTTTAAATGGTATTATGTGATGTGGTAGGGAAGAGAGACATCCTTCACAATCCTACCAGGATTCTCCAAATCATATTGTAATAGAACACGTTCAAGCTACAAGGACAGCAGTCACATTTCTCAGAAAGGGATTTTAATCATAAGCCGCTCTGTCTTCAGACTACCATATGCTAACATACTCAACCAAATAGCCACCAGAGAAGCTCGTTTTTTACTGGGTCCATGGGACTGAAATGGTGCTGCAGTAAGAGAACTGAATGTGTGCCGCCTGTCTGCTGCATTTGAGCACTTGATGACTTAGAAATCTCAACACCCCCTGGTTTCTTCTCATTTCATTATGACCCCTCTGTGCTTTATGCCCGGAATCCTTTAGAAAGGAAAGGTGTAACACATTTTCACCAGAAGACGGACAATGAACTTTAAAGTCTGTCATAACTTTAAAAGTCTGTCTTGGAACACTGTCAAATTTGTACACTGTCATGGCAATTAAATATGGCCCCACTGACCTGTCACATAAGGTTCCAGAGCTTTAGGTACCAAACTTCTTGCCATTTTTAGGTCTTCTGCAGAACAACTTCCAGATTCTAGCCCACAAGCCATCCCCATTCGCTTTAATACTTCTATGTCATCGTGGATTTCAAATGTGTTGTCAAAATTAAATAGATACTCAAACCTGAAAGGGAAGATTTCATTATTAAAACATCAGTAAGATTATGAAGATATCCTGATGATGAACACACTACATATGCCTTACTGAGAGAACAACTGCTCTTGAAAGTGAAGCAAAGCCAGCAACGAGAGACATGGGCCAGTACCCATGAGGCCCAGAATCTGCTGTCTAGGAGCTAGAAGTAGTAACATACAGCCCTAAAACTTACATCCTCAGCTTCTCCCATTCTCCTGTACAATCTCCCTCGGAAAAGTGATAGGCTGATAATAATCCCCACGTCCTTAAGCTTTGATGAAATACTCTCTCCTCCCCTCCAAAACCCGAATTATATTTTTAACACTTAAAAATACTGGGGCAGGGGTCCCACACCTCCTGGTGAGGAAAATCCCCTACACCAACAGAGATAAGCAAGTGTTCTAATTGTAATATTTTACAGAGTTGGTAAAGTGACTTGCCCAGGGTGACAAAGCCAGTACATATAAGAAGTTGGACTTGAATACAGCTCCTCCAACTTGGAAGGCTGCCTACTGTTCACCATACTATGCTTCTTCTCATATTTTTAAACATCTATAGAATTTTTAGGTTATTTTTTCTCTTAAATAAGTAACCTGCAGGCAAAGAAAGCAAATTTTATGCTTTAATAAAAACAATGAGATGTCATTAGATTGTAACAAAAATTAGCAGAAGCAGAGCAATGCAGTCAGCTTAGGAGGCAAGAAGATCAGAGATCAAGTCCTGCTGCTGCTGCCACATCTGAGCTCTGTGCCCCTGGGCAAGCTACCGCAGAGGTGCTGACCATCTGAACCACCTAGGAGTTACTCATAGCAGAGAAATCACAGGTGAGGTCCCTAATTCTATACCTAACTAAAATTAACTGAAGCGGGTGATGTATGGATATTTTGTCTTTAACAAAACCAACTATGGGATTTCTTCATTTTTGATTTGAAACTCACAGCTGAAGCAAAAGGGCGGATGGAAAACTTCTCTTTTCCATGAACAACCTACTTGTCGTTAGAAATACTGCAGTCGATCACTGTCTTCTTGCTGGTGTTCACAATGATAAAAGGTAGGTGTATGACAGAGTTGGAAGGTGGTGGTCGGCTGGCTTGCTGCTCTGCTTGACGATTTCTCTGCACCAAATTCTTGAAGGCAATTTGCTGAAATAAGATATACCAACTTATAGACTCACCATGTTAAGCCATTCACTTTTGATACTAAATATATCTTGACCTCACCCAGAAATATAATGCCTTCCTTTAGAAGAACTCTTCATACTCACATCACTGTGAGGTAAAAAAAAAAAAAAAAAAGCCTAGGTCAGAGTTGGCAGGTATCTTAGAGCCCATGTAGTTCAACCCTCTTATTTCATATATGCAGAAGGTGAAGGCCAAAAAGTGAGCCAAATTCACCTTAGGCCACATAACTAACGAGCCTCAGAGCCCAGACTAGAACTTCAATGTACTGTACTGTAGCCAGGAAGGGGGGCTTAACTTAGCCTCTTTTAGAGAAGACATCAGAAATCTCCTGATTACAATGATTAATTCATATAATCTCTTTAGCATTCAGAAAGCTTTATAGTCTTCGTAAAGAAAACCCATTTTGAAAATCAAATACTCAAAGGAGTGATACGGATTTAGGGAGTGCCAATATGCAGATTACTCTTCATATCATCTAATTTTTTTTTTAATTCATGCCAAAAAAAAAATCTATTTTTAAAATATCATGGCCCATTGCACTGCTCTACCCCTCACTCACCCCAACTACACTAACACTTGACTGGGGGGGAAATTTCAATGTAAACATTAGCTAATTGCAAGGTCCTAAAATTCTACAGTTTGAAAGAGTCTAGGATCATTTAGTTAGCCAAGAAACAATATGCTCACATCTAAAACATTCCAGATAAATGGGATCTAATGTCTTTAAGGGGTTATACTCTTCAGTTTCTAATTAATGCAAATGATCCCTCCAATGACATACGTGGCAACCCTTCCATGCCTGCCCACATGACTCTTACTTCTTTCTCCTCCTAAGCTCACAACAGGGTGTCCACTCTTTGTGCAGGGGGTGGTTCTAGCTTTCTCCTCACATGACAAGGATACCAAAGAAGCACAGAAGCTGGTACCCCTCAGTCTTGACACACAGATAGTCTGTCTTCTTCTCTGTTCATAGATTTCTCCAAGGACATTCTTCGTTATAGTTCTTGGTAATTCTGTATTTGTTATGTTTTGCAACTGGCCCACAACCATCACGAGTCTCTCCCTCACACTCAGAGCAGTACATAATCTTAACTCTTTGGAGATTACAACATTCGTGACTTGCAGCCATCCAATGTCACAGCACAATACTGGCATCAAAAATACAGGTCTTCATCTCGGCAAGAGGTCAGAACACTCAAGAGCTGCTGTAACTTCCTGTTTTCTTGTCCTACCCACCTCCCTTGGGCCCGACTCATAAACAAACATTCCATTTGCAGTGTCTGTCCATATCATCCATAATAATACATGAGATCTAATGGCTGACTATCGAACTGCATGTCACAGTCTGGAAAATAGGCATTCTTGCAACGCTTGAATTTTCTTGCATGAATGATTAGACCGTATTCTTTGGGGTAGGTATGAATTTCATCTTAGGAGGTTCTACAGTTTGGGGGGAGGTCTTGATATAATCAGCATGTCATCCACACACTGGAACATTCAAAGGGCCTCATAATCTACACTTCATTTAGGATGCTATGCTGACTATGAAAGACACTTTCAAACAGTATGGATCTCAGTTTTAATACCTTACCTAATAGGAATAAATGAACCAAATGCTTAAGTGTCATTAATTGAAAAAGTCTGAGTGGTATTGGTTAGGTCATATATTAAGAAAAAAAAAATTAAGTCTGATCAGGAAATCAAATCTAAGAGGTTATATGGCAAAGATATGCAGCAGACCACAGTGCTGCACACAAATGTTTCAAACAGAACATAATTTATTGCTTCTATCACCTTTCCCCTGAAAATATAAAGGAAAACATTACAATGCAAAGAAGGCTCACTTTCCAGACTCCATTGCCCACCCTACTTCAAACCACCATTACATTTCTTCTTCTTCTGTCTCCTTTTTCCTTAGCATTTCCTAAAATCTTGGTCCTTAACGATCTTCTTGTTCCTCTCATAGCCCATTCCTTCTCTGCTCCTCCTCTGCCAGCCACACCAGTATGGTCCCTGATTCAGGAATAGTAAATACTTGAAGATAGCTACTGATCACATCTCCCTGCATCATCTCTTTTCCTGGCCTAAAATATATACATCTACAAAGGTTCCTTCCAGTGCTCAGGTGTTGTGTTTCTTCCCTTGACAAGCCTCCAAAAACCTAAAGACACATGTTAATAACAACAACCCCACCAATCCCAAGTCTTCTCTTCTCACAAACATGCCCAGTTCTTTTAACATATCTTTACAGGTACGGCTTTAAGCCTTTTCATCATCCTGTTCACCCTTTTGGAAGCATATTAATTTGTCAAAAATTCTTTCTAAAATGTGACTCTCAGAAATGAACACAATATTCCTAATATTAATTACTGATAAATATTAATTGAATTAATCATTATAATCAGGAGATTTCTGATGTCTTCTCTAAAAGAGGCCAAATTAAGCCCCTCTTTCTGACTACAGTACAACACATTGAAGTTCTAGTCTGGCTGTGAGGCTCATTATCTATCAAAGGCAGAAGACAGGGAGAGTACCATCTCCTCTCACTCAAAAGTACCATCTCCTCTCACGCATGCCCCACTATTGACAATAATGCAGATGGCAGCCTCGATATTACTTCCAAGATGGCAGACACGCTCCAATCTCCCTCTCTAACCCACTCCTCTTTTTTCTGACTCCACATTTCCAAAGGCCTAAAGGACACCTCCTTCCGGGTATACTAACATCACCCCAAAACCCAGCATGTTCACCACAGGTCTTGCTCCTCAAAACCAGCTCATTTCATGCCTTCCCTATTCCTTATAATATCACCTTCAACTCCTCCTTGGCTCTTACATTCAACCAGCTGTTAGGGCCTTTAGCTTCTCCCTCTCCAAATGTCCAGGCAATTCAATCCCACAGCCACCAGCTAAATTTGGGCATTCATTACTTTCCCACTAAACAAGCCCAATAGCTTGGTTCCTGGTTTCTGCAACTCTAATCTTTCCCCAATCCATATTAATAACAGGCCAATTTTTCAAATCATGGCACACTACAAAGAGCACTCAGTCAGAAGGCGTCTGGGTTCCAAACTCCCACCTCTAATACTTACTGGCCATGTTATCATGGACAAGAAATTCAGCCTTTCTGAGCCTATTTCCTCATCTCTAAAATGCTGCGGTATTTAACTTAATAAAGTTTTCTTGAAGATCAAATGACACAATGTATGTCACTGTATTGTAAATACTGACATTTTATATTAAGATGAGGTGCTGTTGCCATTAGTAAGTGATAAAGCACAGCTCTGGCCGTCTGAATCCTATAATTTCACATATTGCCCACATGTCTTATATGGCCATTTCCTTATGCTTCAATCAAACTATTCACAGCTCCCAAAACGCATCCAGCCCCTCCCCACCCACACAACTGCATTCAGAAGGTTCTTCCCCTGTCCACTTATTATCCTTTATATCTATTAAGATCTTAGTGATCTTTTAAGGTTTAGATCAAAAGTAATCTCTCAAAGCTTTCCTCAATTCTCCACCCAACAAAAAAGCCACCACCACAGCATGGCTGTACTTCTCTTTCTGGCACTTGTCATATTTGGATTCATATTAGAGTTATTTCCATAATTAATCTTCCCTATTACATAATAAATTTTTAAATGTTGGAAAATGTTTTATTGATTTTTATTTCCTTACACAGTACATAGTAGGTCTTTCAATATTCAAAATTTCAAATGCAGATGAACTGAAGGGTCTCTTCTTTTTTTTAATTAATTATTTTATTTATTTTCTTGTTTACATCATTCATTTCCACAAGACTGTGAGTTACAAATTTCTCCCCATCTTTCCCCTACCCCCAACCCTAAAACAGCGATCCCACTGTAAAGCCCCTCCCCCAATCTGCTCTCTCTTATGTCCTCTTCCAACACCCCTCTAACTTTCTGGTAGGGTAGGGTGGGTCTCCCTACCCCAGTGCCTGTATATCTTGATTCCCAGTTGCATGTAGTTAATAATAATAATAATAATAATATATTTTTTAACATTTGATTGTAGAACTTTAAATTCTAAATTCTTTTGGTTCCTCCCTTGTTTCCCCCTCCCTCCCCCCACTGGAAGGACAAGCAGTTCAATACAGGCTGTACATGTGTAATTACGAAGGACATCTCCACAAAGGACATATTGTGAGAGGCTGATTATATGTCCCTCCTTCCTATTCCACCCCCACTTTGTTCTATTCTCTACTCTGTCCCTGTCCCTTTACTGAAGTGTGTGCTTCCAGCAACCCTCCCCCGACCCTGCCCTCCCCTCTGTCTTCCCGCCTCTCATCCCCATGCCCCCTACTCTCCTGTGTGGCATGATGCCCAGTTTAGAGTTTATGTCGTTCCTTCCCTAAGCCAAATTCAATGAAGGGTCTCTTCTTATTAAGCATTGAAATAATTAGCATTGAACATATGAATTAACATTGTGAATAAAAGTATCTTGCAGCTATAGAATGGTTTATGTTTCATTAAAGGCTTTTTTCCACAATAAGCCTGTGAGGTAAGTCAGGTCAAGTGAACAAACATTTTCTATATACTTATCAAGCGCCATACATTATTTTAAGTGCTGGGGAAACAAAAAAAAGGCAAAAATACAGTACACACACCCCTGCCAACTCCTTTTGCCCAAGAATGGGGGAAATGACATGAAATCAACAAGGAAGATACAAGAGGTAAGCAAGGGTGAAGGAATCAGAAGTCAAAAGGCCTCCTAGAGCTGGAAGGATTTGAACTGAGTCTTAAAAGAAGGGAAGAAGGAAGGGGTGGAGGAGAGGAAGCACAGGGGGACAGTTAGTACAAAGACCCAGAGACAGGAGACAGAGTCAGATTCTAGGCCCTTCAGGGAGGCCAGTGTTGCCGAGAACTGCATGCATGGAGGAAAGGCAGGAAGAGGCCGGGTTCTGAAGAGCTTTAAATGCCACATGAAGGAGTTTATACATGATCTTAGAGTAATAGGTAATGAGCAGTGGGTGATAAAGTCAGATTTATACTTTAGAAAAACAAGCTTGGCACTGAATGGAGAGTAGAATATAGTGGATAGAGACCCATGGGCAAGACGATGAATTAGACAGCTATTTTATAGTTCCAGTGAGAAGAGATGAGGCCCTGAACTAGGGTGGCAAGGGGTGTGTGTGTGTGTGTGTGTGTGTGTGTGTGTGTGTGTGTGTAAAGAAGGGGAAGTCTGTGAGAGATACTCTAAGAAGGTACAAGACTTGGCAATACAATGGATAATTGAGTGAGGAGTAAGGATAACACCATGGTTGCTACCCTGTGCGACCAGGAGGTACTGTACTCTTGACAGTAGCAAAGCTGGGAAAAAGGAAGGATGAGGAGGGAAAGATAGCAGGTTCTGCTTTGGATATGGTGAGTCCAAGCTGCCTACAGGACATCCAATGCTATATGTCCAAAAGACAGTTTGTGATAGGGAACTGAAAGTCAGGAGACTAAAACTGGTTAATATAGGTTTGGTAATCATCTGCGTAGAGATAATAAATGACCCCATAGGAGCCAATGAGATTATCAACTGAGATAGTCTAGAGGACTCAGGGACAGAGCTCTGAGGTCACCCATGGTGAGTGGGTGTGACACAGATGAAGAACCAGCAAAGCAGAATGAAAAAGAACCATTAGACAGACAGAAGGACAACCAGGAATGATGTCATGAAAACCAAGGGAGGCGGGAGCATCCAGAGGAAGTGACTACTACCGCGAAATGCCTCGGAGAAGTCAAGAAGGATGAGGACTAAGAAAAGGCCAGGAGACTTGGAAATTAAGAGATCACCAGAAATGTGTGTTTCAGTTAGATGATGGTGTCGGAAGGGAAAATGTGAAGAGTTTATAACTGAATGAGAGTTGAGGGAAAGGGAAAAATCTACCAACACATTTTCACATCTTTCTCAAGGAGCTTAGCCAAGATGGGGAGAGCTCTAGGATGATGACTAGCAGAAGCAGTTTGTTAAGGTTGGAGCAGACACAGCAACAAGGAAGGAACCTGAAGGTAAGACAGTGGGGATGACAGTGGGAGTGAGCTAATGGAGATACTATTTTTATTTTTTTATAAAAGTGGAAAAGGAGGCTCAGGAGGTAAGGGTTCTGCCCCAGGTCACATGGCAAGTAACTGGAAGTAAAGTACAAGCCAAGGTGGCCACTCTTTAGTATGACATCACATTGCCTCTCTGACTACACAAAACTTAATTATTTAAATGTCATTCCTTAAAGCTACAGTGTATTCTGTTATTTTGAAAGATATTAAACAAATAAAGGGAACAGAAACGGTTGCCCACACACAGAAGTATTTCATTACCTGTAGAATAAGTTCTTGAAGTTGAGACTGCTTTTGTTTTATTCTTTCAAGTCTTCTCTGCCTCTCTACCTTTAGAAATAAGACACACACAAAAATCATCTCAAAGAATCATCCCAAGAAGTTATAGATGGAAGCAATCTCAGGATTCCAAAGCAATTTAATATAACAATTTTTTTTTTAAATAAACCAACACGAATTCTACTGTTGAAAAAATAAAATTCTTGACTTCAGGGGCTTTTTGATGTATGTGTCTATGATCCTTCATTCAGCCTCTAAATATACTTGTCAAATATTTTTTTTAAGTTGATGTTTAAATTTAATTTTTAATTTGTTTTAAGATGTCATATAGTATAGAAGCATAGATTTAGAACTGGAGGGACCTTAGATCCCCTCTAGTCCAGTTCTTTCATTTCACAGATAAGCAAACTTAGGCCCATAGAATTTATTTCCCAGGGTCACAAAGCTCCTAAGTGTCAGACTTTAGTCCGTGAGTCTTCCCATATTCGTTAAATAAAAAGAACTCTCAAACCAAGAGATGCTATTTCTGTAGACATGCACTATGGAGAGGGAAAATAGGAAAAGATTCACTTTCCCATTACATTGAGGTAATAAACTCCTGGTAAAGTTAACAATTATTTTTAAAATCCTCACTAGAATTCAGATAAACTTAATGTCATTAGATCCACCTGCCCACAGCCATAGTATTACTACTTTAGATTTGGATCCATACAGCTGAGCTCAATTCTCTGATCCAGAGCCTAATGGCTATGTAAACAATGAAAGGAAACCCTCTTTAAAAGGGCTTACGATGTCCTTCGCCACTATCATTCAATGCCTTCATGCAGAAGTAGTAATCCTAATATTGTACCTGATTCTATTACTCTTAACAAATGTTGGCCTATTTAGGAAAACAGGCAACACTGCAAACTCTCCAGTTATTTTCCCAAGAACAAAACTGAAACCTTGGCATGCTCGCTGTAAAGAATAACCAGTATCTATTGGCTGCTAGAGAGGACACTGATCCAAGCTAAGCACAATAATTACTCACAGAAACCCCAAAGGGTCTGGAGGTGGGTCAAGGAGGATGATTTTCTCTCCTCCAGAATTCTAGAGAATACACTGAACAGAAGACAGTGAAGAAACAGGCGGGCAGCTTCAAAGGCTGAGTCATATAGACTCTAATTAGTGACACAAGGATTATTTATATTAGACCACAAGCACTCTTATGCTCCTTCAAAAATGATTTTTATGCCAAATAATTCAGAAACGATTTGCATTTTCAATGAAACAAAATTACTGATCAATTACAGAGCTCTTTAATTATATAATCTACACACATGTGTTATCACTAGGCATGGAAGGACAGATAGCTGAATTGATAAGTGGATAGAGGAAGGAGGTAAAAAAGGAAGCAAGGATGTCTCTTCATCACCTGAGTCACAGAACAAAAAATTCTATAAAACAACGTCCCAGTAGGGATGCTGAATGCTATCTGTGTGATCTGTTTCACACAGCAAGCAGAGCCAATGGATAAGAAGTGACTAAGAAATGTTTAAATAACATGAACGAAAATACAAAAATACCTACCAGATTTCTATCTTTTCAAATATATGTAGGTAAGCTTCTGTCAGATTAAAATTAATAAGTAATTTATTCCCCTGAAAAGTAGTTTTTCATCATTCATACCTCTAAATTCTGACATTCTTGAGCTGAGTTTGTTGGTAAACCAATCCACTTTATTTCCTTCTTCTCCTTTGAAATAATATTCATGGCCATTAAGACATTTAAGGCATCATAGACTCTTCGTCTTATATTCTTCTGGTCATAAGCCTGCTAAAGACATTATGCATTAGAGGAAGAAAACAGAAAGCTTCGTAAAACTGGTGTTTAAAGACATATGACAGGAGATAAGCAAATTCAAAAGGAGGGGAGACTGACTTTGTTTTATACAGCAGACTACTAAAAACAGTTCATTATACACCTCCCCCTACCCCAATGGCAAGAAAAAAAACAAATTCCCAGAAGAATAAGGCTGATAGAGTGTCAATACATTAACTTAATGTTATTGATCTCTCCCAAAGCCTTGATTATAATCAGCTTGACAACCCCTGAAAGAAAACACTCTTCCAAAGTCCCAAAGGGAAACTTTCAGGACCCTTAGAAAACATAATCCCATCTACATCATACTTACTGATTCATTTGGTAAAATGTGGTTATCAGCAGCACTGAACTCTGCAACCAGCTCATCTGCCACTTCATTATAAGAAGTGGTTCCTTTCCTCTGTACCTTCTCACAAACCTTCATTGAAAAATGTCTTAATCCCTTGCCATTCTTTTCTCCTTTCCTATTGCGCTTCCTTAAAAATACAAAGTAAAATCATATCACCTAAAATCAACTTCAACTAAAATCTCTCCTTATCTAACAATGAAATCACTATATTTACAAGACACAAGTGCAACCAGAGCAAGAAAACCATATCAGATGGTTGCCACTTGAATCATATCCCATCATAAAGAGGCAGAAAACTATTAGATATACTAGGGGATTCGGGGGGGGGGGGGTCTTTTTTTTTTTTTTACAGGGGAGAAAATGAACATTCCAAGAAGTCAAATCTCACATTCGTATCTTTATATTGTTAAAATACTGTGAGAAATCTTGAATGTTAAAAGCTTTATACTATATATAGTAAAGCTTTTTGAAGACACTATTCAAAATAAAACTACTCTTTATAACAAAATTTCAAGAAAGAAAACATACTTATTAATGAACATAATAAACATAAATGTCATCAACAGAGTGATGTCTAACCACAAGGTAAGATGCACGATTAGATCTACCTTATAAAAATAAATAAGATTCACAACCATTACAGAAAATTTCTAGTGTTTTGTTTCAAATTAGGAAAAGGGATTTGGGGCTTTTTTAAAAGTAGGCATAGTAATAAAATATAATCATTTGGGTTTCCATCTCCAAATAAGCCTGAAACGCAGAGATGCAGATGTGTTTTTGTAAGGAAGACATATAAGACACATCATAAGGCAATTCTACTTAAAAACCTATTTTAAAGTGACCTTCTGCTTAAAGTGAAAAACTATTTCAGGAAGAGTATGGCTAAAGTTAAAAATAGAAATGTGTTATATAACATAGGATATCATTATCCCCTTCTAAAAGGTTTATTATCATTGAATTGATACTGAACTTCCCAAGGTGTCATCTTCAAGTACAGTGAAGAGTTTCAAAGTGACTGCAGTCTCACTGAAGAAACCTCAATTTTCATCTTCAGCCAAAAATGATAAACCTTTAAAGTGTAACTATAACATTAATGGAGATGGAGCCATTGGACTGTTTTCCCAATAATCTGATTTCTCAGATGCTAAAGTGGAAGTATGTTCTTGATTATATATCTATTCTGGGAATGGTTTGAATTCTTTCTTATGCCCTAACTTTTTTAACATCTTAAAGGAGTAAGATCTCTGAAAAAAAAAAATTTAAACAGAAGTCCTAACATATTTGGTTTGGTTGCAAGACTACATAACTCATTTTGCCAAGACAGAGAAATTTATTATTAAAATCCTAAGAAATGCATTACACTTCTAATAATTTGAGAGGAATATTGCTCACCCCGCTGACCAAGGTGAGGAGTCTGAAGCTTGGTTCTGTGATACAAAATGTGCGTTAGGCGTATGTGGACTTCCTACGAGGATTGTATTTGGCGCAGCAGATCTCTGAGGTGTACCAATTACCTACAGTTAAAAGAGACAGTTCAAAATAGAATTAGAAATCTCCCAAGTTATGAAGATATCATGATTTATAACTTACTAATCATCTAGACCTACTTAATTTAATCAACTAAGGATTGTTCTACAATCAAGTACTCACAGCTGACCCATAAGGAATAACACAAACCCATCACTTCTAAAAACAAACTTTTGATTTTTCCCTCTTAGCCCTAACTCCTTTACCACTTTCAACAAAAAGCGTCAATAAGCCAGGAATCTAAACAAACATGAACCGAAATAAAACACAAGACATAGATGAATAAAATAATAAATAAAAAGCTTTTTTTTTAAGGGGGACAGTCAATTGCTAGGAGAAAAAGTTAGTAAATTAGTTCCTACAATACACTGACTTAATTACTACATGTGTGGAGGTACAGTGAGGAAGAGTGATTAGAATACTTTAGTAGATTTTAACAATACTAAAAAACAGGCAAACTGAAAACTCTCAGAAATAAAGTACAGAAAGAAAAATTCTATGTATGGATATGTGTACACATGCCTCAATCAATTAGGTAATGTCTATTAATCATGAATAAACTGATGCATAGAGCCTCCACTGACATTTATTTTCAACTTCAGACTTTCCTTACCAGTCCTTGTGGAGGGTGTGGATATGAGGGGAATAATGCAAACCAATTCAATATAGCTTTATATATATACGCATATATACACACTGATTAAGTAGCTGTTTTGTTCAAGGAATCAGTCCTAGACACTGAGAACACAAAGATAAAGAAGGCACATTCCCTGCCTAAAGCGGTATATAATCTAGACTAGGGGTGAGCATACTCTTGCCAACTGTCCATGTAAGAATAAAGTTAATAATGGTTTTTGTATCTTTCAATAAAGTTTAATTTTACTGTATTTTTTAAAAATATAAAAACCATTCTTAAGTCCAGAGGGCCAGATGCGGCCCATAAGACCATAGCATCAAGACTCCTGATTTAAAAGGCTGGAATAAATTGTGGACACAAATAAACAAAGAAGCATAAAATTTATGAAATGAAGCAGAGGGAGGCAAGACTTGAAAGACAGGCTGAAAACAAACAAAGGGCATTAGCATACTACCAGCAACTATGGAAGATTTCAGAGAAGGGGAGCAACGTGATCTGAGCAATACATGAAAAAGATTAAGTAGGATGCAAGGAGACCAAAGGATTCAATAAAAATGATTATAGCTAACATTGATTGATTACTTTAAGATTTGCAAAGCACTTTACAAATGTTATTTCATTTGATCCTTACAACAGCTCTGTGAGGTGGTGCTCTAACTTCCACTTTACAGATGAGGAAGCAGTTAAGTGACTTTGCCATGGTCACACAGCTAGTAAGTGCCTGAAGCAAGATTCAACCTCGGGTCTTCTTGACCCCAAGTCTAATATTCTAGTCACTGCACTTCTTAGTGGCCTTAGAACTACAAAGGGCATTACATCATCTAATTCAATTCCTTCATTTGACAGAGCCCATCGGGGTGGCTCGATCAAGGTCACAAAGGCACCAAGTGACAGCCCAGATTCAATGGCCTTTTAATTTGAAATGCAATATTCACTTCACCACTGCACAGTCCTAGCTGGTCACAGCCCATACAAGACAAACTAAAATGGAATTGCAGCAGTAGGAATAAAGAGAAGAAATAAAATGGGAAGGAAGGGAAGATTCAAGCAAGCGACCAAATGATAGAGGCCAAGAGACAGAAGGATCAAAGAAGACTAAACATTTCAATCAGGGTGACTAAAGAATAATGGTGCTGTTGCTAAAAATAGGGATTTAGAAGGAAATCAGTTTTAGGAGGAAAATTATGTATTCGATTTTAAACACACAGAATTTGAATTACTGAAGTGATATAAGTTGAAATATCCTAAGAAACACAGGCTGGGGACTCAGGACACAGGGCAAGGCACCATCCGTCTGTGCAGAGGTCAATAGCTCAAATCATAATGATAACAATGGAACTTTGGGGAACGCTAAATTGAGAGATGGGAAAAGAAAGAGCAGACACTGAAGTTGACAAGAAAGCAAGAGAAGAACAATTAACCATGCTGCCAGAAGATTGAATTATACTGTTATGTAAAATACAGAATCACATCGTCAGACTCAAATATATACCCCACTTTCATATACTCATACCCTGAATGAAGTCAGCAAACAGAAACCAATGGCTTAAAAGTACTGACATAAGTCAAAATTTCCTTACTTTCACACATGTGCACGTGACACACACACAGACACACACACACCATAATCCTCCCACTGTAGCCAAACAGGGGCAGAAAGGTGGCACAGCGAATAAAGCCCCAGCCCTGGATCAGAAAGATATAAATTCAAATCTGGCCTCGGATACTTGACACACTTACTAGCTATGTGACCTTGGGTAAGTCATTTAATCCCAACTGCCTCACCTTCCCCCCTCCAAAAATAAAATAAAATAAAACATAATGCCAAATAAATTACTGTTTAATGAACAATTTTATGTCCTTTGATAATAATTCTGAAGTTACACATGAATTAGTGCCTTGATGTTAAGATGTAACAAAAAGTATAGCCCATAACACACAGTTAAAATTTTACCCTTTCATAGGTACTATATTACATGCTCCTTCAAACTTTATTGCACCATTCTCAAACATTTCTGAATAAACGCTCAAGATTCCATCGATAGCTAAATTTAATCATACAGTTATAAACTGTAGTCAATGTATTTTAAAACTTCAGCAAATTGTATTAAAGTTAGACACTGAAAGTTGGAAGGAAGGAGGGAAGGAAGGAAGGAAGGAAGGAAGGAAGGAAGGAAGGAAGGAAGGAAGGAAGGAAGGAAGGAAGGAAGGAAGGAAGGAAGACACAAGAAAGAATATATCATTGAAAAGATTCACCATAGATAATATCTTGGGTTATTTTAAGCTTGCTTTCCCCTTTTGTTCCCCTTCTTAACTGGATAAATGCGTTACCTAATATGACACCATTAAGAGCTGACAGAGGAGCTTTTTTTATTATCTTCCTTAAGTCCAGGTGACCTCATTCAATGTTAATGGTTCACACATCAAGTTAGGGTCCAGGAGAGGAGAAATGAATTTTCACTCCTTTCCTTTTAAGAGTATTTAAATTTTCAATAATATATGTTTATGGAGCTAACCCTGAACTGTTAAAAGTCTAATTTTATGCTAAAATCATATTATTTTTTTATTTTCATCACCAAAATGACTGGACACTTTCATAAGGAGGTAATTTAAAGACCCTCCTAATGACACCCTTGTAGGACTTGTCAGTTATTCTGCACACACACACAGGCAATATTAATTTCATCTAAATACTAAACTTTAAATATAAATTTTGTGACCTACATTAAAGGGTCTGTTCTTTGGTATTAGAAAGGGTCTGTTCTAATTTATCTCTCATAGGCAATGTGTCAATACATTTTGAATTCAGAAATAAAGGGGTCTTGTTTTTATTAGCCATCTTAGTAATTTACACTAATTCATAATGTTCTATTCAAAAGCTTGGACATTAAGTTAATATACCTTTTGAATTATGCTGCAGTATAGGATGGAAATGTGCCTATTTACAAGGAAGACAATGGACCCCTGTCCATTTATTTATTTATTCCTAGGAAGACATTTCAGGAAAAATATAGCTTGAATATTACAAAAACTCACCTCTGCTACACTGTCCTTATGTTCTATTGTTTTATATAGTGTTTCCAGTTTTTTTTTTAAAGTGAATGCTCTTAAACATATGCATACAGTACTGAACCTAAGAAAATTAATTCATTGTACAGATATTTATTGAGCATCCACTGTTGTGAAAGAAAAGCTGGGACAAAATACCATCTCTGTCCTAATACAATCTTGTTCTGATCATAACTTGTCATTTGAGACAGTAAAACACTGAACTCCAGAAAAATAAACAGTTTTATCTTGATAGTATCATCAGGAAATGACTTATTCTAGACTAGAACAAGGGTCCATTGATAGGTTTAAGGCTGTGAAAGGAGAGATGAGATTGGGTGGGTAGGAACAATAAACTTATTTTTAATAATAACGCATTTAAAATAATAGCAGTTCACATGCATTTACTATATGCCAAGTACTGTGATGAGCGTTTTACACTTAAAAATATTTTGACAACTAAATTTTGTGCATTTAAGACATTATTCTAATAAGAGGACCACAGGTTTCATCAGATTAACAAAGGGATCCAAGGTACCAAAAAATGTTCAGAGGCAACCTTGTTTTCAGACTGACAAGTTTTCCAAATACCTAAGGGCTTACCTCTTAATGCATCTAAACATTCTTATAATAATTTGGTTGTTCTAGATGGTAATCTTCTTAAGACATATTACATACTTCCTGCCTTTAACAAAATCTAACCTTTTCTTGGTTACACAGTGATGTTTATGAAAGTCAATTATTCTGATATGCTATAATGCAGGCAATAATGCCCCTGGAAGTTTTATACTGAACAGGAGTGATTTTCCTTTGCACCAACCCCAGACTATGGAGATTTTCACATTTTTGTGGCTGCTTTTTTATAAGTTTCCTATATTGTTCATCATTTATCAGGCTGCCAGTAATTATTTTCTGATATGTGTTATCTGAACATAACAGGACTCCCCCTCCCCTTTTTACTGGCTGTTTCTATGATACAGTAGAATGAGCTGGAGTCAGAACACCTGGGTTCTAGCTTTAGTGTAACATCTTTTTGGGCTGTGTAGACATCTTGCTTGTTTAATTCCTTCTTCTTGGCTGGGTTCCAGATAGGAGAGGTTGACGTGAAGTATTCTCTATATTTGATTAAAACATCCTACTGGAGGCATATGATGATTTTAACGTCTATCTTTTGTCTTCAATCTTTACATTTTCACTTTCTTTAGTTGCAATAATCATTTTAGGTAATAGGAGTGTAACAGTTTCAAGGAAAATGAAAAGGGGAGGAGATGGAGAAAGTGAAGGGAACAGGCCAAAAAGTAGAGGAAGAAATACAAGAGAAAGAGGATAGTTACAATTATAGAATTTATGAGCTTGGAAAATAATAACATCATTTCATTTCAGGGTATGGCTAAGGGCAACAAACATGAAAAGAAATCACAGCATACAAAGGTTACATGAATACCAAATAATTTAGAGTGAGCTCAAAAATGGTGGCTTCTAAGTACAGCAGGTTTTCTCTGTGCATTCCTGAACTGCTAACAGCTGAGTGGGGAAGAAGTAACATCTTGTGGAGCCAGTAATGACTACAGGACTTGAAAAGAAAGCAAACTTTTAATCAGTTATTTTATGGATTCCCTAATATTATCTGTCCCCCAAACCCCAGTCAATAAACATTTATTAAGCACCTACTATGTGTCAGATACATAGTAGAGAAATGGTTCAAGCTTTTCAATGTTGAGCCAGAGAGTCACCTCCAAGAGAGATCCAATTTATTGTCAAATACTGACTCCTTAGCAAATCAACACAAGGAATGATTACTCTTGATGGAAACTGAAAAAACTAGGTCACTGGACAACCACAACTTTCTGTTAAAGGCTCACCAGCTCACTTCTGATCGGGAATCGACAGCTCTCTTGCTTTTGAGCTTTAAAAGGCTAAGTGAAATTTGTTGCTGTTGTTTTTTTTTTCCTGTTTGTTTTTAAACCCATAATTACATGATCTTTCTGGATAAAAACCACACAAGATCAAAGAAACTTTAAAATGCTAAATTCAAAATTATTTGCCAGAAAGGATCCTCTTATCAATGAAAATGTTTCTACCTACTTGTAGCGACAAATTTAACAGAACTGCTGAGGGAATGAAAACTTTATTGAAAAATAACAAATTAAACTCTGACTCCCTTACAGATAAATCCAAACTGCAGTTTAGGCTAATATGGAAAAAAAGTGAAAATAAGACATATGTTCAACTCATATCTGAAAAAAGTACAGAATCATAAATTCTCAAGATAAAGTGGAAATAACAAAGCACTTATGTTTTGAAAGCTCTAAGCAGTCTGTGGACATGGTAGGCAGAAAACACAGCTAGAGATACAAAGAGGAATTCTATTACACAAAGCATAAAGTTATTCTAGACAAGGAAGCATGAAAAAAATCATAGTAAGGAAAATATAACTGGGACCTAAGGAAGCTGTTGGAATAAAAGTTGGAACAACAAACAGCATGGAACAAACTACAGATAGAGATTTTTTTTTTAAAGGATTTAACAATGGAACAGGTGTGTTGTGATTTTATTGAAAGCAAAACAACACACGGTTATTATATAGACAAGATGTTTACAAAACAGATTCGAAAAATAAGAATTGTAGGCCCACTTAATTATGGGATAGATGACTTATAATCTGTTCAAAGTGGTAGAAAAGACAAGAGGATAGATGCTTAATGTGAAAGGAAACAAAAAGAAATCAGTGAGACAAAGATGTACACTTATGTCATTTGGCAAAAACAGCTTATTACTAGGAAAAATAGTAATTACTAAAACGAGCAAATATTTTCTGAAAGCTATTGCTTTCCCCTTGACAATACTGTAATCTATTCTTTCCCATTTCCTTTGTAATCACTTAGCAAAAGGCAAAAATAATCTTTCCCTCTGACACTTTGATCAGAATCATTCAGGGCTTTTCCAATGTCATTCACAACTTGAAATTACTCACATTCCATCCGACTGCTCAAGCCTGTATAATTGTAAAAGACCTGTTTCTTCCTCTACTTCTACATCTCCCATCCCTTCTATAATCTTCCATAATCCACAGACTGAAAAAAGTTGCCTGCTTCTACTTGAAATTATTTGTATTTATCATTTGTTAAAAGAATTCTAACTTGGTTCAATATTGTGAATATCAACATCTTATCAACTTTAATCTATTGACAGCTCTCCCTCCTAATCTCAATAAAATTAATTAGTATGCCCTTTAAATGTACAAAACAATCCGTAACATATTATAAATGCACAACACATATTCATCAATTCAAAAGCAGGAAGTTTTCAAAGGCCAAAAAAGGAACTTCTAAAAAGTCTAGAAATAGTAAAGCAGATGCAGGTAAAGTTAATAGTCAGACGAAAGTGTAGAACACTATAAAGAATGCTGGGGAGGAAGACAAATAGATCTTTGTAGTCCCCAAACTCTGTTCCTAACCAGCTGTGTGAACTTAGCAAAGTCTCTGCATCCCTCACATATAGATGCAATATTTGGCCTAACTCCCTCTTGGAACCATTGTGGGCATGAAAGAAGATGAAGTGTCAAAGCAGTTTAAGAAATATGAAGCGGCACATAAACAGAAAACATTACCAGTGCTACTAAGATCTCTTGGAGGGAAAGCCAAGAAAGCCAACAACTCTTTTTCAAAGAAATGAAGTCTTTACTGTCTAGATCTGAGAGGAATCATTACACTGAATCCTATAAAGATAAAAAGGGTCATGTCTCTAAATGACACATTACTGTACACATCCAATTCACCAGTGTAAAGACTAATCTTCATGTTGATGTATCTGTAATGAATCCAACATAGATGCCAAAGGAACATTCCACCCTCCACCAAAGAGCTCCTTACCACTTGCTGGGTAATGTTGACATTAGACTGTCCAAAAGTTTTTGGCAAGAGTTGCTTCCCAACAGCGCTAACTGTAGAAGGATGAACAGCTACTAATGAAACAACTCCTAGGATACAAACAAACAAACAAAAAAAGTCACAAAGCAATGTTACCTTTGTTTTGAGAATTAAATCTAAGCAGAAAAAAAAGGGGGAAAACCTTTTTAGGATCAAGAGATGTGATTATAAAATTTTTCTTACTATTGCCTGACTGGCCTCTTTAAAGTTTATTCTGAGTCTGTTAAATAATGTTCATTTAGGTGGATGATATAATTGAGGACTCTTTTTCAAGCTATTTTGTAGCTTAGTTTTCCACAAAAACTGAATAGAACTCGAAAAGGCTCATTTGCTTCTGTTTTAGAGTTCCATGTATTTTTCCTACATTCAGAAATTATAGTATGATATAGTAAAACCAGTTGTAGCCTTGGACCCTGGACAAGTCTTCTTGGACTTCTCAGACCCTGGACATGTTTCTGGGTCTCAATTTCCAAATGTAAAGGGAAAGAGATTAGACTAGATCAGGGGTGGGGAATCCCAGGGAATTCCATCCCTGGCACTAGGTGGTCTCAATAGTTTATTCTCATATGAATTTCTAGTAAAATGTGGTCTTAGTACAAGTAATATGCAATAAAACAAAATGAAACATTTCAATCCAGGCATTTCTGATGACCTCACTGTAAAAAGAGTTCAGAAACACAGTAATTTATTTTCCTTTACGTATCATCTTTGGGGAAAAGAAACAACGTTTTCTTATCTCAATTCACAAACCATGTATTAACATAATTAATGTTTAACAAAAAAAAAAAAGAAACCAAAAAAAGGTTAGTTACATAAGGTAAAGAATAGCATTTTCAGTTTGAAAAATACACTATCTCACAGTTGGCATTTGCTGGGACAAAACAGTACTATATTTTCAGTCAAATATTTTGTTGCTGGCATTTATAAATAGCTTAGCATCCTCACTCAAGTACATGTCCATTATCACCAAAATATCAGAAAATGTGCTTCAACCCAATGTTGGGGAAAATAAAAGCAGAATTTTTGTACTATCATTTCTATTTTAAAAATACAATTACAGTACTGTCAGCTTCTTATCTCTTCCATAATTCTAAGTTCCCACTCAGTCCATTCAATCAGCTAATCACATTGCTTATAATCTGGAAGCAAAGGTGTAAACTTTGATAGCTATCCATCATGAAAACACTTAAGTATCAGTGTGGCAACTGAACATTTTGAAAGCACTTTAAAATTAATTTGCTTTGAAACAAGCTCTTAAGCAAACCCTGCCTCCTCCCAAAAGGAACAAAATTAGACAAACTCTTTCATAAATAATAAGCACTGACACTGTGCAATGCTGTGAGGTTTGCCAACTACTTTGCATGTATTCTCTCACATTACATTTAAAAAGCAAACGCTTCCCTGTATGCTGTTTTTTCCCTTCTTTGTGGGCTCTCTTTCTCTGCTTTCAAGGCTGGCTGTGTCCTATTTCCTTGTTCTCAACAGCATACACTTATTTCTAATTTCTCCTACTGTTTGCTGCTTCTAGGAGCTGGAGGGGGCTACTATTTCCCCTCTTATTCTTCTCTCCTTTTCTCCTGATGCAATCAACCTATTGCACTTTTGGAAGCTCTTGGCATCATATAAAATTCTGCCCTTTTGCAGCTTCCAAACCATCTTCTGGCCCTTCTAAAATATTGTAAAGGAAATTTCATCTCTTCTGATAAGACCTTCAAATACTTGAAGATACCACGTTCCTCCTAAGTCTCCTCTTCTCTAGACTAAACATCTTCATGAGGCATCATTGATGTCTGATTTCATCTCCTAAAATTCCAAAATGAAAACTCCCAGTAATGTCATAGTCAAAATCTAGAGCTTCCAAATGAAAGAAAAACTGCAGTAAGAAGCCATAAAGAAAGAGTTCAACTATCAAAGAGTCACAGTTAGGATCACTTAAAAACCTGCAGGTTACTATTATAAAGGAAAGTTTAGAACATGACATTCTAGAATACGGGTCAGCAAACTATAGTCCATCCACAGGCTAAATCTGGCCCATTGCTGATTTCTCCACAGCCCCATGAACTTAGAATAGTTATTAAATTACTAAATACAATTTTTAAAATGTAGTTTGCCGACTCCTGTTCTAGAAGGCAAAAGACAGATATGAGCCAGGGAAACATTTTGAAATGCAAACATGAGTTGGAAAAAAAACACAAAAAGGTAAATGCACAGGAGCCACTGGAAGGGGAAGACTTGATGGTGCAGGGTTGATATTGTAATATCCGATTTCTAATTTATGAAGAAACAAGTGACCCCTCAGAACTCTAATGTCTTCAAGGGTTATAAAGAGAGTCAGGTAAGAGAGAGGCTGGTATCGATTTTGTTAGATTTTGACAATTTGAAGGAAAAAAAGCTAAGGGAAGAGAAGGGAAAAGGAAAGGGGTGGAACTTAGTATTTCACATAATCAGGGTTCACAAAAAGACTATTAAATATGAAGGGGGTGAGGAGACCAGGCTACAAATGAATCTCACTTTCATCTGAAATGGATAAAGTACTGAAAAAGACAGACAGATGCACGTGCACACACATGTACTTTAGTATAGAAATAAAATAAATAACAGGGAATCAGGCCAAACAAGGCCTGGGGAAAGGGCAAGTAAGAGGAAGGAATTAGTATTAAGCAAAACAAATTCCATCTTCAGGGGTGGAGCATGGTTAGTAAAAGGAAAGGAAAACAAGGTTAAGAACTTGTGATGAACAAAGTGGGAGAGGAAGAAAGGGAAAGGAAAGAAGGTTATATGAGCAAAGAGGAGAAGGGAGAGAGTGTGACTGAAGTAAACTGCATCAAACATACAGCATTAGTGATGAGCACAATTCTCTCTCAACAGCCTTTTATTTTTAACATTTTTTGAATATTTATGAATTTTTTAAATTTATGTTTAATTTTCAGCATTCACTTCCATAAGCTTTAAATTTTCTCCCTGCCCTCCTGAAGATGACATGCAATATGATATGGTTCTACACATACTTTCCTATTAAACACATTTTCACATCAGTCATATTGCATAGAAGAATTATAACAAATGGGAGAGACCTTGAGGAGGAAAAAAACAAAACAAAAAGAAAATACTCTGCTTTGCTCTGCATTCTGACTCCACAGTTCTTCCTCTGGATGTGGATGGTATTTACCATCATGAATCCTTTAGGAATTGTTTTAAGTCCTTGCATTACTGAGAAGGGCTAAGCCTATCAAAATCAGTCACTACATACCGTGGCTACAGCAGCCTTTTTTTGGTAAAGAGATATGTGGCTTAAAAAAAAAAAAGAAAAAGAAAAATATACAAGAATGTCATGAAAGAAAATACAGAATTAACAATACAAAATGTGAACCTAAAAAGCATAAAATCACCCATAAAATAAAGAAGAGTGGCAGAATGAATTAGAAAAGACAAATCCAATAATACACTTTTTATAAGAACTTGAAAAAGGACTCACATAGTAAAAATAAAGAAATCTGTGATACTTCAGTAACTCAAAAGCAGATGACCTCAGACAAGGAAATAATAAAAACATACTTGATTTAAAAAGATCAGCAGAGGACTTGTGAGGTCAGAGCCAATGTGGAGGAACAGAGAAACACTCAGTCATTCCCAACATTCCCCTCCAAACAACTTTAAAATAACCTCAATAAGAATTCTGAAGTAGCAGAGTGAACAAAAGGTCAGAGTGAAACATCATCCATCTCAGCCCAAGACATCATAAGAGGCTATGAGGAGAGATCTGTGCCGTGACGGTGGAGGCTGGCCCAGAGTCCACTGGATAAAGCCCCAGAAGTGGAACTAGGTGGTGGCAAAAGCAGCAGCAGCAGTAGCAGCTTCAAGAGCTATCAAGCCAAAGATGGTAAGGGGACCTGGCAACTGGTCAGAAAGAGACTGTGGGGGCCTCCTCTGCTAGCACTAGGCACAGGACCAGGTACTGTTTGGCAATTCCATTGCCCATACTTACCTTCTGGGTCATAGTTCAAGAGTAGGAAGAAACACTTTAAGGAAGAAGTGGAAGCCCTGAAGGGCAACTATTTAGCTATAGTACATTGTCTATATCCACTTGTGGGTCATAGTTTAAGCGCAGGAAAGAATACTTTTAGTTGAGAGGGAGTGGAAGGAACACTGAAGGGCAGTATCTCTTCTGGCCCCAAAGAATCAGGAGTAGTATCAATTATAATCCTAGGGAATTAAGGACCTTTCTTGGAAAAGGACCAGAGTTCAGACCAGGACAGCAGGGATCACACTTCTCAGATTATATCACCCTGGAAATATAGAAAACCTCCAAACTCCCAGACCTGGCTTGGAAAACCAAAATACAAGAAGTCTGAAGCTTGAGACAGTACCCCACCATTCCCTACACCAGGAACAGAGTCCAAGTCTAATATAAAGTTCCATATCAAGAAATAGGGTGAGGAAAAAAAAAGAACCTGACTATAAAAAACTATTATGGTAACAGAGAAGATGGAGGCACAAACTCAGAAGACAATGAAGTCCAAAAAAGGTACAAACAAAGCTTAAAGGGAAAAAAATAATAATAAATTGGAATCAAGTCCAACAAGAATTCCTGAGAGCTAAAAAGAATTTGCAAAATTAATTAAGGGTGGTGGAGGAAAAATTAGACAAAGAAATGAAAGCAAAAGAAGAAAATTATAAAAAGACAAAGAACATCTTGGTAAAAGAGATAGGTAGCTAGGCGGTACAACGGATAGAGTGCCAGACCTAGAGTTAGGAATATTCATCTTCCTGTGTTCAAATCTGGCCTCTATCACTTCTGTCAATTCAAAACTGGCTTCAAACACTTACTAGCTGTGTGACCCTGGACAAGTCACTTGATCCTGTTTGCCTCAGTTTCTTCATCTGTAAAATGAACTGGAGAAGAAATAACAAACTATTCCAGTTCTTTGCCAAGAAAATTCCAAATGGAGTCACAGAGAGTCAGACACAAATGACAAGGAGCCATAAAACAATAAAAGGAGGAACCAAAAAAAAAATTGCTGGAGAAAATAATATCTTAAAAACAGAATTAACCAAATGGAAAAAGAGGTACAAAAATTCACTGATATAAATGGCTCCTTAAAAAATTAGCAGAACTGGCCAAATGGAAAAAGAGGTAAAAAGGGTCAATGAAGAAAATGATTCTTTAAAAGTTAGAGCTGGGGGGCAGCTAGGTGGCAAAGTGAATAGAGCACTTCCCAGAAGTCAGGAGGACCTGATTTCAAATCCGACCTCAGGCACTTAACACAAAACTTAAGTGACCTTGGGCAAGTCACTTAACCCCAATTGCCCTACCTTTCCCTCAAAAAAAAAAAAAAGCCAAAAACAAAACAAAACAAAAAAATTAGAGCTGCGCAAGCAGAAGCTAATTACTCTGTAAGACATCAAGAAACAACAGAACAAAGTCAAAAGAATAAAAAAAAAAGGAGAAAAAGTGATCTATCTTACTGGAAAAATAACTGGAAGACAGATCAAGGAGAGGTATTAAGAATTACTGGATTGCCTGAAAGTCACATTAAAGAAAGAGCCTAGATTGCATATTTCAAAAAACTGGTCAAAAAAGAAAACTGTCCAAGTAGCCTTGAAGCACAGGATGAAACACACATTGAAAGAACCCAACAATCATCACCTGAGAGCAATCCCAAAACGAACATTCCCAGGAATATTATAGTCAAGTCCCAGAGTTCCCAGGTCAAGAGAAATACTGCAAACGGCCAGAAACAAGCCACACAAATGCCATGAGACCACAGTTAGGATCATACAAGATTTAGCATGAAAGGAAAGATGGGCTGGAAGGCAAAAGAACTGGTATTAAAACCAAAAATGACCTACCTAGCAAAACTAAATATATCCTTCAAGGGGGAAAAATGGATGAGAATGGATATTTAGTGAAATAAAAGATTTTCAATAATCGTTTCTGATGAAAAAATGAGAGCTAAATGACTTTTCAAATATAATAATCAATAGAAGCATAAAGAGGTAAATGTGAAAGAGCTACCGTAAGAGCCTGAATAAGGTTAAACTGCTTATCTTTCTAAATGGGAAGAGAATACATCTATCTTCTAAGAACTTTATCATTATCAGGGTAGTTAGAAAGATTCTACATAGAAAGAGTGTAGAGAAGTGAGATGATTATGTTAGGATGATAAAAAAAAATGGTTAGATAAGAAAGAGGAATTCCCTAGGAGAAGGAAGAAGGAAAAAGAAAAATGGGAGAAATTATTTCACATAAAAGAGGTACACAAGGAAGAGCTTTTATAATAAAGAGGGAAATGGGAGAGGGAGGGAACAATACTTGAACCTCACTCATATGTTAAGTAGTTCAAAGAGAAAAAACACATACATTCTCGATTAGTAATAAAAATCTATCTTATTGAAGACAGAAATAGGAGATGGAGATATGGGGAGAGAGGAGTGTGATAAAAAGGAAGAGCAGATAAAAGAAGGGAAAAGCAAAAGAAGAAGTCAGAAGAAAATAGATTCTAGAGAGAGACAGGATAAAAAGAGAGGATACTTTAATTGATGGGAGACCTCAACTTTTCCCTCTCAGAGCTAGATATATCTAACCATAAAATAAAAAGAAAAAAGTCAAGGAGATGAGCAGAATCTTAGAAATGTTAGATATGACTGACTTCTAGGGAAAACTGAATGGAAATAGAAAGGTGTATACCTTTCTCTCAGTTATATATAGCACCTTCACAAAAAATTAACCATGTAGTAGGGCATAAAAACATCACAATCAAATTCAGAAAAGCAGAAATATTCAATACATCCTTTTCAGACCATAATGCAATAAAAATTACACTGTGGAAGCACAGATTAAAAGTTAATTGAAGACTAAATAATTTAATTCCAAAGAATGAATGGGTCAAAGAACGAGACAGAAATAATTATTTCATTAAAGAGAATGACAATAACAAGAAAATATTCCAAAATTTCTGAAATGCAATCAAAGCACTATTTGGGTGAAATTTTATTTCTCTAAATGCTTACCATAAAAGAGAAAAAGAGCAGGTCAATGAATTGGCCATGAATTTAAAAATTAAAAAGAAATTTTTAATCCCCAATTAAACATCAAAATGTACATCCTGATAATCAAAGGAGAGATTATAAAATTGAATACAAGAAAACCATTAAACTAATAAATAAAACTGGGAGTTAGTTTTATGAAAAAAAAACCAATAAAATAGATGAGCCATTGGTTAATTGGGAAGAAAAACATCAAATTAACAGTATCAGAAATGAAAAGAGTGAATGCCCCACTAATAAAGACAAAATTAAAACATTATTAAGAGTGATTTTGCCCAACAATATGCCAGTTTTGACAATCTGAGTGAAATGAATATTTACAAAAAGATAAACAGAAGAGGAAATAGAATACTTAAATAACCCTGTTTTAGAAAAAGAAATTGAATAAGCCATCAATGAGCTCCCTCCTCCCCAGGACCAAATGGATGAATGAATTCTATCAAAAGATTCAAAGAACAATTAATCCCCATACTATATAAACTATACTTGAAAAAAAAATAGGTAAAGAGGGGGGCTAGGTGGCACAGTGAATAGAGCACCAGCCCTGGAGTCAGAAGGACCTGAGCTCAAATGCGGCCTCAGACACTTAACCCAAAAGCTAGCCATGTGACGTTGGCAAGTCACTTAAACCCAATGGCCCTCCAAAAGGAAAAAAAAAAGGTAAAGAAACCCTACAAAATTCCTCTTACAACACAAATATGGTGATGATACCTAAACCAGGAAGAGCAAAACCAGAAAAATTAAACTATATATACCAAGTTCCCTAATGAATATTGATGCTCAAATTTTAAAGTAAATACTAGCAAGGAGATTACAGCAATATATCACAAAAATCATACACTATGACTAGATTGTATTTATACTAGCAATGTACAAGCAGTTCGATTTTATTAAAATTATCAACATAAATGACCACATCAATAAGGAAAACAACAAAAATCATATGATCATCACAGATGCAGAAAAATCCTTTGACAAACAACACTCATTTCTCTCAAAAACACTTAAAAAAAAAAAGGCAACAGAGCCATACTTAAAATAATCAGTAGTATCTATCTAAAACCAAGAGCAAGATTATTTGTAACAAGGATATATTTGAAATCTTCCCAATAAGATCAGGGATTAAAGCATGGATGCCTAATATCACCACTATTATTTAATACTGTACTAGAATTAATAGCTTATCAATAAGACAAGAAAAAGAAATTAAAAAAAAATTAAAATAGGCAGCGAGAAAATAAAACTATCACTCTTTGCAGATGATGGTATACTTAGAAAACTCTAGAAAAATCAACTAAAAACCTCATTGAAATAATTAACAAATTTAGTAAAGTTGCAGAATATAAAATAAAACCACATAAATCATCAGCATTTCTATATAATACCAACAAAACCCAGCAGGAAGAGATAGAAAGAGAAACTCCATTTTAAATAACTACAGACAATATAAAATACTCAGGAGTCTACCTTCCAAGACAAACCCAGGTGTCATATGAACATAATTACAAAACTTTTCACAAAAACAGAGACAGATCTAAATAACTGGAGAAATATTTGTTGTTTATGAGTATGAGTAGACTGGACCATTTAAAAAAAAAAGACAACTCTTACCTAAGTTAATTTAGTTATTCCCTGCTATAGCAATCAAAATTACAAAAGAATTATTTACTAAAGCTAGAAAGAATAGCAACAAAATTTATCTGGAACAACAAAAGGTCAAGAATATCAAGGGAATCAATTTTTTAAAATAGAGCTAAGGAAATGGATGGCCTAGCAGTTTCAGACTTCAAGTTATATTACAAAGTGGTAATATCAAATAATCTGATATTGGCTAAAATACAGAGTGATGGATCAGAAAAACAATTAGGTACACAATATAATGCAAATGATCATAGCAATCTAGTCTTTGATAAACCCAAAGAGGCAAATTTGGGGGGGTAAGGACTCACCATTTGACAAAAATTGCTGGGAACAATAGGCAGAGATCCACATCTTACACCACATACCAAGATATGGTCAAAATGGATATGTGATTTAGATATTTAGATAAATGAGTTATATCTACAGATAAGGGATAAGTTTATGCCTAAACAAGAAATAGAGAGGACTAAGTGAAGTAAAATAGATTAATTCTGATCACATGAAATTAAAAACCTTTTGCAAACACAGTTAATGCAGCCAAAATTAGAAGGAAAACAGGAAACTGGGGGGAAAGAATTTAGAGAAAGTTTCTCTGACAGAGGACTCATTTCTCAAATATACAGGGAACTGAACCAACTTTATAAAAATAAGAGCTATTGCCCAGTTGATAAATGGTCAAAGGTCATAAACAGGCAATTTTTAGAAGAAATCATAGCCATCAATAATCACTTTTAAAAGATACTCTAAATCACTCCTGATTAGAGAAATACAAATTAAAATAACTCTGAGATACTACCTAACAGTTTGGCTAACATGACAGAAAAGGAAAATTATAAATGCTAGAGGAAATGTGGAAAACAGGAGACACTGATTCACTGCTCATGTTGATGTGAACTTGAAAACAATTTAGAGCTATACCAAAGGGCTATAAAACTGTGCATATTCTTTGACCCAGAAAAATCACTATTACATCTCTATCCCAAAGACTTTTATTAAAAGAAAGGAAAAAGACCCATTTATACAAAAATATTTATAGCAGCTCTTTCTATGGTGGCAAAGAATTGTAAATTGAGGGAACGCCCATCAATCAGGGGAATGACTGAAATAATACAAATATGATGGGATACTTTTGTGCTATAAGAAATGATGAGCAGGATGGCTTCAGAAAAATCTGGAGGGACTCTGAACTGATGGAAAGTGAAATAAGCAGAACCAGAGAACACAGTTACATCAATTTTGTACACAGTAACAGCAGTATTATAAGGATGTTCAAGTGAGAAACATTTAGCTACTCTAATCAAAACAATGATCCAAGACATTTTGGACCCAAAGGACCCATGATGAAAGATGCTATTTACTTCCAGAGACAGAACTGATGAACTATCAATGCAGAGAGAAGCATAATTTTTTTTCACTTTATTTTTATTGTTTTCTTTTGAAACACAACTAAATAGAAGTGTTTTGTATGAATTGACAGGTATAGCCAATATCAAATTGTTTTCCTTTTTGTAGGATAGGGGAGGGAAGAAGGGAAAGAATTTAAAACATTTTTTTAATGAGTGCTAATTTTTTTACATGCAATTGGAAAATATTCAACAAAATAAAAATAATTTTTAAAAAATTTTAAAAATAAAAACAAACAGTAAAACTGTATACTTAGAGGCATGAGAATATAAATAATTTAATATAGATTCATTAAATGACATGGCATCTAAATGTTTAAAGGAAAAATTAATCAAATACACTCTTTACAGAAATGCTGATAAAAGTTTTACATCAGTCAAACTACCAAAGAATAACTTTAGAGAATTTTTATTTGTGTATGTGTGTGTGTTACATAGCCCCTGATTTTTTTAGCATTAATTATACAACTATACAGCCTGTTCTAACAGTGACACTTATTTTTTAAATTAACTTCTGTATGTTTTTAGTTTACATCCTTGATATCCACAAGATTTTGAGTTACAAATTCCCTCCCTGTCTTTCTCATACCCTCCCCAAGATAGCAATCCCACTATATATCCCCCCAGTCTGCTCTCTCCTATATCCTCCCCCATCACCCCTCTGACTTTCTGGTTGAACAAGATGGATCTCCCTATCCCAGTGCCTGTATATCTTATTTCACCCACCCCCACTGGAAAGACAAGCAATTCAATACAGGCCATACATATGTAGTTATGCAGAACATCTGCACAAAGGACATATTGTATAATACTGACAATATTTCCCTCCTTTCTATCCTGCCCTTCCCTTGTTCTATTCTCTACTCTGTCCATGTCCCTTTATAAAAGTGTGTGCTTCTAACAACCCTCCCCCCCCCCACCTGTCCTCCCTTCCATCATCCCCTCTCTCATCTCCTTCCCCCCTACTCTCCTGTAGGGCAAGATACCCATTTTAGTGTGTATGTCATTCCCTCCCTAAGCCAAATTCAATGAGAGTAAGGTTGACCCATTCCCTTTTGCCTTCCTGTTCTTCCCCTCCATTGTAACAGTTATCCCTTGCCTCTTCTATATGAGATGATTAACTCCTTTCCCTGTTCCCTCTCATTCTAATCCTCTCCTACCTCAGAATTTCACCTCTTAAAGTATCATCTCTTCCTATTCAATTGATCCTGTACCCTCTATGTACACATATATACACATACTCAGATGTGTTCATATGTGTATATATAAACCCTCCTATATAGAAATATATGTATATATACAATCCCTTCATCTATCCTCATACTGAGAAAAGTTTCATAAGTTACAATTATCGTTTTTCCATGTAGGCATGTAAATAGTTCAACTTTGGTAAGTTCCTTATGATTTCTTTTCCAAGTTCACCTTCTCATGTTTCTTGTATTTGAGTGTCAAATTTTCTATTCAGTTCTGCTTTCTCAGCAAGAATGCTTGAAAGTCTTCCCTCTCACAGAATGACCATATTTTCCCTTGAAACATTATACTGTTTTGCTGGGTAGGTAATTCTTGGTTTTAATCCTAGCTCCCTTGATCTTCAGAATATCTTGATCTTCTAGGCCCTGCAATCCCTTAACATAGAAGATGCTAGATCCTTGGTTATCCTGATTGTGTTTCAACAGTATTCAAATTGCTTCTTCTTGGCAGCCTGTAATATTTTCTCCTTGATCTGGGGACTCCGGA
>CM053600.1:74508871-74550028 GCA_028646575.1 Pseudocheirus occidentalis
AAAACTAGCCGTGTGACCTTGGGCAAGTCACTTAACCCCAACTGCCCTCCAAAAAAAAAAAAAGCAAAAAAAAAAATTAATAAAGAACTAATATAAATATTCTAGGACATCACCCCATGCCAGCTGAATATTAAAACAACTCAACAAAAGCGTGTGTATGTGTGCAAAAGAAATCATTTCAAAAGAAGTTCAATCTCACTAATAACAAAAAAAAAACACAGAAACAATTTTCAAGTCCTACTTACACCAATTAAACTGGCTCTCACGCACACGCGTGTGCCCATGCACATACACACAAGCAAAACGACAAGTGCAGACAATGGCTGGAAAATGAAGAATTCAGGCGATCAGCAAGGCGTGGACTTTGGCATCAGGGCAGCGGCTGGACAGCACAGCCAACGGAGGGAGCACTGGGCCTCGAGTCACGGAGACTCTTCCTGGCTTCGATCTGACCTCAGACACTTAGCCAGCTGCATGATCCTAAGTAAGTCACTTACCCCTGTCTGCCTTAGTTTCCTGATCTGTAAAACAAGCTGGAGAAGGAAACAGAAAACCTCTCCCGCGTCTTTGCCAAGAAAACCCCAAGTGGGGTCATGAAGAGCCAGACAAATGAAATGACTGAATAACAACTTTGTCATCAGGAAGCTCATCGTCACTAGTACGCACAGATAACTTTTATGTAGCTCTTACAACGCGCCAGGTAAAGTACTTTTAGAATTATTATCTCCATCGATCCTGACAACAACCCTGAGAGGCAGGTGCCATGAGACCCATTTTACAAATGAGGAAACTAAGGCAAACAGGGGCAAGTGACTTGTCCAAGGTCACACAATCCTCAGAATGGATTTGAACTCAGGTCTTCCTGACTCCAGGTCCAAGCTTGTGTGTACTATGGTGTCACTAGAGTAACAAGTATGTGTAAGAGGGAGGGGTTCCTGCAGGATCAGCCTTAGGGAAAGAAGGCTTCATGGAGATACTAACTTTAAAGACCAACTGGGAGAGGGCATTTCAGGAACGAGGAATAGGGTGCTGAAAAGGCATGGAGTTTTGAGGACTCAACATGTTGAAGGAGGCGCGGCTAGGTCACGCAGTGAACAGAACACCGGCCCTGGAGTCAGGAAGACCTGAGTTCAAATCCAGCCTCAGACACTTACCCAAAAAAGCTAGCCGTGTGTCCTTGGGCAAGTCACTTAACCCAATTGCCCTCCACACACACTTAGACACTTAATACTTAATAGCTGTGTGATCTTGGGCAAGTCACTTAACCTCAAAAGCCCTGCCTTCCCCCCTCCAAAAAGAAAAAGGGAAAAGAAAAAATAATGTAATTATTTAGAGAAACAAAAGGCCTACAGCCCCCACATCTACTTATGTAGCTACCAACAGGACTAGATCTCAAAAGTGCAAAGCTAGATCAAAACCACTTTGTAGAGGTTAAGAAACAGAGAGATCAATCAGGGGAAGAGATTAAAATACAGAAGTGAGGGAACAAAGTAGCACAGTATCTGATAAATCCATAAAACTTCAACTACTAGGAAAAAGACATAAGAACAAAAAATGCTGGGGGACCTGGAAAGACTAACACCTCACACCATACCCTATAATGTTTCAAGATAAGAAAAGGTCTTACACATAGAAGCCACATCACAAACGATGAAAGTAAGGAAATACTACTCACAACTATAGATATGGGAAAAGTTAATGACCAAATAAAGGACAGAGAGGATCAAGAAAGTTAAAATGAACAATCGTAATTACATAAAATTAAAGTTTTACACCCCAAAAAATGTAAGTAAAGCTAGAAGGGGAGGCAATTAACAAGGAAAAGATCTTGATTTGTCAAGAGTTTTAGTTTTTCTGTTAATTTGGGAGCAGGATAGCTAAAAATAAGGCTTGCCTTTTTTTTTAAAGGTCATTGAAATATTTTTTAAATGAACCTGAGAGAACAGAAGAAAGGCCAGAAGGAAACACTGACAAGCAGGACTGCTTTGAAAGTTACATATTAAATTTATGATACTTAAAAAGGAAAAGCAAGTTATATGTAATAAGAAATTTGAGTTTCATGTAAATTCTTTTTTTCTATTCTACTTCATATATGCAAATGCTCATTTTGTTTAATAATTTTGCTAAATTTGGAGAAAAATAAGCCATTTTTGTCCCCAATCCAACTCTGATCTTTAAAAAATAAAGTACAATAAATCTTTCAAAAATTAATAAAGGCAGATTTTTTAAATTTAAGGAAAAATATTCACGTCAAATGTGATAAAAATGTGATACAGAAGTCAACATAAGATCAAAGAATCATTCCCCCATAAATAAGGAGTCCAAAGGAAAGGAAAGTTTTCAAAAGAAATACATTGGATCAACAACCACATGAAAAAAAATATTCCATATCACTAAAAAGAAAAATACAAATTAAAACACACCTGAAAATTCACTTTATACCCATCAAATTAACAAAGATGATTTAAAAACAGAAATCATCAGTGTTCAATTGTAGGAATAATGTCAGTATTTATAGCTATTTATAAGTATTTACAGCTAGCTCCTAGCACATGCTAGACACTGTGTTGAGTGCAGAAGACACAAAGACAGGCAAAGGAGATCCCCTACCCTCAAGGAGCTCAGTCTAATGGGAGATTATTTAGACAGGTCAGTCACAATGGAAAGAAATCCAATCAAGTCCTTCTCTAATGTCTCAACAAAATGTGGAGATAAGAGAGTTTTTGAAGGGTGTCAGGATAATCACTCCTATGTCCTGACAAGATTTTAAGTCTTCCATGTATACTTGGCAACAAACTATATCCTTCATCTGAGGACCAACTAAAAGGAAGCTGGGAGAGAGGTTCATCACCAGTAAGTAGGTCACCAGGCAATGTCTTCAGTACCCGAAACTCAAAAAGATTAAAGTTGGAAAAAGTTTAAATTTGCAACAGTAGAGATAAAAATGGATGAAACATCAGATCCTTTAAGCACTGCAGATGTATGTGAATACCTCAGCTTCTTCAACTATAATAACAGCAGCTACTTCACAGAAAGACAGAATGAGACAATATTCAAAAAGCAAATAGTGCTGCTGATTGTGGAGGGGTGCCTACAAAACTATTTTGATAAAAATCCTTGGCTAGTTCTTTTTGCAAGTAAATTGGAAATCAGTAAGACAAATATTAACAAGTAATTTCAAACTAGCTTTATTTAATAATATAAAAACCATATTTATGTGGAATTATAAAGTCTGCAAAACATTCCTCACAATAACCTTGTAAATAAGATAACGCAAGTATCATTACTCTCACTTTACAAATGAGCAAAGGGACTCGAAGATTAAGTGATTTCCCTGGAGTTATGCACCTGTTAAGTATCTGAGTCAAGTTCAGCATTCTAATATTATACTACTATATATGGAACTTCACTAAAAAAATAATTTTCAGAAATGTACTTATCAAAATTCCAGAAACAATAAAGACCTACAAACAAAAATGAGTAAGCCACATTGAGTCATTAAACTCTTAAACGGGGGAAAATAAGGAATTCCAACAACTGAATGTACTAGTGATACACTATCCTATTTTGGTCAGGCCAGTGACAGTTCCAAGGTGGCACAGATTTAGTCTTGGTCTTCGTGAAAATCAATACTAGTATTTCCATCTGCACATTATGGCAAAGTGGCTCAATGCTCTTCAGCACAGGATTACAATGGGTACCAACCAAAATGATTTACTGTATACCACTGATCATTATAACAACACAAGAAATAAAGTTCAACTACTTGGTAAACAAAATGGTCAGTTCTGAATTTCAATGAATCTGTATGCCTATTATGGAAAACAATGATAGAAGGGATAATTATTAATGAGTTAATACATAAAAATTAAGTCAATTCCAATTACTATAGGTATGAAACTCTAAAAGAAGTTTAAAGGTTATTTAATAAATGAATTTTTAATGTAAATTATTTTCAAAATGGGTTTCATACCTTTTCCAGGACTAAGGTTTTGGTCTATAAAAACCTTTAGCTCTCCATTTGCTTCAATTAGGCCGGCCTATAAAAGAAGATAAAGCAAATGTTTACCATCTACAAAAGCTACAAAGTTAAAGGACATGAAATCTTACTAAATCAACATAAATATAAAAAGCATTAAAATTCAACATAGTCATTTGATTTCCAAAGAACTTCACTGAATCAATATTTTGCAAAAATGCTTCTCAAACTCATACAACTCATTAGAAAACTCAAAGTAAAAAAAATATATATATCAACAGATATTTACTGAAAACCTACTATATCCCTGAATTATGCTGGCACCAAGGAGGATACAGTTTGTTGAACACCATCAATAACACAATAATACCATCTGAAAAGCATAGTTTTTAAGAATGTGGCTTTTATTAACCAACTAAAATGAATTTCAAATAGTTTAATGAATAAGCAATATATTTATGTTCAAATTCAACAAATATTTATCATCTACTGTATACTCTACATCTTGCTAGAGATTAGAAATGACAAACTCTTGGTTGACTATCACAAATAGCCCAGCAAAAGATGATAAGTCTCTCATGTCTTTTCCATCTATGTGTTGTGATGGGTAGACAGAACGAGGGTCGATGCATTAACAAAAATCTGTTGGAGGTAGTCCCCCCCTTTGGTAAGCTAGTCTTACGTAGAGAATGGCACATGGGAAAGGTAGAATTCATATATCCTCCAGGTAACGATCAAGAAAGTATTCAAATTCTTAAAGGAAAAATTAAGTTAAGGCAAGAAACAGTAAAACTAACAGTGAGGGACCTCAATTTTCTCACATATAGATAAATCTAACTATAAAATAAAAAAGAAGCTAAGGAGATGAATAGAATGTTATAAAAGTTAAATACGATAGACCAGTAGAGAATACTGAATGGAAATAGAAAGAGTATACTTATTTCAGAGCTATGCATAATACCTTCACAAAAACTGACCATGTATTAAGTTCACAAATACAGAAAAGCAGAAAGACTAAATGCATCCTTTTCTGACTATAATGCAATAAAAATTACATTAAACAAATGGCCTTTAAAGCATAGATTAAAATTAACTGGTAACTAAATAGCTCAATCCTAAATTATGAGTCAAAAAATAGTAGAAAAAAATCAATAATTTCATTAAAAATAACGAAAACAATGAAGACAACATATGAAAATTTGTGAGATGCAACCAAAGCAGTAGTTATGGTAAAATTTGTATCTCTAAATTTATATCAATAAAAAAGAAAAATGCAGATGAATGGAATGGACATGCAATTAAAAATTTAGAAAATTAACAAATTCCAAACCCCAAATTAAATACCAAAATATAAATTCCAAAAATAAAAGATTAGCAAAGTTTAAAGGTTTTTTTAAATTGATCTAATAAAGAAAACTAGGAGCTGGTGGAAGGAGGGAAAACAAAATAAATGACTAATTTGATTTTTTAAAAAAAGAAAATCAAATCACCAATATCAAAAATAAAAAGATAAGCTAACCAGTGAAGATGAAATAAAAGCGATTCTTAGTAGCTATTATGCCTAACTTTATGCCAGTAAAAGTAATAATTTTAATGAAATGGATAAATATTTACAAAAATGTAAGTTAGGGGCAGCTAGGTGGCACAGCGAATAGAGCACTGGCCCTGGAGTCAGGAGTACCTGAGTTCAAATCCGGCCTCAGACACTTAACACAAAAACCTAGCCGTGTGACCCTGGGCAAGTCACTTAATCCCAACTGTCCTCAAAAAAAAAAAAAGGGGGAAAAACAAAAATGTAAGTTGCCTGGAACATGACAGAATATTTAAATAACCTTATTTTAGAAAAAGAAAATGAAAAGGCCATAAATGACTTCCCTGATGGGGGAAAAGAAACCTAGAACCAATGGATTTACAAATGAGTTCTACTGAACATTTTGGGGGAAAAAAAGGTAAAAAAAAGAATTGTAGAAATGTGATATAAATATGGCCTTAATACCTAAACTAGAGAAAGTAAAAACAGAAAAAGAAAATTATAGGTCAATTTCCCTCATGAATATTGATGGAAAATTTTTAAATAAATTACTATGAAGGAGATTTTAGCAATATAGCACAAAGGTCATATACTATATGAACAGCCTTAATTATACCAGGAATACAGAATTGGTTCAATATTAGAAAAACTATCAGCATAAAGAACCATAGTAACAATAGAAACAAACAAATTCACGTGATTATTTTGTAACAGAAAAAGCTTTTGACACAATACAACATCCATTCCTGTCAGAAACACTAAACGATAAGTAGTATCTAAAACCAAGAGCAAACATTACACCAAGTCCAAAAACTTTTAAGTTTTTTCAATAAGATCAGGAATTGAAGCAAAAATGTCTATTATCATCATTATTTTGCAATATTGTATTCAAAATTTAAAAAAATAGAGTAAAAAGAAACTGAAGGAATACAAATAGGCAATGAGGTAAGGAAACAAAACTATAGAGAACTCTAGAGAACCAACTAAAAAACTAGTTGAAACAATTAGCAACTTTAGCGAAGTTGCAGGATATAAAATAAACCCACATAAATCATCAGCATTTATATATACTACCAACAAAATCCAGCAAGAAGAGACAGAATGAAAAACTTCATTCAAAATAACTGCAGACAACATAAAATACTAGGGAATCTATCTGTCAAGACAAAATTCAGGGACTAAAAGAACATAATTATGAAACACTTTTCATACAAATAAAGACATATTTAAACAACTGTAGAAAGTCATTGCTCGAGGGTAGGCTGACTCAATATAATAAAAACGACAATTCTCCTAAGTTAACTAATAAGTCAGTGCCATACCAACCAAACTATCAAAGAAATATTTTATGGAGCTAAAAAAATAATTAACAAAATTCATCTGGAAGAACAAAAGGTCAAGAATATCAAAGGATTCAGTGAAAACAAATGTGAAGAAAGGTGGCTAGCCATACCAGATTTCAAACTACATTGAAGCGGCAATCATCAAAACAATCTGACACTGACTAAGAAACACAATGGTGGATCAGTGGACTAGATTAAGTACACAACACACCACAGTAAATGGCCACAGTAATCTAGTATTCAATAAACCCAAAAATCCAAGTTCTGGGGACAAGAACTCACCATGTGACAAAAATTCCTTGGAAAACTGGAAAGCAGTTTGGCAGAAACTAGGCACAGACCAACATCTCACACCACATACCAAAATAGAGTCAAAATGGATAAATGATTTAGATATAAAGAGTAATATAATAAATAAATTAGGGGAGCCTAGAAAAAATATAACAGACCTACAAATAAGGGATAAGCTCATGACCAAGCAAGAGATAGAGAAAATCACGGAAAGTAAAATAGAGCATTTTGATTGCATGAAATTCAAAAGCTTCTGTACAAACAAAATTAATGCAGCTAAGATCAGGAGGAAAACAGGAAATTGAGGGGAAATTTTAGCGCATATTTCTCTGATAAGATTTTATTTCCTGTGTGTGTGTGTGTGTGTGTGTGTGTGTGTGTAGCCAAATTATAAAAATAAAAGCCATTCCCCAACTGATAAATGGTCAAAGGATATGAACAGTTTTCAGAAGGGATCAAAGCTATCAAAAGTCATATAAAAATGCTCTAAATCACTATTGATTAGAGCAATGCAAATAAAATAACTCAGCTTACCACCTCACACCAATCAGACTGACTAAAATCACACACACACACACACACACACACACACACACACACACACACAACAATAATGTAAATGAAAAAGAAAGTGAAAATTGTTTAATTACAATGACCAACTTGGCCCTGAAGATGGAGTTCTCTCCTTTAATTGAAGACACAGGAGATGATGTATGGCTCAAACTGTATATGTTGTCAGACTCTATTGGTTACAGCACCATCGCCATCATCAACAATAAGCATTTAAATATTTCCTATGTGCAATGTACTGAAAACACAAAGAAAGGCAAAAACAGATCAGTGTACTCAAGAACACACATTTCTAATGGGGATACAGTATTCAAGCAACTATGCATATTTAAGATACAATATAAGTGAGAAGTAATTTCTAAAGGACTGCACTAGAAGTCTGTGTTGAGGGGGCTGAAGAATGGAAGGGAAATACTGGGAAGAAAACTCTTGCAGAAGCTGGGAAGGAACCTGGAGAAGTAGGAAGCTAGGAAGTAAGGGTGAGGAAAGCATCCCAAGCATGAGTGACAGGCAGTAAAAAAGGCATCAAATACAGAGAGAGTGTCCTGTGTAAGAAGCCATATAATAAGGCAGTAATGCTGGATTATAAGAGAATCTAGAGAAGAATTTAGTTTGTGTAAGAAGACTGGAAAAGACTGAAAGGGCCAGATTGTGAAGGGCTTTAAAAGCCAAACAAAGTATCTAATAATTTGATCCTGGAGGTAACCGACTGGGGCGGGCGGGCAGGGAGAGGGAGTACGGTTTCATGGTCAGACCCTATTAGGAAGATTGCTTAAGTGAAAGATGGTGAAAACTGTAAGATTTAGTTAAGTACAGGATGTGGAAAATGAGGAAGAGTGAAAGAGTCAAGATAATGTTATGAACTCTCAGAAGATCAGAACAACAGTAGCATCTTCAACCAAAGTTAGTGATACCACACTCTACTGGTCTAACTCATTCAATTTTGTGTATTCTAATTACTAGGAAGCTTTTGGTAGAAGAAGCCTTGGCACATATCTCTTCTTGTACTCACTATTCCTTGCTCTGCCCTCTGTAACACTTCTAATCTGTCTTCCAACAACAACAGTCCTTTACTTCAAAGATATAAATTCTATCCCTACCCTCATGTCTCCACATTAAACTTTTCCAACCAGTTCTTGCAAGGCCTTGAATTCTCTTCTACAACATTCACCATCCTGTATATTGCTTCCCTTTACATGCTCTACTTTTTGAAATGCTTTTTCTACAACATGGCACCCAGAACATTAAAGCAGTAGGCTGGCAAGGACAGAGTACAGTGAGCCTGTTATCTCCTTCACTGTATGTATGCAGTACGCCTCTCATTTCAGCCCAAGACTGAGTTAGCATTTTTTTTTTTTGCTGCCATATCCCACTGTTGAGTCATACTGAGCTTTCAGCTCATTAAAGTGATCTTTTTCATAAAAACTGCTCTCTAGCTACTTTATCTTATTATACTTGTGAAACTGATTTTTCAACATCCAAATGTAGGACATTACATTCATTTCTATTAAATTTCATCTTATTTATTCTGCTTTGTCAAAGTCTCTTTGGAACCTGATTCCACTGTCCCATGCAATTTTTGAAACACAATCTGAAACCAGGTTCTCTGAATCCTAACTCAGGGCTTACTCTTTCAGCTGCTTTGCTTTAAACAAAGACAGCAACTGTGGAGGTAGCTGTAGTCACCCATTACAACTATGTACTGTCACAAAATTGGCTTTTGCAATTACTATACACCAATTCAGGAACTTTTAACCCAATTCACATTTCTCGCCAAGATGTCTAATTATATATTCCAGAGCATTATACAAGTATTTAAACCTGTATGGGACCTTGGTAAATCCTCTTGCCTAAGTTTCCATGTCCAGTTTTACAGAGGAGTAAATTAAAGTCCAAAAGCTTAAGGGACTTTCCCAAGATCAAACTGGTAATCAGAAGCAGACTCAAGATAAGAAACCAGATCCTCAGTTTTCCAGTCCAGTGTTTTCTGTTTATTTTATTTTTACAAACCTGTATCTCTCATGGGATTTTTTTTTATCCTTGCACCAAGAGCTTTTTAACTACACTATCTCTTTTTTCCCCTCCTTTAATCACCCATTAAATCTCCAGCAAATTTACTCTCCCAGTTTGTAGATTACTCACTACTCCACACCTTTTATTTAATCTGTTCCTTTTGAACATTATGGAGCTTTCTACTGTCATAGTCCACTCACAAGTTACATCCTAGACTCTCTTAGCAACACCTACGTGATCCTATTTGCTTTCTGCTTTCTTTCTATCTTTTTATCTATCTTTCTTTCTTTCTTTCTTACCCATACTTAATATTCTTTCACTTGATGGCCTCATCAGCTCCCATGAATTCAATTATTTCTATGCAAATGATTCCCAAGTCTATATATCCAGCCCTACTCTCTCCTACTCACACATTACTAATTACCTTTCAGACATCTCAAATCATATGTCCCATAGCCATCTCAAACTGAATATATTCAAAATAGAATTCATAATCTTTCTCCCAAAACCATTCCCTTTTCCCAACTTACCTATAACCATGGAAAGCTTCACCATCCTCCCAGTCATCTAAACTCAAAATATCGTTGTCATCCTCAATTGCTCTATATATCCAATCTATTGCCAGATCTTACCATTTCTACCTTCACAATACTGCTCACGTCCCTTTCTCTGCACACACACACACACAGCCACAACCCTACTTCTGATACTCATCACCTCTCCTCTGGACTGGTCTCCTAGCCTCAAAGCTCTTCCACTCAGCTTGATTTTCTTCTAAAGTGTAGATCTGACCAGATCAGTCCCTTACTCAGTGCGCTCCAGTAGCTCCCAATTACATCTAAACTCTTCTGTTTGGCATCTAAAACTCTTCATCCCCAGCCCTTTCCTACCTTCTGCGTGTTATTATACTTTACTTTTCTCCACAATCTATTTAACTAGGCCTATATGCACGCAACACTCTACCTATGCCTCCATTCCTTTGCACTCATCTCAAACATTAAGAATGCTATAGCCCTTACCTTCACTTCTCAGTTTCCCTGGCTTCCTTCAGTACTCAGCTTAAATTCAAAATTCTGCAACAGACCTCTCCTTATCCCACCAGCTGCTATTTCTTTTCCCTCCCAAATGATCTTCCATTTATTCTGTGTATATCTTGTATATACTCAGCTATTTACATACTATCTCCCTCATTAGACTATACAGTACTTGAGGGCCAGGACGATCTTTTGACTTTCTCCTTATCTCCTGTGCTTAACATGGTACCTGGAATATAGGGTGCTTAATAAATGTATGTTGGTAGCCTACTGACTTTGCTCATTAATTTACATCTGGGATCTATTTTACTGTTATTTTTCCACTGTACAGTTATTTTCTCCTGAAAATTACTATTGTTCTTTTTTATTATTGGTTTTGGCAACTCTCTCAATCTCCCTTTTCAATTTAAAGCCTACTAGAACAGATTAGCAAATCTCTAGCCAAGAAAATTCTTCCCATCCTCATTAAATGTACTGTATCCCTTGCCAAAAGCCCATTTATTCTTGTTTTTTAATTAGGCTATGGTCCACAAAACCAAATTCCATCTCTTAGGTAATGTTTTGCATCTCATGTCTCCCTCCTCAGTCTTCTAATATCCCTACTTTTTTAACTGGCAGCAGTAAGTAAAATTAATGCCCACCAAATTCTTTAGCTGCCTATGTTAAGATTGCCTATGCCTTTGTTAAGATTTCATAACAAGACTTAAGAGCTCTCATTTGTTTCCCCCATGTACCACCAGGAGTATTTATTGATTATCGGGTCTGATTTTAGAAGCTTCCTATTTTGCTCTAGAGCTGTCTTCCCGGGTAAAATGATCATCAATTAATAACCTCCAGCTAATGTTTTGATACACAAGCAAATGCAAAATCTAGGTGTGAGATGGACTGACTCCAAACATTCCCCCAACTCCAAACTCTTAGCTTTGTATCCTTGATATGAGCCCTAGGAAGAAAGCATACTTCCTGACTGGTCATGACAACAACGAACACCCATGCTACCTTTGTACTCTGCAGTAGGATTCATTGATTACCATCATACATTTCTTCTTCCTGTAACCAGTAACAGATGTTATTTATGCTGCTAGCACCAAGAGATCCTCATTATGATCGTGGTGCACAGGAAGCTTCTTTTTCCTCTTAAAATCCAGGTTCCTCCTCCCAAAACTGAAACGTCATACCTATCACAATATTTCAACGTTTCAAGTCTTTCTTCTCCTCTTTGACTTAAGCTACATTTTCACATTTCCATTCTCTTAATACCATTTTGGATTCCTCTCAGTCTCTTCTCCTGATTCCCTTCCACACTCAAGGGATTTAATCACTGTTGGTTTTGTATCGTAGGAGACCAATTTATTTATATTTCATACATGTAAATTTGATGATACCCCTGGAAGAAAAACAAACACAGCAAAATCCTTGTAGGACCAAGAAGCTATTCCACTCTCAATACCTATTGAGAAGGAACTATTTCGATCTTTGCAATTCTTCTATTTACTCCCATTGCTAATCTCCCAAGAAAAACAGAAAATCTACTCCATCACTATCAAGTCTATTCCTGCTTTTCTTAAGAGCTCCTGAAAAACTGCTTTTAAGTGCTTCCCATCTTGCACTGAGGTATCTTCTTTGGAGGAAGTGGTCATCAACAAGCAATCCTGTGTTAATGCTTTGACAAAAGCACTGACCAAAAAGGATTGTGAAATGCTCTTGCTGTAGATATTGAGAACTCAAACTCTTAACCTTTTTCAACTTTTTCTCTTCTCTTGTCTTGTGGAATCAGAAAATTTATTCCATCCTGTGCCTTCACTGTCATGTAGACATCCAAACAATCCAAAATAGCTGGAACTACACAAGTCATTTCTTTCTAGATTTGATATCTATTTTTAAAAAACTTATGGGGCAGATAATTATGTCTGACCTAGTCTACTAATAACTTCTTGTATTCTCTTAAGTATAAAAACACAATTTATATCAGAAGGGTTTCAAAATGTAAAGGTGTTTTTATAATATATAATGGGAATGTACAGCCCTGAAGGTAGCAATAAGAAACTATACTGAAATTAAAATATTTCCTCCCTAAGTAATATAAAACATGTGAAACACAACCAACACCAGTTTTTCGCTGGTTCGCTGGCTTATGCTATTTTTCACTGCTTTGATCATTTCTTAAGATTCTGCCAGTGACAAAGAGAAATGCCCACCTGCCTTCCAAAGTGCTACTATGAGTTTCTAAGAAGATGTCACATCTAAAAGCCAGGAACAATTATAATGGAATTGAATAACTTTTTTTTAAAGTATTGGACCAAGCATTTTACGTAAAGGAAATACAAACTGAACTAACTTGTCCTAATTTTCAATTAAATTACAAGGCATGTGAAATAGACTATTTTATCTAACAGGTAAATAATTTTGTAGTTTTTTTCACTATCATGTATTTTTTTTTAAACTACAGAGAGTATTACTGGCATAGAAATGATGACATAACATAATGAGTGTCATAACCACAAAGGAAATGCCAACTCTCCCATAAGGGGAATTTTAAAATATTTCAAAAATGGAATTGTTCAGGACTGCTCTCTGTCTGTTAGATTTTTTTTGGTTCACTAGACAAGGTGGATAATCTGAAAAACAGAAACAATTCTCTGAAATGAGATTTTCCCTAAAACACCATAAAGAGTCAAGCAATACCATTTGAACTAGCATTGTCTGACCAAAAATATGTTTGGAGAATGTGAAGTTTTTGAAAATGCTTCATGTGAGTTTAATTCTTTCAGATAAGCATAGGAGAGGTCTGTCAAAAAGTCCTAAGCAGAAAGTTGTCATTTGGATAGCTCCTGTAGTGATCTGGAAGAATTAGATTTTAAATGAAGCCACAAAGATTCTCAACAATTTAAGAAAAAAATAAGCATTTTCAAAAACCTCAGATACACTGATTCTATTTTTGGTTAGGCAATTATAGTTCAAACATCTAAGATACAATTGAATCTGGACAGGCACTTAGCATCCTCAGTTTCCTCATCTATAAAACTAATGTAAACTAATGTAATCTGTAAAAACAAAGTAAATGACTGCTAAAGGTCACTTTCGAGTTAAATCCTACAATCCTGTGACGTCCCAAGGATGATCAAGTTGTCAAACCAAAACTACACAATATGCATTTATAAATGACATCACTTAAAGAGCAGAGCTAACCAACCATTCACCAAGTTACTAAACTGAACATACTCTTTGACCCAGAGATGGTACCAGTAAAAGACAGAGGAAAAAAAATCCATAATTACAAAAATATTTATAGCAGTATTTTTTTGGAATACCAAATTACTAGACCCAAAGTCACTGCCCAACAATTGGGGAACGGCTGAAGAGACCGTGCTATAGGAGTATTGGAGAATATGACTACACCATAAAAAATAAATGAGAAGCGTGGGAAGACTTGTACGAAGTGAACACAAAATGAAATGAGCACAACCAGGAGATTACCTAAGAGGACCACAATGACGTAAAGGAAGGCAACTCTGAAAGACTTCAGAATGCTAATCAGTAGCCAATCAAGGCTCCAGAAAGAATGAAGCATGCTTCCTACTCTTGGCAAGAGAAATAATGGGCTAGAGACACAAAAAGCACACATACATTAACAGATAGTCAATGAGCTGATTTGTTTTGCTGCACTACATTTATTAGTTACAAGGGAGAGCTTCTGGAGGAGTGGGAAAGGTTGTGGGTATTTAAGACTGATGTAAAAAGAAAAGAAAGGAAAAGGTATCAATGAAAAACTGCGTTTAAAAAATGCACAGATGAGAAGAGAATAAAGTTCAGAAGAGAGTGAGGGTCAAGCAAGTCAGTTTTAGTACTACATTCTTAAATTCAGCATAAGCTTCAAGTCAGTCAGCAAACACGTATTAACTGCCTATTATGTTCCAAGCACTGTGCTACTGGTCGAGATACAAAGAAACAAACAAAAAAAAAAACAAAAAACTATCTCCCGTTCCTACAGAGGTCATAGACTAATGGGAGAGACAGCAGGCAAAACAACTATGTACAAACAAGCTAAAGACACTATAAACTAGGGATAGTCTCAGAGGGTAAATCCTTAAGAAGACTTGGAAGAGGTTTTCTGCAGGAGGGACTTTAGCTGAGACATGCAGGAAGCCGAGGAAGAAAAGAGACTCCCATGGTTAGTGGGCATGACCGGGATTAGGATGCAGCAAAGAAAACAGGAAAAGGAGACAGTTAAAAGGAGATCCAGAAGAGAACACTATTCTGAAAACCAAGAGAAGACAAGGATCAGGGTGATGTGACAGTGTCGAAGGCTGCAGAGAGCTCGAGAAGAAAGAGGACTGAGAAAAGGCCATGGGACTTGGCAATTAGGAGATCACTGGCAACTTTGAAGAGAGAAGCTTCAGCTGAATGATGAGGTTGGAAGCCAGACTGCAGAGGGCTAAGAACAAGGGAAGGGAAGGGACCTAATGTAGCTGTTCTTTTCACTTTTCAAGGAACAAGAAAGGAAAAGGAAGAGAGATCAGTCAACTCCACTCCACTCCACTCCAATGGCCATCTATTGCTCTGCTTGGTTTCAACTCCAAAGGTCACCCCAGGGTGCCCCCCCATACCCTTCCAACTTTATGTCTCATCTTCTCCCATTAGATTATAAGCTCTTTAATGATGGGGAGATCTTTCTTTTTTGCTTATTTTCATCCTCAGTAATTAGCACAGGGCCTGGCACACAGTAGGCACTTAATAAATGTTTACTGAATTGAACTGAATCCTTTTCCTGTTCTTTGTTGCTGTTAAATTCATAGTAAAAAAAAAAAATTACAGTAAATTCATGAAGAAATAAAAATGTTTCTTCAAAAGGTAGCATAGGTGACTCTACCAGTTAAGAAGCCTATTAAGAAAGCAGATTATTTTCCTTTTTTAATAGATTTTATTAATATCTTTTGTCACATAAACTAGATTTATTCCTTGATCCCTCCCCTTCCCCACAAAGAACTATCCATTATACTATTTTTTTAATGGCAACAGCAATCAATCAATACGTTGGAAACGGCCCAATAGACAGAAAAATATCTGTAACAGCTCTTTTTGTATTAGCCAAAAACTGGACGATTAACAGAGTGTCTTCCTGTTAGAGAATGGCCACACAAAATGTGGCATTCAAACATAATGGAATATCAAGAAGTCAGTTTCAGAGAAAACTGAGAAAACCTCTATGAACAGATGCAAAATGAACAGAAGTAGGAGAAAAATTAATACAACAGCAATTTTGTACAGAAAATTACTTTGAAAGACTTTATAACTAACTGTTCAATGCAAGGATAAACCAGGAATCTACAGGACTATAGATGAAAACACTACAACCACCTCTTGCCAGAGCGTGGATGGATTCAAAATGTAGAACGAGAAATTGGTGAATTGATACATTGACAATGGCATTATAGACGTGACTGATGGTGGGATATTTACCAAAGTTTTCTTTTTTCCCCGCCCTCACTGTCCAGTCTGAAAGTGAGAACAACAGGAGGAAGAAAAAGATAAAATCTCTAAATGTCTTAAAGAAATCTACTATGAAAAATAACGTTGTTAAAAAGTAAGGGATAGGGGCAGCTAGGTGGTGCAGTGAATAGGGCACTAGTTCTGGAGTCAAGAGGACCTGAGTTCAAATTCAGCCTCAGATACTTAACACTTATAAGCTGTGTGACTCTGGGCAAGTCACTTAACCCCAAATGCCTTGCTCTTCCTACCACCACCACCACCACCACCCCGCAAAAACTAAAATAAATAAAAAGTGATTTTCTTCCAGAAATGAAAAGAGACCAATACATTTTTTTAATCTGACATTATATATAAATGTTCCATACTCATGGATCACCCTTCTCTCCTCCACTATGCAAAGGAGATAAGTGAAGAGGAGGTGATTTCTTCAGAGCCAAGTTTCTTCCTAATTCCCAAAAATTTATCCTTGCTTTGTAGTTGCTGTTCTTTTCATCTGCACTGATATAGTCCTTGTGTGTTGTTTTCCTGGCTTTGTCTACTTCATTTTGCATCCGTTCATGTACGTCTCTCCATGCTTCTCTATGCTTACCATGTGTGCCATCATGTCCTAGCACAGTAATATTTCATTACGTTCTTGTACCACAATTTGGTCATTTCCCAATCAAGGGCATCTTTCTTCACAGTTCTTTGACACCACAAGAAGTACTGCTATAAATATTCTGGTATATACAGACATGTTCTTTTTGTCAATGACCTCTTTGGGAGATATAAGCTCTGGGTCAAAGGGTGTGGACATTAGTCACTTTATTTACTTACTTCCAAAGTGATTTCCAGAATGGCTGTGCTAAGTAGCTGACCAGCCAACAATGTATTAGTTTGCCAGTGAAAGCAGATCATTGTTATTGGACTACTTAGGCCTCAATTAGAATGATAAAAATCAAAAATAGAAACTGCTTTTCAGAGATCAACAAATCTAACCCCTTCATGCCTCCAAGCATAACTACATGCTTTAATAGTCCTTAAATGTCCAAAAAAATTGGCACAACTTGCCTCAATAGTGAGCTTTGGTGTTTTACCACCTCCTGCCAAGTTTTTCCTTTGTCTAAATTAAATCTCATAATTTAAATATACTTCTTATTTTGCCCTTCCTTAGAGGAGATAAGAATGGATATATGCTCTCTCATAATAACTTTTTATAAGCTTACAGATAATCATTCTCAACCTCTTTTCCAGATAAATACATTATAACCATACATATCCTTCTTGAACCTTCAAACATCCTGAGCACTCAGTTTCTCAAACTCCTTACTTCCCATGACCTACTCACTCCACTTCATCTAAGCCACACATAATCATGATCATACTTAAGATCTTGCCCTCCCCCACAAATGTACCACTTCCATGTTCAAAAATTCCAAAATCCCCTTATCTGAGCACAAACTACTAGCTTTCAACCTCTTTCTTTGCCTGCTCTTACCAAATCCTACTTTCCCTCCATACCTTGATCTCCAGTCCCTGGACCCCTCACTTTTCTCCTAGGCCATCTTCCCTACATTAACTATTCTCTCCTCTTTTCCCCATCATGACTTCCTCATCAACCAATTCAACTCCACACTGTCTCTTGAATCCCTACCCCATGCCTCAGTTTTGAATCACTCCTACCTTCGGCGGTGTTCATTCCTATAGACAAGCTGCTGAATGAAAGGGGAGAAACTCACGCAACCACTCTATTGAATCCACTACAAATTTTTGTTACACAATCTCACAGCTGGGCCTTAGCTGCCACTAGAAAATCCTACTATACCACCCTCATCAAGTCACTACACCACTCTCCACAGAGTCTCTTCCAAAGCTTCTCATTCCTCCTCAAACCTCCCATGCCTTCCCCTCCCCCCACCCTCTCAGCTGAAAACTTTGCCTCAAATTTGACAGAAAACATTAAGGCCACTGGCTAAGAGATTTCTCTTCTCCCCTTTTCCTCTCTCCCATCTCTCAAATGCCTTCTGCTACTCTCTCCTTTTACCCCTTGTCTCACATAAAGAAGTTGCCGGACTCCTAACCAAGGCTATCACATCTTCATGTTCAAGTCATCCCATTCCATCTGTCTCATCCTACAGATTGCCCACTCTGTCACCTATCTGTTCTCCCTCCCTACTAGCTCTTTCCCCACTGCAAAACCCCTGCTTAACTCATTCATTTTCACTACCGCCCTGTTGGTCTCCCTTCTGCTTCTGCCTTTTGTGGCTAAACTCCTAGAGAAAGCCACCACTTCACTTGGTGACTTCATCAGCTCCCTCAGATTAATTAACATTTCTATACTGATGGTTCTCAAATCTAAGAGTCCTTGCCTAAAACTCTGCTGACCTCTGGCATCTCCAGCTGCCTTTCAGACATCTTAAACTCTGTATGTCCAAAACAGAACTCACTATCCTGCCCACTAGACGCCCCCCCCTCCATTACAGTACAAGCAATGCCATCCTCACAGCATCTCAAGCTTGCAACCCAGAGGTCATCCATCCTCAACTCCTCACAATCTCCCACACCTCCCCGCTCCCTGCCCCCATATCCACACTGTTGACAAGGATGGCCGATTTTACCTGGTGCAATATCTCTCAAATACATTCATGCATCCCCTTTTTCCCTGACTCTGTCACTGCTCTAGAGGGGCCCTCAACAGCTCACTCTGATTACTAAAACAGGCTGCTGGTGAGTCTGCCTGACTCAAGTCTCTCCCCACTCCAGTCCGTTCTCCACTGAACCACTAAAGCGACTTTCCTAAAACACAGATCCAATCATGTTATCCCTGATACTCAAAAAACTCCAGCAGCTCCCTATCACCCCCAGGAACAAATACAAAATCCTCTGCTTGGTGTGCAAAGCCCCTCATAATCCAGCCTTCTCTTACCTTTCCAGTCTCACACCTTACTCCCCTCCACATGTTCTTCAATCCAGTGACACAGGTCTCCCCACCCCTTCTCAAACAAAAAATTCCAATTCCGTATCTCCTCTCCAGGCCTTTTCTCTGGAATGCATTCTCTGTCTCTGCCCACCAGCTTCCTCTCACCCACAGCCCCATCTTCTACAGGAAGGCCTTCCCCTATGGGAAGGCCTTCCCCCACCCTCCTTTATTCTAGTGCCTTTTCTCTTCTAATTACTTTCTAATTTATCCTATGGATAAGTTTTATTTATACATATCTGTCTGCTTGTTCTCTCCCCATTAGACTAGAACTCCTTGAGGGCAGGCAATGCTTTTTGCCTCTTTTTGTATCCCCAGAGGGGCCCGAACATAGGAGGCTTCAATAACAATTAATTGCCTGACAGTATCGTGCCAAAGAGTGGGACGGAAGAGAAGTTACACTCTTCCCAGACCCTGTGAAGTCTATTTTATTGAAAGAGCCAAAGAACCTCAACAATAAAGGCAGTATCACTGAGAAGGCAATCCAATAGCTGGAGCCTGAGGCTCGTGTTAAAATATGGTTCCAATATAAATCTCAAACCTCAAATTTTTCCTCCTTGTCCATGCTTACCATACTTGTTTAAAAAAAAATAGTTGCTATTCTATTATTTTTCCGAATTTTACTTAAAATATCTAAGCCTAGACCCACAACGTAATATTCTAATAAGGACCTAACCAAGTCTAAGCCCAGGAGGAGATTAATTCCAGTCTAATGTCAACTTCCTGTTTAAAAGACCCTAATATCAACTTGGCCCTTTTTTTTTTTAAGAGTACAATCTAGCTGACTCACATCCAGCCTGTGGCCAACTATGCTACATACTCGAGACTTTTATCATTCCATTTGGATTTAGCCAGCCATATCTCATCTTTTTCTTTTTTAAACAAGATATAAGGACTGGGCCTGTAAGAGCAAGGCAACTCCTCTATGAGAAAACTCTTGACTACAAAAGCAGGTCAGCACCTTCTCTGCAATTTTATAGTCTTTTAAGACTATAAACCTATAACAAACTTATAACCTCTGAGAGGTTAAGTGATTCACTGTTCGGTCAAAAAGCCAGTATGTGACTGGGACAGGACTCGGGCCTTCCTGGCTCTCAGGTTACTCTACCCACATTGCCACTTACAGATACACCTTGCATAAGGGTGCCATTTTGTAATACTTTGTGTTCATCCCTGCTGCAGCTGACCCTTTTTCAAAAGAAGACTTCATTTATACCAAGTCGTTTATTCTATTTCTTTCTTACAAAATACGTACAACTTCAAATTAAGATCTTCTTTAAGCAAATTTCCATGGTCCAAGGAATTAATACAAGTATTAAAAAATGCTAACCTGAAAAAGGTCTCCTAGATGACACAGGTAGAGGGATAATATGTGGAGATATGTGGAGAAAATGTTAAGCCCTCAGGACACGTATCTTACAATAATAGTAGCCTAAGATTGTAGTCATGGCTTTCTCACACTGAGAATGACCAGATCAAGAATCCCCACGGACTCAAGATTCAGAATGAAATATACATTTTGTGATCCAGCTATGGTGAGAATTTGTTTTGCTTGACTATGAATATTTGTTAGAAGGTTTTTTTCTTTTTTTTCAATGAAGGGAGAAAGATGTGGAAGAGACAGGGTTGCCCCTTCCCCCAAAAAAAAGCAAAAGAAAAAAAAAATTTCTCAGGGTTATCCTCTATCCCTCATCCCTTTTCAAAGACAAGCTTTTATTTGATCCTTTCTAATCTTCTAATTCTCAAAAACTAATAGCTAACCGTACTGCAGCGACACTCAACAATTCTCTAAGTGTACTAGATTGATTATTCAGGGGAGGTGAAGCTGAGGCCTCTATTAAAGGGATTTGTTCTATGAAGTTTGATTCAGTCAAAGGGCCATGCTTGAGGACCTAGAAGGCCACATGCAACCTTGAGGCTGCAGATTCCCCACCCCTCTACAGTTAAGTCTGTTCCTATGAATATATCCAGCTTTTTAAAAGTAGTCTTCCCCCATTTCCTTCCCTATTTTGGTTCAAGTTTCAATACCACTGATAGTAAATTATATGATTCCAAAGGCATGTAACAGATTATCTTATTTAATGTCATGTTACTATCCTTTTTTAAATGTGCTTAAATATCCAAATACAACTTTAAATCAAGAATAATTTTAAATGTAAAGTTGCTATTACAAGTTTTACAAAACCTCCAGTAATAAGTGTCATACCATGGCATGCTATATATCATGACCCTCCCAGTTCTGTTCCTAACTTTCTGGACTTCAAAACCAGGTCCAGGCGGCTGTCTCTGTATTCTTAATTCTGTAATTCCCCTCAATGCCTGGAGCCTCTTTACCCTGAAACATCCAACCACAGTTAAGGCCTTCTCACCCCGCAATACCCCTCCACTAAGCCTGACCTCTTCTCCCATTGAGGAGGTCCTCCAGGGCCTCCAGACCAGCCAGCCTTCATTCTCTACCCCACTCCCCCAAGTATACCTTGACTTTCTGAAGTGCAAGACTTTGCCAAAACTGCTGCTTCACCCCAAAAACTTCCCTCACTGCCCGAGCTCATCTCTCCATATGCCCAAGGCTTAGCACAGGGTCTGGCACACAGCAAATACTTAGTAAGTTGTATGCTTCCTTCCTTTATAAAATAGAACAACCCCATGGATGTTCAACCAGTTATAATTCCTCCCTCTTCTGGTAGAGTAAGCTTAATAAACCAGATGTAAAAGCTATTATATGTTATGGAAAACACTAACATTAAAAATTCAGAATCTTACTTTTTTGTAACAGAACTAGAAACAAATAAGGAGCCTATCAACTGGAGAGTGGCTAAAGGAATTGGGATATAATGGAATATTCCTGTGCTCTAGTGAACTACAAACACAATGAACATAAATACCCATGGAAAGATGAACTGATAAACACTAAAGGTAAGTAGAGTCGGGGAAAACGATATACAAAAGGATTACAATATAAACGCAAAGGACAGCCACAACAAAACAATCCAAACTGACTGTTGCAAAATTATGACAAAGCTTTGCTCCCCAAAAAGATGAGGAAGCACCTCCTTCCTCCCCTCCTCTGCAGAGGCAGGGGATCATTGCATACAATGTCAAGACTATTTTTCCACTTGTTGATTGGTTTTGCTGATTTTTTTTTCTCTTCTTTATGTAGGGAATGATTGAGGGAGGGGTAAGGAAGGACACAAAGGAAAATGTAGGTAAAGAAAAAAGACGTGAATAATTTTTTTAATTGAGCATATTTAACTCTGAAAACTCTTTCCAAGTCACATATTCAACAAATTCAACAAACTTTTGCAGATGCACAGGAGACAGTGAAGAGGCAAAAATAAAGGTATAGCATAGTTCTTGACCTCAATGAGTTTATTTTTTATTGAAGAAAAGAGATGTGTGTAGAGATAAGTGCAATGAAAGGTAGGGAGTGAGAAAGACCAAAGACATGCCGACAAAACGCTGGTGTACCAGGGGAGCTTGGCCAGTCATAGATCCTCACCCTGGGACTGTGCCTTTTTTTAAAAAAAAAATCTGAGCTTAACATCCCCCCCAGAAAACAAATATTCATACTGGCTTATACCACCCAGGAGCCTCTGCAATTTTCTTTTCTATTGTTTCTTCTTGATGCAATAATATTCCATTACATTTACATAGTATGATCTACTCAGTACATGCCCCAGTTGATGAGAACCCCCTTAAAATCTCATCTTTTTTTTTGTTCTTCTCTCCTTTTAATCCCCATTTCAGGATCAAGAACTGTTCGTTCCCTTATTAACCTCCTCCATGTTCTCCCTTGTTTGCCTACTGAGCTGGATGTATTCCTATTCTCCACTCTGTGGGTGTGCATTTAACCCTTGTCTGTCAGGTTCCAGTTAAGAGCGAGGCTCCTCGGATGCCCATTCATCCCCTCCCTTCCTCCGTGTTTTGTGTTATTTCTCTCACACATCTCATCCATGAGAAATACCAAGTTCCACCCCCCTGCCTTTTACACTGGTGCATTCCTTTCTCTTAAAACCAACAGAACAGAACCTCTCCACCCACCAGGGCCTCTGTTTTTGCCTTTGGAAGAGATCAAGGCTCTGAAGGAAATCTGTTGGCACTCTATAACCACTCTTACTTGCTCAAAGAAATTTACCTTTCTAGGTTTCACTGGGATGCAGCTAGGCAGCTTGATGAATCCTGCACTAGCCCTGACATCAGGAGGACCCCAAGTTTAAATCCAATCTCCAACACTTAGTACCTATGTGACCCTAGGCAAGTCACTTAACCCCAATTATGTCCAAAACAAAACAAACAAGAGTATCTTGAGGATTTAGCTTACAGGAATCCCTCAGGTGGACCCTGTAGAGATCATCTCCATTAGGAGGTCACCTTTGGCAAACACATTCCTGGTGTGAGAATACCAGTGAAAAGACTGCTAAACAGTGTTTTCTCGCTTAACATGGGTGATTCCTAGAAGTAAGACAAGCTAGGTTTTATTTTGTTGGGGGGGTTGGGGGAGTGTCAATCAACAAACACAATGGAATCGTGTATTCTCTGCATCTGCTATAGAAGATTTCATATAAAAGCCTGATTTTTTATTTCTCATCTTTGCTAAGGATCCTCAATAAATAAGTAGATCATTCTCAAAAATATTTTGGTATTCTTGTCCTTAGTCAATATCCCCTTTGAACTTTCTTATGTGATGTTTTTTCCTATTCTTTTGAACTCCTCTGGGATATCTTGTAAAGCTGACATCAATTGTCTTCAACGTTATGAAATCTCTAACACTTATTTCCTCGATGTGTTTTTGGTACAGTCAGTCTTCCTGACTTTATTTTAAGATTACAGTCTTATAAATTTAACACTGGAAAGGAACTTAGAACTAATCCAGCTCCTTCATTTTATAGATGAGGAAACTAATACCCAGAAAAATAAAGTGAATTGCCTACAATCATAGAGGCAGTTATGGTCTAAACCCAGCTTCTCGGACCTATTGTACAAGCACATGGTATCACACATATGGTATCAAGGTCCAAATGTGGTGGTTCCTTTGTCATCCATTAATAATGTAAAATAGTAAAATTAGTTTTTAAAGTTATTTTGTCCTACATTTGTTTGTCTTCTCAATTCCAGAAGTTTTAAAAAGTGTTATTTTTATACTCAGGATTATTCTAGGAATTCTGTAAAAGACAAGAGAGAGAGGCAGATATGATACTTCAATCATATGAAAAGCTATTATACAGAAAGAGAGAAGCAAGAAATAATCTGCTAGAGAAACTTCAGGAAATTTCTTTAAAAAACAATTAAGTTAGCCCTGAGAGTTGCTGCGGGCTGAATTTTGCTACTGAACACTCACTTAGATTTGTTAATGAGTATAAATGCTGGTAAGAGTTTGGTCTTTTTCTCTTATTAAGATATATTCAGGTATATAGATATACCTACATAAAAAATATGAGGTTAATTCTTAAATGAGAAGAGTTTAAAAATTAGAAAATGTTTTACTGCATTATCTTGAAATAAAGTGGATTCAAGGTAAATTACTGACAGAGGCAATTTAAATTACCTCCTTCCTCCTAGGAGCTATTTATTGCCTTTAGTTTACACATGAAAGAGGAAATATTCTGGAAGATGAATGTTCCACTTTTTTTGAGTTTCAACTGCCACAGAAGTTAGACAAATCTAAATTGCTTAATAATAATGAGGCAGATGGATTTAATCTAATTCAATGATTTGCCAAATTTTTAAAATTATGTACAGATCTAGCTGTTATTATCTAAATAACTAATGGGAATTAAGTAAGGAAAAAAGAAATGTATAACTATCAATACCATCAAAACATATAAAGCCTGATTTAGAAGCAAAAGAATTTAGGGCTACAAAATTAACAAGATTATGTTAAAGTAAAAAACTTATAGGCACAGACAGGAAAATGCAATAACCTACAAAAGAATTGGTCTTAATTACAAGACATTTGCAAGCTATTAAGAGATTCTGAAAACTAAACAGGAAGATCAAAGTTAAAAAAAAAAACATTCATAAGAAAAGCTTCTACCTGTTAGAAATTGTTTAGGACAGGAAAATACTTCTGAAAAGTCAATCCCTCTTCAAGGAATTGAGGAGATTTCTAAATATTTTCAGGCTTCTTTTCACAGAAGTTGGTATCTTATTATGAATCTGTAAAAACTAGAAGCAGGGAATAAGTTTCTAATTGGATACTTAAGGTTAGGCAACCAATGCCAAATGCTGGGTCTGGAGTCAGGGGGTGTGAGGCTCCAACCCCAACTGACATTTATTGCCTGTGGGACTTGGGTAAATTACTCTCTTCTCTGGATATCAATTTCCTTCTCTGTACAATGAGACAGTTGGATTAAATGGCCACCAAGGTTCCCTTCAGCTCTAAATTTAAAATCATATTATCCCAAATTCAGATCTGTATTGGGTTTGATAGATTAGCTGGGGCAATTATTATCCATGGCATAGTTGTTCTGTCATGGATAGTGATTGATAGATAATCATTTAAGTATTTATTAAGAGCCTACTGTGTCTCAGACATACTAGACCCTATATTATGGAATTTGTAAACAATTCCATACCTCCTGGTATTTATATTAGTTGTAAGAGTACCTTGTTTTGATGAAAAGCAATGGAACTTGGGTTTGTGAGGAGGAATCTCTAGGGATAGCAAACAGAATTTACTTATTGTTTATGATCTGAGAAGGAAAATTTCTGAATCCCTTCCCTTGAGCCAGACACTCTGCCGAATGCTGAAGATAGTAATATAAAAGTTTCTGCTCTCAAGAAACTTACATTCTGCCATAAGGAAGATGACACATATCGGAAGGCACTCACTACGAGGTGTCTGAGAATCGACACTGAAACCACAGATTCACTGACTGACACATGAAGCAATGTGACTTCAACATCACTTCGTCCCTAAATCCAGCGACACACACAGAAATAAAACATTTATGGATGAGAGCATCAGGCAGGTATAGAATACACCCTTCCTGCTCCACAGGTTAACTTTTTTTTGGTTTCCTCCCTGAGGACCCAGCTCTTCATCCTCAATCCTCACTAAAGTCTTGGAACTGACACATTAAATGAGGCCTTTTTCCATCCCCTAGACGGTTCTCCCAGAACCTCCATAAGGAGGGTACCCAGGCCAGCCATGTCTCCTTGTTCTCCAGGAAATATTACAGGTACTTTTGTCCTCATACCGCCTCCACCCCACCTTTTCTGCTACCTTTGATATGTCTTCCCCTGTTGCAATGTTAACCCCCTTGAAGGCACCAGCTGTCTTTCTATTTGTACTTGTCTACACAGAGCTTAACCTTGTGCCTAGAATAGAGTAAGTGCTTAGTCAGTGACTGTTGGAGGACTGACTACTCCCACACCTTGCTTTCCTGCATCAAAGCATAGAATATATGAACATGGGAAGGGAGAGGGAAGGGTGAATGCAATAGTTAGGGGGGAAAAAAGAGCTTTCCACTTGTAGTCGAATAGTCCTGGAAAAAATTGCATTCTACTGCAAAATCTATTTGCTGAGTCTATAATATAGAGAAGCGTGTCAGAGCAACCTCACTGTGGGGAATCTTTTTAACTGGACTTATTTTATTCCAATGCCTAATTACTGTTCTAGGGAATTGTTTTACATTTCCGTTCCAAAGCTATAGAAGACCGACTCCGGCACAAAGGCAGCTTCTGCTAGATTTACTAAAACTCTTACAATAATTCATTCCTAGATCAGGCATCCTTCTACCTATCAAAAGCAACAGAGATACTCACCTTACAGGAAAGATGCTAAGAAAATCTGCAAAGTACTTCAAACCCAACATTTTTACTGCCCCTAACACCCAGAGCCTACAAGGGCAGTAAATACATTAAATAAGACTGCTAAATTCTGTGCTGAAATCAAACTTAAATTTAAATGACCTATACTTTACCCATAGACCAAGATAAAAAGGTCTGCTACTAACAGGAAAATGAATTTGATCCCATTTTAATGGGAAGCCAATATTCTGACCTGTAACTGGTCCCCAGTTTTCAAAATGATGACCCTTCTGCTCTATGATCACAAGAGGCATTAGAAGACTGAGGCAATGAAGTGAAGCCTGGCTGCGGAGTTGGAGGACCTGGGTTTGAATCCTACTTCTGCCTCTTATTGCCTTGGGAGCAAGTCATAAACTCTCTGGCTTCCTCAACGGTGAAACAAGGTCAAATAAGGAAATGAGATGTTCTCTGAGGTCCCGTATAGGGGCCTATCAGTATAGGGACCTATCAGCTTGACACTATTCCCCAGTAAAACATTGCTATCAAATCAGCAAGCATTTATTAAGCACCTACTATGTGCGCTAAGGAAGATGAAAAAGTGCTTGCTCACCTTGCTGTAATCAATTATCTGTTAATAGTTTACCTTCTCAGAATAATCCAAAAAACATGCTTGGCTTCTTGGGGTCCTTGCTCTCACAGAATCTTCAGTATTATTTAGGACTTATTAACTTTTTCCCCTCATTCCAGCTCATTTTAAACCACTCTTGTTGGATTTAATTTGTCCAAAAATTATAAAAATGTTTTGTCTTGTTCAGCCATGCAGAAGAGCTTTTCATAACACTAATCACATTCATCTGTGTTTGAATGTTCTTTTTCTTGCCAGAGCAGGAAATACAGAAGGGCGTCTTGGCTAAGTAAGGGATGCAGAGCACTGAGTCAGCTCTTCAGCGTGTGGCTCTTGATAGCTCCCACTTCTTCACCAAAAAACTGCCTGTTCATATCCTCTGGTCACTGATCTTTCGGGGAATGGATATTGTTATTACATATTCTTATCAAGTTCCTACTTATATCTTGGATAGCAATACTTTAACAGAGACTTCTCAATCAGTAAGTATTTAAATAAGCACCTAGAATGTGGAGCATTGTGTCGAGAGTTGAGGGTATAATCCAGCCTCAGACTTTACACTTACTAGCTATGTGATCTTGGCCAAGTCACTTAACCCCAACTGCCCTGACCTCCCCCCTCCAAAAAAAAAAAAAAAGAGTTGAGGATACAAGAAGAGGCAAAAGATAGACCCTTCCCTCAAGAAGCTCACAATCTAAAGTTAACTGCTTTTCTTCCAGTTCTGGTAGCTTATACAAAAAGTTTTCAACATAAAATAATCAAAAATATTCACTGTTTTCTAGGATCACCTCTATCCCTTATTCAGTTAAGAATTATCCCATTAGAAGTGGCTAGGTGGCACAGAGGATAAAACACTGGCCCTTAAGTCAGGAGGACCTGAGTTCAAATCCGACCTCAGATACTTATTAGCAGTGTAGCCCTGGGCAAGTCACTTAGCCACAACCGCCTCAAATGACACAATATACCTTTCTCCTTTAACTCATGATGGAAAATGCTGTCCACATCCAGAGAAAGAACTCCATGCAGATAGAAGCATACTATTTTCTCTTATTTTGTTGCTTTTTCTTTCTTATAGTTGTTCCCTTTTGTTCTGATTCTTCTTTCACAACATGAGTAGTGTGGAAATATGTTTAACATGATAGTACAAATATAGCCTATATTAGACTGCATGCAGTCTTAGGAATGGGGGAGAAAAAAAATGTGGAACTCAAAATCCTATAAAAGTCAATGTTGAAAACAATCTTTGCAAGTGACTGGAAAAAAACAAAATACTATTAGGTGGGGGGCAGGGTAAGACTTAACCCATTAACCATAGTTATGAAAAATAAATCCTTCCTTTCTCGTCTAATAGGTTTATGATAACACCTTTCATTTTTAGGTCATATATCAATTAGGAGGTTATTTATAGTACTACTGTATAAAAGGCTAGTCTAGAATATAATTTTTTCCAATATGTTTTCCAGTTTTTGAAGCAGATAATCTTTCTAACAATAATTGGTGTCTCTGGGCTTAATGAACACTATGCCACTAAATCCAATTGGTTCTGAGTCTTGATTACCTAATCTGATTCACTGATCAAATAAAGCAGATTTCCATCGAATGGGAAATGGCTGAATTATGGTATGTGAATATAATGGCATTTTTCTGTTCTGTAAGAAATTATGGGGGGGGGGGGGAGAACAGAACCAAGATGGCAGAGTAAAAGCAGGAATTAACTTGAGCTCATCCCCAATTACCTCCAACACCTTGTAAAAAAATGACTCTAAACAAATTTTAGAGCTACATAACCCATAAAATAACAGACTGAAACACACCTACAGATGAAGTCAGGACGGCAAGCTGAAAGGAAGGGTCTACTGCACTAGGTTGAGAGAGCTGTGCTGGCACAAATCAGTGGCTCAGACCTCAGAGATCTGAATCACTGGCAGCTGTGGTGATTTCCAGAATTCTCAACCCATAAATGTCAAAGAGAAAGTAAAAGGTCAATGAGGAAACTCTGCTGAACCTTGATTAGAGAAGAGCACAGTCTGACCCCTGCCCCTAGGGTGGCAGAGGTAGCAGCAGCTGCACCAGGCAGCTGCTTCCAGAGCTCCAGGCCCAGAGAGTGGGGGGAACAAGTAGCTGATAAGAGGGAAACTGCAAGAATCTCTTTGCTGATGCTGAGGCAGGATCCTCTTGCTTTGTCCTGCTTGAATCTGGGTCACATTCATGGGTGGCAGTTCTTGGGTGAGGAGGAGCGCTGGCATAGCAGAGCTTGCAGAAGGTATGGAGAGGCAGTCCTCCTCACAGTTCTGAGACAGGTGTCTAGAAAAGGCTCTGACAACAGTTGTACAAAACCACAGAAATTTGGGACAAAGCACTCTCCACTCTGAAAGCAGAGTTTTACCATGGCAAAGAGCTCAGAACTCAAATAACTGGTTCGCAAGATGAGCAAACAGAGGAAGAGAAATCAGAATATAGAATCGTTCTTTGGTGACAAAGAAGATCAAAACATAGAACCAGGGGCGGCTAGGTGGCACAGTGAATAGAGCACCGGCCCTGGAGTCAGGAGTACCTGAGTTCAAATCCAGTGTCAGACACTTAACACAAAAAACTAGCCGTGTGACCTTGGGCAAGTCACTTAACCCCAACTGCCCTCCAAAAAGCAAAAAAAATAAAAATAAAAAATAAAAAAAAACATAGACCCAGAAGAAGACAATAAAGTCAAAACTCCTGCTTCAAATGCCTCCAAGAAAAACATAAACTAATCTTAGGCCATGGAAGAACTAAAGAAGGATTTTGAAAATCAAGTAAGAGAAGTAGAGGAAAAACTGAGAAGAGAAATGAAAGTGATGCAAGAAAATCATGAAAAACAAGTCAACAACTTGCCAAAGGAGACCCCAAAAAACACTGAAGAAAATAACACATTAAAAAATAAATTAACCCAAATGGCAAAAGAGGTCCAAAAAGTCAATGAGAAGAATGCCTTAAAATGCAAAACTGGACAAATGGAAAAGGAAGTCCAAAAACCCATTAAAGAAAATAATTCCTTCAGAATTAGAATGGAGCAAATGGAAAATAATGACTTTACAGGAAATCAAGATATTATAAAACTGATCAAAAAGAATGAAAAAATAGAAGACAATGTGAATTATCTCACTGGAAAAACAACTAACCTGGAAAACAGATCCAGGAGAGATAATTTTAAAATGACTGGACTACCTGAAAGCCATGATAAAAAAAACAAAAAGCCTAGACACTATCTTATCAAGGAAAATTGCCCTTTTCTAGATATTCTAGAATCAGATGGTAAAATAGAAATGGAAAGAATTCACCAATCATTTCTTGAAAAATGTCCCAAAAAGAAAACTCTTAGGAGTATTATAACCAAATTCCAGAGTTTCCAAGTTAAGGAGAAAATATTACAAGGAAAAAGGAAGAAATAATTTGAGTATTATGGAAATACAATCAGGATAACACAAGATCTAGCAGCTTCTACATTAAGGGATAAAAGGGCTTGGAATATGATATTCCAGAGGTCAGAGGAGCTAGGATTAAAACCAAGAATCACCTACCCAGAAAAAACTGACTATAATACTTCAGGGGAAAATATGGACATTCAATGAAATAGAGGACTTTCAAGCCTTCTTGATGAAATGACCAGAGCTCAACAGAAAATCTGACTTTCAAATATAAGAATCATAAGAAAGATGAAAAAGCAAACAGGAAAGTCAATATTTGTAACTCATGAGACTTTTCTCGGTATTGGGATAGTTGAAGGTAATATATATGTATATATACATATATATGCATGTATAGGTGTGTGTATACATGTATACATAGAGGGCACACAGGGTAAGTTGAATATAAAGGGGTGATATTTTTAAAATAAAATTAGAAGGTGAGAGAGGAATATATTAGAAGGAGAAAGGGAGAGATAGAATAGGATAAATTATCTTACATAAAAGAGGCAAGAGAAAACTATAACAACAGAGGGGAGGAGCAGGGAGATGAAAGGGAATGAGTCAACCTTACTCTCATTGGATTTGGCTTAAGGAGGAAATAACATACATACTCAATTGGGTATGTTACGCTACAGGAAATTAGGGGTAAGGGGATAAGAAAGGGGGAATGATAGAATGGAGGGCAGACTGGAGGAAGGGGTAGTCACTTCTGGAAAAGGACAGAATCAAAGGAGAAAATAGAATAAATACGGGGGGAATAGGATAGAGGGAAATATACTTGGCCTTTCACAATATGACTACTTTGGAAATGTTTTGCATAACCACACATGTATAACCTACACTGAACTGCTTGTCTTCCTGGTGGGGGCAGGTGGGGAGAGAAAGGAGAGAATCTGGAACTCAAAGTTTTAAAAACAAATGTTAAAAAATTGTTGTTTCACAGAACTGGGAAATAAGATATACAGACAATGGGGTATAGAAATCCATCTTGCCCTGTAAGAAAGTAAGGGGGAAGGAGGAAAGGGCAAGGATAGGGTATGGATATGAGAGAGGGTAGCCTGGGGGAAGGGGTAATCAGTATGCTTGCCATCTTGGGGTAGGGGCTAGGGGATGGGAAGTAAATTTGGAACTCAAAGTCTTGTGGAAATGAATGCTGAAAACTAAATATAAATTAATAAATTCTGGGAAAAAATTATAAATAAGAAAAAAATGATGATTATGAATTATTTAGATAAAACTTGAGAAGAGTTGTATGTACTAATACAGAAAAAAGTAAGCAAAACCAGGAAATCAAATCACATGATAATAACAATAAAGATAAACAGCTTTGAAAAATATTAACTCTGATCAACACCACGACTAGTCATGACTTTGGAAAGCTGATGATAAAGCGTCCTGCAACTCCTCAGCAGAGGGGGTGGACTACCTGTGCAGAATGATACATATGTTTCAGACATGTTGATGTTTTGCTTGACTAAATTCATCTGTTACTTTTGGAAAGCTTCTATTTGCAAAAGGAACAGTGAGTAAATGGGCAGTAAGAGACATACAAAAACAAAAAGAAAAGAGAACACCAACGAATTTTTAAACTGAAGAAAAAGACTTCAGAAAAAGACACATCACCAATTTTTTCACTGTCTTGTTAAATTTACATACACTTTTGAAATAAACTACATATAATAAGATCATGGCTCCATAGACAATCCCATTTTTACTCTTTTTTATATGATGGTTAAGTTCAAAATAAAAAAGAAAATTTAATTTGAAAAGAGTTAGGCTGTGAAAGAGAAATGCAGAATGGTAGCTTAATATGGTCAAATAGAGGGTTGAGTTTTTTGGGGGAGAGGGTTTTAAGCAGGGGGAGATGTATCTGGCAACAGTAGGAAAGGTAGTAATGGATAAGGAAGGAGAGACTGAAAATTAGTTGATGTTTTTATCACTTTTTAGTCATGCATGATTTTTCACAACCCCATTTGGAGATTTCTTAGCAAAAGCTACTGGAGCAGTTTGCCATTTCCTTCTCCAGCTCATTTTATAGATGAGGCAAACAGGGTATTAAGTGTCTGAGGCCAGATTTGAACTCAGGAAGATGGGTCTTCCTGACTCCAGGCCACCTAGCTGAAAATCAGGAAAAGGTATAAGTTCAGGAGCAAGCTCCCACATGAGACAAAAGAAGACAAGATCAAGGGCCTGGGCTGTGTAGAGATAAAGGAGGAAGCTCAGAAGCTAACAGCAGCAACAGCAACAATGTGGCTCAGACCTCCAACTCAGAGCAGGATCTCACTTCAAGCACTTAGCCCAGCCAAGAGAATGATCAGAGAAGGCATCCCAGACCAAAAGAGAGCCTACAATTCGGTCCCTCTGAACCAGAGGTTCCCAGAAGGCTGACAGGAGCTGAACCCACCAGCAGTCTACTCTTGCTCACACCACAGGGGGCAGCAATCAGACTCTGCCTTGAATCAGCCCCCTTTGGGAGCACTGAGAGCTTGCAGGTCCCCAGTCTGTCTCTGATGTCCTACCTAGAATAACATAATACTCAATACTAGAAGAAAGCAGCGAAAACCCAAGTAACAACCTCCCTGGAAATGTGAATGGACCAAAGAGTAATCAATGACTTCATGAGGCAACAAGAAATATTAAAGTTAAAAGGCTAGTAAGTTATTATCTCATAGGAAAAACAACTCACCTAGAAAACTAATCAAAAAGAAAAAATGTAGGAATCGTTGAACTATCTGAACACCGTAACCAAATACCTAGACAATCAGATTTCAAGAAATCTTAACAAGAAAGTTGCTCAAAGCACTTAGAACAGGGTGCAAAGAAAAAAACAGAAAGAATCAACAGATGGAAACTTCCTGAAACGGAAAACGAAATCCAGATCTTCCAGGTCAAAGAAAACGCACTGCAGAGCAGTCAGAAAGAAAGAATTTAAAGATACATCCCTCTGCTCTTTTGCAAGGGTCAGGGAAGGTCCAAAGGTATAGAAGATTGCAAAGAATGTCAGATTGTTTCCATGTATTGGCTGGTTTTGCTGACTTGTTTCCTTTCCTTCTTAAAAACTCTTTGATGTAAGCTTTAAGATAGGGAAGGATGAAGATACAGGGGGAAATCTTCGTGGTATAAAAATAAATCAGTTAAATTTGCTACTGAATAAAACATAAGGACCAGCTCTCCCTCTGAAACTGGGAGGTGTATCTGGCTGAATGCTGAGATGATCTGGCACGCATAGTCGGGAAAAAGGGGTTCAGAACTGATAACCTCAAGGCTTTTACGTGAGTGGTATAAAAAGAGGTCTGGAAGAGAAGATGAAGGACATGGGATAAAGAGTCAATCAGGAAAGCATAAAAGGACCCAGGGGAGATCCCACAATAAACTCATCACCCACTGTCTCAAATGCCTGTTTTTGTTGAACTATGGGCTTCTTTTACTCGACAATGATTAGCTTCAGATTTGCAGGGTATGCCATCCTGAGTCACACTCTGTACTCCTTTACTTTTCACAATATACTATTTCATTCCCTTTCGTGATTTCTCGTGGATCCAAAATAATCTCATGTTGCTTGAATTGCCTCTCCTTTTAACATGAAAGTTTTTCTGCTAGCTTCTTAGAAAATGTTTTTCATTGACATCATTAAATTTTACCATTATGTATCAGAGTTTGAAGTATGGATGCTTTCCCCCAAAGATAAAACACGAATCTGTTGATTGTTGTTTTTATTTAGAAGTTTGGGATGATTGTCTCGGAACTATTTTCTATGTAATGATATCCATATTTTTGGATTTGTCATGTTCTTTCTGGGGCAGGCAGGTGGCCCATTGGATAGAGCACTGGGCCTGGAGTCAGGAAGACCTAAGTTCAAATTCAGCCTCTGATACTTACTAGTTTTGTGACCCTGGACAAGTCACTTAACCTATCTGCTTCAGTTTCCTCGTGGGTAAAATAGGGATAATAATAGCCCCTGACTCCCAGGGTTATTAGGATCAAATGCAGTAATAACTGCAAAGTGCTCAGGACAGTAACTGGCAGACAGCAAGTGCTACATAAATACTATTATTATTCTGGGAAATCTGTGATCATTAAGTTATCTCTTCTCATCCTGAATTCAAGACCAATACCTTGAGCACATACAGGACCCATGGACTCTTTCAACACTGTGTATTAACTTTTGCTTTTCTTCTACCAGATCTTTCTTCTTCACAATTGTTGTGTTCCAAATATGTTCATCTTCATCTTTCTTTAGAGATATTCTCCATCATAGATGCATTTGTTCTTCTAATGTAACTGAGGTGCTTTTTTTTTTTAATTCTACACTAAAAGGTCTAAGTACTAATCTATACTCATTCCTAATTTATTTTTTTATGGACTTATCTTTTGAACTATCCTGAAATGTCTTGTCATTCTTGACTCGCTTAGGAGTCCACATTATTCTGTCTTTCAGACATTGGTTCACTTTTTCTTTTATTTGTTAAGAAACATGCTTTTCCTCTCAAAATCTGGTGGTTCCCCCTCTTTCTGCATCCTAGTCACTGAGCAGAATCCTGGCCCTGCCTCTGCTGGCGCATAGACCCTTGAGGAGGTTCTACAAAAGGCTGAGCCAGCCCCCTCCCATTGGGAGATAGAAAGTTCAGCCACCTGAGTAACCTTTGAGATTAGGAAGGGCTTCCTCCAGCAGTCTTATGTCTAGGCCTGGAGGAGCATCCCAAGTCTCCTCTGGGCTCTTCCAGCCCCACCCCCTTGTCCATCTCCGGGTGGAGCAGCAGTATCATTATCTGACAGAAGGGGGGGGGCAGGAGGTGGGGGAAGGAGGAGAGAGGGAAGGGAGGGTACCCTCTGCAGCCTTGAGAATTCCTAAGCTAACACCCCCCCACCCCCACTCATCCCCACCCCCGCTTTGTTGTCAGCCAGTGCTAACTGCCCCTTTTAGGAAGGTACTAGGAGTGTCATCTCAGTAAATACAGGTCATTCCTTTTTTAAATGCTAGATTGTAGGATCCATAAGAGCAGAAACTATTTGTAATCTCCTCTTGTACTCAGCATAGTGTCGTGAACACAGCAGATGTTTAATAAATAAACGTGGAGAGGCGTTATGTTATTTTTGTTAATCTTCTGTTACACGCTGAGTCTCATAGTTAAGTGACTCAGCAATGACGTTTGCCATTTCCTTAAGTGTAAAGCACATCCAGAAAATGTTCTCTAGGCAGATACTCTTGGTATCTAGTTCTCATCACCCTTTGGACTCATTCGTCTGTTTACATCTGAATTTTTCTGTAAAGACAAAATAAAGGTATTCAAGCCTCCTGTTTTCCCTCTTGCTATGCTGTTGTGAATTCTAGGGTATGTTAAAATGTGCTAGGTCACCTAAAAACATCTAAATAGTAAAGACCATGACAGACAACTGAAACATCAAAAATTAATAACAGCATGCATTTACAGGCAGAGTGGTCATACAGCCAGAGGACCTAGTTTCAAATTCTGCTTCTGATGCTTCTTAAATCAGTGTAATTCTGGGTGAGTCACCAGATGCCCCCAGACATCAGTTTCCTCACCTGTAAAATCAGAGAGGTTGGATTGGAGGGAGTTTGTGGAATAAACACTTGTGGCTCTTTCTGCCAAACTTCACTGCCTTTATAATATTTTATATGGTGATCTAAACACATATCCAGAAGGAAACACAAGAGACATGCAGAAGGTGTCCATGAACTGGGGAACAACTGGACAAATCATGGTGCAGGATTGTAATGGAATACTTCTGTGTCAGAAGAAACAGCAGTAATAAAAATAACCCATGTTTACATAGCACTTTAAGTTTCCACAGGGCTTTATAAAAATCATCTCATCTTATCCTCACAGCAACCCTGAGAGGCAGGTACTATTATGATCCCCATTTTACAGATGAGTAAACTAAGACAGACACGGTAAATGACTTGCCCAGGGTCACACAGCTAAGAAGGGTCTGAGGCCAAATCTCAACTCAGGAAAATGAGTCTTCTAACGACAGGTCCAGCACTCTCTCCACTGCCCTACCTAGCAACAAGTGGTAGTTAATACTAATTGGTCAATACACCAGCAAGTATTTATGAAGTACCTATTACCACATAAGCCAGGTTGGGTGTGAGACCTTTAGGATTCAAACACAAAGAATGAAACGATCCCTATCCTCAAAGAACTTCCATTCTATAAACAGAAGTAACTTGTGCATGCATAACTGCACACACATGCGTGCACACACATACATACACCATAAACACAAAGGGAAGCTACCAACAGGTGGGTTTTCAGGTAAGGCTTCATGTGGAAGGTGAAATGTGGGATTTGGTACAAGGTGGTTTTTTTTTTCCTTTTCTTCCCTCAATTTGAAGATAAATACGAAAAAGAAGAGGTGCCAAAAAAGAAAAATAAAGGATTGCTGAAGTTCTCATTAGAAATGCACAAGTGGGACAGCTTTTTGAAAGTTTCAGTTTGAATTTATTATATCATTTCAAAGAAAACCAATCAATACATAATATTTGGAGTTTCCCATACAATCTTTTTTCTGTTTATGTATATGTAAATTCTGATTTTATTGACTTAAGATCAAAATTTAAAAATCTTCTTTTTGGAGGGATAGATGAGTTGTGTCTTAAAGAAAGAAAGGGATCCTACAAAGTGGAATTAAGTAGGAAATACATTCCAGGGAAGGGGGACAACCAAAGCAAAGATACAGAGACAGGAGATGGAGTGCCATGTGTGAGGAACAGAAAGAAGACTAGTCTGGCAGGATTGTTGGGAGTAATGCATAATGAGTCTGGGAAGATAGGTTAGGACTCAGGTAAAGGGCTTTAAATGTCAAACAGAGGAATTTTTCTTTTATCCTAAGGCAATAGGGAGCCACTACACTTTACTGAATTGGGGAGTAACATGGTTGGATCTGTACCTAAGAAAAATCTGGCACCTGTGTACAAGACAGATCATAGATTTGGACTTGAAAGGAGCTTCAAAGGCCAGTGAGTCCAGTTCCCTCATTGAGGAACTGAGGGAACCAAGGGGAGAGACCTTCCCAGGACCAGACTGCAAGTATCTGAGGGAAAACATGAACCCAGGTCTCCCTGACTCCAGATCCAGTGCCTTATCCACAAGCAGGAAGGAACTTTAGGCAGGGAGAATAATTAAGAAAACAAAGGTGTTGGATATGAGTAGGACATATTGGACAGGAAAAGGGACAGTTGTAAGTGATGGAGACAGAAAGAGCAAAATTTGGCACATGATTATATGTATGGGGTCAAAGAAGAGTGAGAATGGAAGAAAATGCTAAGGTTATGAACCTGGGAGACAGAAAAAATGGTGGTGTCTTCAACTGAACTAGGGAAGTGGAAGACAGTGGGTCTGGAGGAGAAAGATAATGAGTTCAGTTTTGAATATACTGAATTTGAGATGTCTCTAAGACATCCAGTTTGAAATGTCCAAGACAGCTGGTGATTGTGGGTCTGAGGTTCAGGAGAAAGACTGGGACTAGATATACAGATCTGTAAGTCATCTGCAAAGAAAAGATTTAACTAAACCCCGAAGGATCTGAGGAGATCACAGCAAGAGAAAAGGTATAGAGATAAAAGAAATAAGGGATCAAAGACCCACAGTTAGGGAGCACGCTATGGCTGATGAACTAGCAAATGAGAATGAGGTGCATTCAGAAAGGCCAAAAGAGGACCAGGAGATAATAGTGCTACACAAACAGAAGGAGAAAGCCCAGTGCCAAATGCAGCAAAGAGATCGAGAAGGATAAAGGGTGAAAAAAGACCATCTGTATATCAAGAAAAAAATTAACCTAATATTCCCCACTTCATCAAACCTTGAAGATGATGAAGGTGGAATAGTATCATGGATGTACATAACATAAGGAAATGCAGCTTGTTATACTGAATACAATATCTCCTCCCTCATTATGAACTGACTATGTTTTTACTTGACTAAACCGAACAGCCACCAGCACTTCTCATCTTTTGATCTTAATTACTTTCTCTTAGATTCAATCATTACTTTAAATTGTTCTTAGTAATATTAACACTGGGAAAAAAATCAAGTAAGTTTTTGTAGTCTGAGTCTGTCAAGCAAAACTGTAAAGCACCGAGGTCTGGCGGCAATCAAGCAATGAGCTTGGCAAGATTCTTAGGTTTGGGGGGAGGCTAGGTGGCACAGTAAATAGAGAGCACCAACCCTGGAGTCAGGAGGACCTGAGTTCAAATCCGGCCTCAGACACTTAACACTTATTAGCCATGTGACCTTGGGCAAGTCTCTTAACCCCAATTTCCCAGTCTTCCCCCCTGCAAAAAAAAAAAAAAGATCTTTAGGTTTTGCTTTATATTCCTTTTTTTGCTGCATTTGTCACTCCTGAGAAAGCTACAAGGACAGGCTTACACCTTCCTAACCTAATGAAGGATGAAGTGCTCATAGGAAGCATTGGTGTGTTGATGCATAAAACAAATAGCATCAGAGAAAATTCTGAGAGCCAGTTAACAGACTAGCAAGCTGCCTTAAAATTCAGGAACAATGGAGCTTTCTTTATAAAATGTTAAATCGCTAATTCAGAACACTTACCAACCCTCCGTGTTTGAGACATTAATAGTGACTAACATAACATGTTCTTCTAGAGAATAATCCTTCACTTAGAACTCCCAAAGATAATACTAAGCATCAGCATTAGCTGCAGACTTCTATATCGGCTATGGGCCTTCACCATTCTCCAGAGGGGGCCTCCCATCTCTATCCTATAGTCCATCAATTTGCCAAGTATAATAAATTGCAACCTGGTAAAATACCAAATATTATTTCTGTCACTAAATAATTTAAGAAACAACAGCTGCATTGTGTTTTTAACACTGTCTTCTAAAAAAGTTCTTAATATATAAGGTACAATTCTTTTTTATTCAGGAAACAGTTCCTAATACATGCAGGCTTTTCTTAATTTAAGTAAAATTTAGTCAGACACACTTCAGGGATCCATGATTTTGCCAGAGTAAGTACCACCACCAATGCAGACCACAACCCCTCTACACTTTAGTAAATAATTGTAAGTTTTCTGTGGTCAAAACATCTATCACTCTGTGACCACCGGGTGATAAGGCTCTCTGAATCTGGTGAAAGGCACACAAGGAGAAAACTTCACCAACACCTCAAGTTGCTTTCTTCTCTAATCCAATTCATTTGTGTGGTCAATTTAGCAAGAACACCACAAACCAAAAAATTAATACAAGCTTACAATGCAATATGAAGAATTTTAAATTGGATCAATGCTACTATGATGTTCATTAATCTTACAGCAACTATGTTGGCTTGAATGTCACATAATCATTGCATTATGTTAGACCTGAAGCAGGATGTTGCTAGCAGAGTAAGAAAAACTACACTCCCTTACACTAATCAGCGGAGCAGGATGAAGAGAATCACTCTGATAAACTTCTAAATGCTTTACTACAAAGGCCAAATGCATCAAACGGCCTTGGGTTAGAGGAAAGCAAAATTTCTTGAAAATATTCTTAAAACACTGGAACAGATTATAAAGTATTATGTATAATCTCCTACTTCTGTCACCAATCAGCTATATGACTTTGAGCAAGTCACTTATCCTCTGGGCCTCATTTCCCTCACCTATCAAACAAGGTGATCTCCAACACTCCTTCCAGGTCAGAAATTCTAACACTCCTTCTCTGGGGGTCTCTTTCGCAGGGTGGAAGGAACTCCAACATGTCTCAGAGAACTGATGAACGGCAAAAGGATGGACACAATCAGGAGTCTGTGGCATCAAAGGCATCAAAGACCCGCCACCAGCCTACAAACCAAAGGTTACAACCAAAGTCTGGATGTTACCCCCTCTCTACAAAATCTTATCTACAACTCCTGAGCTGATCCAGATCTTTGCTATTACCCAAATCTCTTTGTACACCACAGGCCGCAAATAGCTGGGTGAGGAGATGCTATAAAGAATGTATGATGGGGGGGCAGAGCCAAGATGGCGGTGTAGAAGCAGCAAAGCACCACACCTCCCACAAAAACACGCTAAAAAACTCATAAAATGGGACGCTAAACAGATTTTCAAGCTCCAAAACTCTCCACAAGACAGAAAGCACATCTGTTGCTACAGGCAGCACAGCAGGCGGG
>CM053600.1:74550528-74569902 GCA_028646575.1 Pseudocheirus occidentalis
ATTTATTTATTTCTAATTTTTTTAATATAATTTATTTATTTATTTACTTTTAGTTTATAAGATTCAGTTCCAGAATCCCTTGAATTTCAGATTTTCTCCCCTCCCTCTACCCCTCCTGCCATGATGGCATGTAGTCAAGTATAGGATCTGCAGATACTTTCACATTACACATTAGTCTGGTTGTATAGAAGTATTGTAACCGATGGAGTGAACAATGGGAAAAAAAGAAACAAATCCAAACATGGAAAAAAATGATAGCATGTCGATTGCTTCAGTCTCCATTTAAACTCTGTCTAGATCTTTCTCTGAATGTAGATATCTCCTTCCATTCTGAGACTTGTAGAGTTGTCTTATAACTGTGCATTGCTGAGAAGAATCCAGTTTATCAAGGTTGGTCATCACACATATGATGTGTCTGTGACTGGTTTTTTCCTGGTTCTGCTCTTCTCACTTAGCATCAGTTTGTATAAGCCTCTCCAGGTAAATATGAAGTCTATCTCCTCCCCATTTCTTATAGCACAATAGTACTCCATTATGTTCATATACCACAACTTGTTTAACCATTCCCCAATTGATGGGCATCTCCTTAATTTCCAGGTTTTTGCCACCACAAAGAGAGCTGCAATAAATATTTTTGTATATATGAGTCTTCCTCCCACTTCTATGATCTCTTTGGGATGCAACCTCAGAAGTGGTATTATGCTCTCTAACTCTTCTAACTCTTCTTTGGTCATAAAGTCTTCCTTACTCCATAAATCTGACATGTAAACTATTCCCTTGTTTCCCCAGATTACTTACAGTATCTGCCTTTATACTTAGATTGTGCACCAATTTAGACTTGATTTTGGTATATGGCATTAGATGATGGTCTATGCCCAGTTTCTGCCATACTATATTCCAGTTTTCCTAGCAGTTTTTGTCAAATAGTAAGTTCTTATCCCCAAAACTGGGTTCTTTGGGCTTATCAAACAGTATATTACTATAATTGTTGACTACTGTGTCTTTTGTACCCAATTTATTCCATTGATCCCCTACTCTATTCCTCAGCCAGTACCAAGTAGTTTTGATGTCTGCTGCTTTATAATACAGATTAAAATCCGGTAGGGCTTGGCCACTTTCCCTAGCATTTCTTTTCATTAATTGCCTTGATATTCTGGACCTTTTGTTCTTCCAAATGAATTTTGTCACTATTTTTTCTAGCTCTATAAAGTAATTTTTTGGTAGATCAATTGGTATGGCACTAAATATGTAATTTAATTTAGGTAAAATCGTCATTTTTATTATATTAGCTCCACCCAGCCATGGGCAATTGATGTCTTTTCCAATTAGTTAGTTCTGATTTTATTTGTGTGAAAAATGTTTTGTAGTTGTATTCATATGGGTCCTGGGTTCAAAGAACTCTTTTTAAAGAAGAAAAAAAGAAAATAGAAGAAGAAGAGAAAAAAATCAGTAAAACCAATCTAAACTAAACTAACAAACTAAAACTAAAATTTTACAATGTGCAAAGATGTTTATACTTGTGGACCCCCAGTCTTACTTTTATTGTTCTGTGATCCCTATTACTGTAAAGGACACCACTATTTTCCCAGCCCCCAGGCATCAATCAACCTGGACTCCTCATTATCTCTCAACCCTCATATGCAAAGCATGCTGATTTCATTTTTAAAAAAAATTTTAGACTCAAAGGCTAGAACAAATACAGAAGAGAGAAAAGAAACAAAAACGTATCATAAGCTTAAATACTGGAACTTGAATACAAAGTAAGAGAGGAAAAAAAGCACATCATATGCATAGCAAAACATAAGAGAGGATTCAAAATACGTAACAACAAATTTTCATTCAAGAAAGGCTGTATGACAAATACTACTGTCCATCTTTGCTTCCTTGTAAATTTTCTTTTGTTCTCTACTGTGCACTTTTTTACTTTGTACTTCTTCTCCCCCCACTTCCTCTCCCCCAGCCACAGAAGGCTACAATTAAGTTTGGATATGTTTCTTAATAGTTATAGATATATACATACACATATACATATATATATATATATATATATATATATATATATATACATATGCTGTCCCAAACAAATTCTGTTCCAGATCTGTGTTATGTTTATGCATATCTTTTGTTTCCTATCACTCCTGCCTCCTCTACTTTACTTCTAACCCACTACCTTGCCCTCCTATGACTTGGCTACCCCCCTCCAAGGATCCCTCCCCTATCCTCCCATTCACATAACTCTAAAGACCCTTCTATACCCACCTTTTATTTATTCCCTCATCCTCCCCTCTAAGGATCCCTCCCTTGTCTTCTCCTTCCTCCCTATGCTCTTACTGTTTTATTTCTTAGAATTTAGAAGACTTTTATACTCTTCTAAATATATATGTATCTTTCCCTCTTAAACCCATTCCCAGTGAAAGTAGATCACCAGAACTATGTCTTACTTTTTAAATTCATATCATGCTCAGGTTTTCCCCAATCTTTTAATAAGAATCTTAAACATACATTTTACATATATAAAAAGTAAAGTCTGTCCTTATGGATCCCTTATAATCAGTTTTTGTTATGTGCCTTATATTTCTCTTTGTTCTTGTATGTCAAATCTTCTATTAAGTTCAGGTTTTTTTTTTTAAACAAAGTCTTGAAAGGCTGACGGTTGATCAAATGTCCTTTTTTTTTTCCACTCAGGATAATGCTTAACTTTGCAGGATATGATCTTATCGGCCAGAGCCCCAGTTCCTTTGTTCTTCAATAAATAGCGTTCCAAGACCTGCAGTCCTTTAATGTCTCTGCTGCTAGGTCTTGTGTAATTTTAATTGTGGTACCATCATATTTTAATTGTTTTAATCTTGATACTTTTAATATTTTATCCTTAAGCTGGGGATTTCAGAATTTGACTATGATATTCCTATGAGTTTTCCTCATAGGATCTCTTTTAAGTGGTGATCGATGGATTTTTTTTTCTATTTCTACTTTCCCCCTTTGTTCTAATGCTTCAGGACAAATTTCTTTAATTATTCCTTGCAATATTGCATGAAGATTTTTTTTTGATTATAACTTTCAGTTAGTACAATTATTTTTATGTTTTCTCTTCTTGATCTGTTCTCTAAATCTGTTTTCCTTATAAGATGTTTCATTTTCTCTTCTATTTTTTCATTATTCATGTTTTGTTTAATTATTTCTTGATCTCTTATAATTTTGCTGGCTTTGCCTTACCCAATTCTAATTTTCAGGGTGTAATTTTCTTCCTTAAGGTTCTGGATGTCCTTTTCTAATTGATTGACTTTCCTTTTATAATCTTCTTGGATTATTCTTATTTTTTTATTTAGTTTTTTTTCTCCATCTATGTCATTTAATTTTTAAGGTCTTTTTTAAAGGTCTTCTATGAATTCTTTTTGGGCAGGTGACCATTTGACATTACTCTTTGGGGGTTTCTTTACTTCAATATCCTCCTCTGAAGATGAACCCTGTCTTCTCTATTTCCATAATAGTTTTCTGTGGTTGTATTCTTTCTCCTTTGCATGTACATTTTTTGTGTGTGTGTGATAGCTTAATTTTTGTAATCACTTCTAGTGGAGATTGTGCCTCTTGCCCTACATCTTCAGTTTTCCTCTATAGCCTGGAACCAAATCCAAATCTCCAATCCCCTGTAAGTGCCCACAACTGGGGCTTTCTGCTCCACTGCTTCTGCACTCACAGTAATGTGTTGGTTTCTTCTCACCCCTGTTGCTCTTCACAGCACAGTAGGGTCTGGAGTTCCTTGTCAGCAGAGGTTCTCTTGATCTTCTAAGGCTCAGAGGACCAGCTCCCCTGACTATCCCACTGAAATCCCCTCACTGTCCTGGTGGTAAAGTTCCTGTGGCTGGGGAGGAGGCAACCTCTCAAACCCACTAATCCCAGGCCTTGCCTCTGATTATTAAAGCAGACCCTAGCCTGGAGGTATTTACTCTTCACAGGGTCTAAACATCCTCTTGGAATTTTTCTTTTGTTTTTCTCAAGTTTTCACCGGAAGACCCCAGTTGTGTCCCTAATCTTACTTATTTTTACCACCCTGGCACCTCGTTTGCCCTAAAGTGCTATTTTAACTCTTTGTTGGGGGAAAATCTTGAGAACTTGAAATTTTCTGACCTACTCCACCATCTTCCCAGAATCTTCTTGCTGATTTCACTTTTCCACCATCTTGAATTTGTCCCCTTCTTTCCTCTGATGCAGCTACCACTCTAGTGCAAGTCCTTATCTCCTAAAGCCTGAATTATCGCAGTTGCCTTCTGGTGGGTCTACCTGCCTCAAGTCTCTCCCCACCCTGATTCATTCTCTTTTCAGCCACTAAGGAGATTTTTCTAAAGGGAAGGGCCAACATGTCACAAAGATCAAATATAAAATCTCTGGAGTTCAAAGTCCTACATAATTTAACATCTCATAATTGCTTTTCCAGTCTTCTCGCACATTACACCCCACTAGGTATTCTTCTTGATCCAGTAACACTGGCTTCCTTGCTGTTCCCCAAATAACAATTTCTGTCTCTTGGCTTCCAGACATTTCCTCTTGCTGACCCCCATGCCTGGAATGCTCTTCTTCATCTCTTCCTATAGGTTTCCTTCATGCTCAAGTAAAATTTTGCCATCTCCCGCAAGGCTTCCCCAAACCCTCTTAATTCTAATGCCTACCCTTTCCTAATTATTTCCTATTCATCCTGTATATGGCTTGTTTGTATGTATTTGTTTGCCGGTGATCCCAGGAAACCTCCTCACCAGTAAACTCATCATCCTGAGAAATTACATCAGTTTTGGTGTTCACACCTTTTAAGTACCCTCAGTATTCTCTTTCTCTCTTATTGGAGAGCCAGAGGGCAGATAAAAGAACTCTTCCTCCCAAAGATTTCATTTTACTTTTCATTTCCTACCAGCTTCCCTCCTCTGCCTATTGAGTCCACCAGACAAACCTTCTTCCCCACCCTTCTTCCCATCCTGCTTTTCAGCTCTTTTCCTCCCATTAGTCTGTAAGATCCTTGAGGGCAGGAGCTGTTTTTGTCATTTGTATTCCCAGTACTTAGCACAGACCTCAGCTCTTATTGGCTTAATAAATGCTTATTGACTGACCATTCTTAAGGGGAAGGACTTTTTTTTTGCCTTTTTTTGTATCCCCAGGCTTAGCACAGGATCTAGAACATAGTAGGTGTTTAAAAATTGCTTATTGACTGATCTTTCATTTTGTTCATTTTCGTAGACTCTTCCAGACTTGGTGTTTTCTTGGCAAAGATGCTGGAGTGGTTTACCATTTCCTTTTCCAGCTCATTTTACAGATGAGGAAATTGAGGCAAACAAGGTTAAGTGAGTTGTCCAGGATCACACAGCTAGTGTCTAAGGCCAGATTTGAACTCATGGACATTTATTTCCCTGACTCTAGGCCATGTGCTTTATCCACTGTGCCACCTTGCTGCCCAATTCTTTCATTTATACAGTTGTTAATGTGTTTGTTTTCTTGGTTCCCTTTATCTCTCTGCATCAATTAATATGCATCTTATCGTGCTTTTCTGTAACTATTCCATTTGTTACATTATTGTATCACAACAGCCACCCCCCAATTGATGGCACCTATTTTGTTTGGAGAAACTACTTCTAACTTATGGGGTAAGGCTCATGGAGGAGGTAGCATTTGAAATACACATTAAAGGAAAAGAAGGATTTTACTAGGTAGAGATGTGGGAAGTATCTACTCAGTATTGGGAAACAAGATAGTGAACTATAGAATCGTGATCAGTAGTTCTTTTTGGTTGGAAGGTTGTTTGTGCAAATGGGAATACCACAGAACAAGCCTGGGAAGGTATAGAGCCAGATTATGGAAGACCTTATGTATCGGGTTAAGGAGTTTGAATTATTTTGTAAACAATGGGGAGTCACCAAAGTTTTTGAGAACTGGAGGGAGGTTGTCAGAATTGCACATTAGGAATATTACTTTGGCTGTGGAGTGTTCACTAGAACTGAGCAGAGGATGACCAAAGGAAAAAAGCTAGTTTGAGTCTATTACACCTTCTTGTTGAAATTTGACCTTTACTTCATCCAGATTAATTTCATTACTATTTTTTCTTGCTCTAAAAAGTAATCTTTTGGTAATTTGCCTGTATGGTACTAAGTAAATTAATTTAGGTAGTACCATCACGTAAGATTTTTTTTTTTCCTCCTCAGGAGATGGAGGAACAGAAAATAAATGCTTGCTGATTGAAAAAGAAGTTTGTAAAAGTCTTTCAATAGTTTAGGTGAAAGGTAATTTGAGTCTGAATGAAGGTACTGGCAATGTGAGCTGAAAGGAGAGCAGGGATTGGAGAAGTAATGCTGAAGTATCAAAATGATAGATAGGTTGAGAAAGGAGGAGGAATCATAGATGTGGAAATCGGGGTGACTGACATCCAGCTGGTGGTGCCATCAATAGAAATTACTGGATTAGTATGAGGAACAGGTTTTTTGGGGGGGAAGATGTTTAATGTTTAGAGTGTAGTCTTGGCTAGACTTTTAGGTAGAGATGTTGGTGGTGGTCTGAAATTTGGAATGACTTTGGTTAGGTCTGGAGAAGCAGGTTTGGGACTCATCTGAATAGAGGTGATAAAGGAAGTCATGGGAGTGAATGAGTTTGCCAAGGGAGAATATATAGAGAGATTTAAAGGAGGCTGAAGATGCTCCTTGAAGAGAGAGCATGGGAACATAAAGTTATAGTTGGACAGGAGCATGGGTGAAGCAGTTAAACTTTCTTGACCTTCAGACTGTACAAATGTGAAATGATGATGATGACGATGATGAAGAAGAAGATAGTATTACTACTAATAATATAGCATAGTGGAGACTTCTAGTTAGGAAGATCTGGGTTCAAGTTCTGGTCCTGACATTTACTAGCTTCATGAGTGTGAGTGATCTTTGAACCTAAGGGAATTTTAAAAGACCATTTATTAAAAAATAGATTTTTATTAATATCTCTTGCTTTTATAACGTCTGGCTTTCCATCTATGTCCTTTTATCTCTCTATCTCTAGAGAGTTATCCCTTAAAACACATAATTTTTTTTAAAGGGAAAAGAAAATCTACCCAGCAAAACTGATTAACACAATGAAAAAAAATTTGATGTTATGTTAATGTTCCACATCTATGCATCCCAACTTCTGAAAAGGAATGTGTGGGGAGAGAGGTATCCTTTTTTTTTTAAATCTCTTTTTTGGGGGCCAGTTTTGGTTAATTTCTTTCGCTTATATTGTTATAGTCATTATATATGCATTTTTTCCTGGCTGTGAATTTTTCACTTTGCATCAGTTCTTCTTAGTCTCTCCATGCTTCTCTGCATTCATCATACATGCTGTTTCTTACAGCAGAGTATAACATTCCATTTAATTTATATACTACAATTTGACTAGTCATTCCCCAACTCACAGGCATCTACTTTGTTCCCAATTCTTTGTTGCAATGAAAAAGGCTGCTATAAATATTTTGGGGTGTGTGTGTGTGTGTGTGTGTGTGTGTGTGTGTGTGTGTGTAGATTTTCTTTTTTTGTCAGTCATCTCCCTGGGGTTTATGCCTAGCAGCGGAATCCCTGGGTTATCCTTGATGTAATATTTGCCACCTACCTATCTGACCAGGTTGTAAGGAAGGCACTTATTCATGTAAGTACTATAAATATGAGTTGTTAAAATCAGAAAAGGTTAAAGATGAGGAACAATCAGATGAGGAAGAACCAGGAGAGACCAACGTCAATCCAGAGAAGAGATAGCGTCAAGGAGTCAGTGGTCAACAGGTCAACCTTGTCACCTGTGGAAGAGTAGGAATGAGGAAAGGTCATTGGGTTTGGCAGTTAGTTGATCATTAGTGACCTTGGAGAGAGAGGGTTCCATCAGTAGAGTGGTGGAGAGGGAAGCCAAAGCATATTCTTCCTAAAAGGGGAAAAGAAATAATTATTTTAAGAAGACAATAGGGTAAGGAATGTAGACTTTTTTTTGTTTTTGAGGCTTTGGAAGATCTGAACATGCTTGTTAAGTAAGGAAAGGAGCCCAAACTGAATAGTTTGAAGTTGAATGAGAGAGGGAATTGATAAGGGATTGATTAGGGTCCAGGAGGAAATGGATGGGAGGGGAAGGGATCATGGGCACAGTTTAACATTGCCAAGGAAAAATATTACTTTATCCTATTAGGCAACCAGCTCCCCAATATACTGAATAAACAGAGAACATTTTTGTTATGCCTTGTCTTCTAAGAGTATATTAAGTCGATTAATTTGTCCAAGATAAGTGTTCAGAAATTTGAGGGAGGGGTCTGTACATTCCTAGTAGGGTGAGAGGGGTGGGTGTAATCAGCATAAAATTGTCAAATTGTGAAATCATGCTGGCTAAGTGGGAGTGTAAGGTAGTAATGATATGTTGCATATACCCAGAGCCTTTGGTCTAGGAACCTCAAAGTATTTTGCAAACATTAATTATGCATCACAATACCTGTGAGAGGCAGGTGATTTTTTTTTTTATTCCTATTTTATTGAGGCAAGGGAGGAAGGTTAGATCAGCCGGTTAATGACAACGGCTGCCCCATCTGGAACTGAACTCTGCAATCCAGCCCGGTTCCTCCGCACACCCCTCCCCCACCCAGTCCTCCCATCGGTCCTTTTCAGAGGTGAGCACATGGCTGTGACTCAATCCGGTGGCACTAAGGGATGAGGGTACAACTGGGCGGGTTCGTTCTGGTTGCCAGTGAGCTCAAAGTCGCCGTCAGATCCAGTGGCACGGCCTGCAGCTCTCCTCGCGCCTCCTTTCCTAATGACCTCATTGCGGCCAGTAAAGGCGACACTTGGGGATGCATGGAATTGTTTGGAATGGAGGTGGCCCGCAGGCCATGGGGACAGAGGCGTGGGAGCAGGAAGCGGGGCACGCTCTGCGGCTGTCCGCACGCAGGTGGCGGGGACATCCGTCGGGGCACCCTGCTGAGCGTGGGCTCACTCTGGCATTTTTTCCCCCTCTTTTTCTCCAAAGCACTCCACCCGGTACGATACACGGGCTGGCTTAATTTCCCCACTTTGACGTTTTCGCGCCGCGCGCTTCCCGCGCTCTCGGCTCTCTCCCAGGCAGACCCAGACACACCAACACATGCAAGCACGCACACCAAGCTCTCCGCGGGAGCCCAGCGCGGGGGCGGAGCAGAACTGGCGGGAGCGAGGGAGGGAGCGAGCCAAAGGCGCGAAAAACCCGCGCAGGCGCGCCCGGCTCCCCGAGGCGGAGCGCGCGGGGGTGAAACTGACACTTTGGGCCAGTCTCTATGGGGCCGCTCGTGGCCGCACGTCACCGCGTTGCCGGCACGTCACGCCGGCTTGACGCTCCCAGTACAAAGTGTAAGTTTCAATTTTTTTTTATCCCCCCCCTTGGCCAACTCTCCCAATATTGTGGGGAGAAGTGGGAGCGAAGTCGGGGGGGAGGGGGGTTGGGGGAAAGCGAGTCCGGCCTCCGAGCTGCCGGGATCTACTCCCCTCCCCCGTGATCTCTCCCCTCCTTGGGTGCGCGGGGGCTGCAGCGGCGGGGCCGCGAGCTGCCCCGCTCCCCATCTCCACCTCCCTCCTACCTCCAACCCGCCTTCCCCCCCGCGGCGCGGGCGCCAGGACCCGGGCGAGCCAGGTGTGGGGCACCGAGCCGGCCTCGCGGGCTAGGGGCGCGTGTGCAAGTCCACGCGGGGCCCTGGGGGGGGCTTGCAGCCTGGGATGGGGGTTGGGGTTCAAGGATGCAGCTGGGTTTGGAGACACATGCGGGAGGATGGGGGGGTTCCTTCTGGAGCCCGGGAAGGATGGAGCTGGGGGATGGTGGAGGTCAGCTGGAGACTTGAGTGTGTGTGTGTGTGTGTGGGGTTAGTTGCAGAGTTAGTGCTGGCCTGGGATGGGGGGGGACGACGGTCAGGGAGCGGAGGCTGGCCAGTAGGGCCAGCCGCGGGGGATGGGGAACCCGTGCGGCCGGTCTGGTCCCCTGGGCGGGCCCCCCTCTGCCCTGCCCCCCGCCTCGCCTCGCCTGTGTGTGGGCGCCGTGCACACGGCTTGGTGTCTCCTCGGGTCTCTTTTCGTGGTGCTGTGTGTGTGTGTGTGTGTGTGTGTGTGTGTGTTGCACATGTGCAGTGGGTAAACCTTGCCTTCCCCCCCTTTCCCATCTTTATACCCCCCCACCCCCCCACTCCACGCTGCTACTCCTCTTCATTGTGGCCGCTGCAGTTGGTGGTGGGCTGCGGGCTCTGCTGCGCTCCTGGTCTGGCTTGGGGGGGAGGGCACGGAGGGGAGGAAGACGCCTTCAGGTGAACTGACCCCCGGCTTGAGATGTGGGATTCCAGGGAGGAGGGGGAAGAGGATAAGGGGCTAGTATGGACGGAGGCTTTGGGGTGCTCACCCCTTTTCTGCTTTTGCATATGGGGAAGGGTCCTTGGGATGGGACGAAGGAAATCCCCAGCTGGTGGAGGGGTGGTAGGCCTCTTTCCAGCCACCCCCTCATCCCCCCATCAGCATCGCTGTGCCTCCTTTGGGGAGCGGGGTCTGACGGCGGAGGGTCAGGATGGCGCCTGTTGCCAGGGTGGTGCCCGGGTCTGGAGTGGAGGGTTGGGGGGGGGGGGGCACAGGCCGGCGAGGCCGGGCAGGCAGGCAGGCGGGCGGGCGGCTGAGCTGCAGCTGCTGCTTGTGTCTGTCCATGGGGCCTGAGACGCGCCACCAGCTCCCTGAGCCCCAACGGCCTGGAGCTGCTCCGGCCTGCTCCAGCCAGCTCCCTGCGGGACACCCCGGGAGGATAGGGGGCTGGGGGCAGCCCCTCCACCAGCTAGGGTGCTGAAATAGCACAGTAGGGTGGAGAGCTCACTGCCGAGTTCCGGTGCTGGGGGTGGGGTGGGGGGAGCTCTCCCTTCTCGGACTGCAGTTCCCGAGGCCTAGTGACAGGTCAGGAAGATCTAGATCCCAGATGGACATGGGGCTTATGGAGTGGATCCTGGACTGGGTCTTGCTTTGTAGCCTGAGAGCTGTTACTTTAACCCTAGAGCTCCCTTGGAAACACACCTGTCAGAGTTATCAGCATGCTCAGGGCTGGGGTAGTGGAGCTGGCAACTGTGACTAGAGTAGGGGCAAGGTCCCCCCTAATCCTCCCTTCCACCTTTCAGCGTTTTTTTGGGGTGGGTGGGGCTAGGGGTAATTACATATCTATCTTGTGCGTTTTTGTGTTGGCAGTATAAGGATGGATTGAGTCTAGATGTATGTATATGGGATATAGGTTGGCATACATGTGCATGGGTGAAGGTTAGAGGGTTTGCTTGTATCCATCCTATCTTCTTATGGTGGGGTGTTCATCATAGTTTTGTTCTGGATATTTGTAGAGATGGTTATATTTATTGCCCTGTGTCAGTAATTTGTAGTGGGATAAGCTCTAGGTATTGTTCATAGTTTAGGGGAATAAGAGTTTGCATATCTTGTATGTATAAGACATTAACATTTGTCTATTACATGTCAGTAACCCCTAAATTATTTTAAAAGAAGTAGCCAAGTTGCTTTTGTAGATTCCTTTCAGGATCGAATACATGTATACATGGGGGGGGGGGGCGGGAGAAGAGTTCCTGATATCCCAGAGTGCATTTTGCTTTAGGAGTGCATTGACTTTGGAGGAAGAAATGTATCAGTTCAGACTTGAGATACAATATTTTGCCAACTATTATCTTTCACTGAATTTATGTCTTCTTTTGCCCTTTTATTCACTAGAAGATTATTGTTTCTTCTCTGGAGAGTGAACATCTAAAGAATTGATTTCAAGGATCTGGTAACATGGCAAAAGATGTGAGTATATTTGCTTAATGTTCAAAACAAATGTAATGTTAATGTTTACCTTTTTAGTCTAAGGTAAAAAAATAATGGTGAATTGAATAAGGTCTGTTAACTTATTTTAGGTTGACAGTAAAGTTCCATCAGCTTGTTTTTAAGACTTTCAAAGCATGAGGAAAACAAGATTGGGTTAAAAATGGTCTTAGGGATCTTGATGACTACACGCAGGCATGTTCCTGCATTTGTTCTTATTGCTCTAATATACCCTTAATGATAACTTTAAGTCGTATTTAAATGGCATTCTTTTCACTTTATGACTTAAGATTTTTGGGTCTTGTTAAATCCTTTAATTGAAATTCTTTCTCAGCAGCAAGAGACAGGTGATTTTGATGACTGACAATTTGGGGGATTTCTGTCAAGTATAAAAATCATTGACAATTTTTGTAAAGTCTGCTTAATTAGTTTGGTACAAAATTGAGTAAATGAAACACTTTAATCAATAGAAATTGGGCTAGTAAGATAGCATTTGGAAGGTTTGATCCTCACCACAATCCTGAGGTACTGCGGATATTATCCCTAACAGATATATGTATGGGCTCAGAGAGATTAGCATGGCCACATAGGTAGTAGGAATTAAGCTTGGGACTGGAAGCCAAATCTTACTGCCTCCCGACGTCATCACCGTCCTCTAGCCAAAACGCCTCTCTTTTATGTGGTGTAAAGTGTTCTTGTTTTTGTTACCTTATTGTCTCCTCCTGGGCAGTGAATTTGGATGGAAAGCTGGCCTTTGAGCTAGGAAGATCTGGGTTCAGGTCTTGACACTGACACACATAGGCTGGATGGTCCTAGATAAGTCATGCAACCTCTCCGGGTTTCAGACACCTTTCTATGACTGTCAGTTTCCAAGAAGAGGCTTACCTGCATTGGTAAGGGGAGTTTTCTTGTTCAGGAGTTCCCTTGCTTAATGAGGCTGGGCTCTCTCTATTCCTGTCCTATTCTTTTCCATCTAACCTCCCTTTCCAAGAGAAAGGCGTTGTGCTGACTGAATCTTATATTCCTGGAAGGAAGGATACCAGATATTTTATCTAGATTCCATGTTTGTCATGAAACATGTATTTGTTCATTGTTTTTCTATCCTACTACTACTTGGTATCATAAACCATAGATGTGGAGGTAGAAGGCACCAGATAGTCATCTAGTCCAGTCCTCAGGAAACTGAGGCAGTATAGCGATTTGTCCAAGGTCACACAGGTGGTACACCTCACTAATGCCCTCTGGCTCCATAGTGGGTACTTTTCCCTGTACTAGGACTATAAAGGTGTTTTATTTTTGATACTAAAGATGACTACTTCATTAATCACCTTATTTGCTGACATCATCATCATCATCATCATCATCATCATCAATATTTTTATCAAACAATGATGTGGTCCATAGTATTATACTTGGTATTTGGGCAAAGATTTTATTCTGTTAGAACATGATCAAAAGCTGGTTAAACTATTGCTTATGTGGCCCTGCATTTTTAGAAGTCTCATCAGATAAGTTTTCTTCCCCTCAACTTATCAAATGTAAAAATATCCAAAATAATTGTATGTTATTGTGGAGTTTTTAATCATCCCCAGCATTTTGATTTATTAAAAGTACTTTAATAAAAAAAATATTTCATTACCTACAGTTTACATAGAACCATGTTTGAGCATTGTGGGATAGTGAAAGATATACATTTCCCTGACCTTGAAATTTACGAACAAGTTGGGATAAGACCTGCAGGACACCAAAGAAATATCCCATGTGATCTAGATATGTATTATCTAATTTATTTCTTTTCTTACCCTTGATGTAATCTTTCAAGGATGCCACTTCCAAATTAGACTAAACTAACAAATTCATCTTGTAAAGTCATTTGGAATTTTGGGAGGCAAAAGGCGGCTCTTGGTCAAAGCAATCTTTGTGTAAGAGCTTCTGGCCTCTTTGCTTACAGAAGAAGACTTAGTTTCGGTAGTTCTTTGGCCCTTCTAAAGCTTCTCTTTGTCCTGTTGGTGTCTCAGGTACAGATGAGACATATCAGTTTTGGCAGTGCCCAACGCTTTTATTTATATCTGAGGTGCTGTATTGGGAGGTCCTGGATAGAGCTCCATTCACTGCTTGCCTGTGTGGCCTTGAGCCATTTTTCTGTTTCTGGGCCTCAGTTTCCCTCATTTGGAAAATGAGCATATCAGACTAATTGATCCTTTAAATTGCTTTCAGCTCTAAATCCTGTGATCCCTATGAAACCAAGTAAAAATTTCCATTAAGGAATTCTAAACTATGTAATTCAGTTGTGAACGTGACTGCCCTAGTTTATAGCATTGGACTTCTTCACCCATCTTAACCATCTTCTTAACCATTTTGTTTTTGCATGTATAAAGAACTATCTCCACAGGCATATCACCAAAAACAAAAAACCCAAACTCACTTTTTTTCATGTTATAGATACAGCATAATTCAGTTTATTTAGTACAACAGCAAAATAATGCATAGTAGTTTATTTAGGACCATATTCTAGAATTGCCATATTCCTCTTCACCTTCTTACTTAGAGCCATTTCACCATCATGGAATGCTTAAAATTAAAAAAAAAAAGTTGTGCTAGAGCAGCAGTTCTCAACCTGTATTTTCTGTTCAATTTGTAACAATGAAAATACATCTTGCATATCAGATATTTACATTATGATTCATAACAGTAGCAAAATTGCAGTTATGAAGTAGCAATGAAAATAATTTTATGGTTGGGGGTTACCGCAACATGAGGAGCTGTATTAAAGGGTCGTGGCATTAGGAAGGTTGAGAACTGCTGTGCTAGAGGAAGTTTGAAGTTCAAGTTTTTACTGGTGGATTGATTTCAGAAACCTTTACTGAGCACCTGCTGTGGGTAAGGTACTGGCCACACAAGGCACTGCAAGGGAATGGAAGATGACCCTTGCATTGGGTCTCCTTCCCAAAGACTTCATGGTCTAGTTGGGAGGATAATGTATCCAAATTACTATCGCCTTGTGTCACTGTTAGCACCATGAAGACAGAGAAGGCAGATAATATGATGGAAAGCCTAGAGGATAACTCTTCTGAAAGTTAAACATAAGCTTGGAGAGCTGCCTGCCATTTGATTTGAGTTTGTAGCATTTGGTTAAATGACATCATAGAGTATTTTGTGAGATTACAGTGAAGTTGGTCTAAGTATATTTGTGATATTATTGTAGGTTGAGACACTGTTATATATGCACTTATCACGTTTTACCTTATACAGCTATAACCTGTCTAAGAAGCACTAAGTACCATAAGATGTAAGGGGAATTTCTTTGTTATAAGGGAGGGTTTGTTGGAAGGGAGTTGGGGGTGCAGAGGAAAAATATAAGGGGAAATTTAGATGACTTAGAAACATAAATGACAGCTAAGTGAGGGAGGGATGATCTCCAGTTTGTGGGATTTAAGGAAGACTTAATGGGTGGCATTTGAGTTGGGCCTCTAGATAAGCAGACTTTCAGTAGGCAGATGTGGGTGGGAAAAGGCATTCCAGGTATAGGGGATAATGCAGACAAAAGTATGGAAGACATGAGAAGCATGAGATATGTTTGGGGAACAGTTAATGTTGCCTGGAGAATAGCAGAGTAACGTGATAGAAGGTTGGAAAGGATGAGTTGAGGCCAGAACATCAAGTGACTTGAATGCCAGCCTAAGGAGTATTTCTAAGTAGGCATCGGGGAGTGACATCAGAGCAGTGCTTTGAAAAGACTAATCTGGCTGCACGAGCAGGATGGATAAGGGTAGGGGAGTGATTGAGGCAAGAAGGAAGATGAAATCAGAGGCTATTAGAACAGTCCAGGTGAGAAGAAAGAAAGGCAGTGCTAGTGTGAATTCAGAAGGGAAAGATACAGGCCTTAGTGTGGATTTGATAGGATTTATGTACTGATTAGATGTAGTCTTCTAGCTCCAGGAAGATGAACAAGAGAATTCTGGGTAAATGGTACATGGTTCAGCTGTTAATAGAAATGGGGAAGGAGGGAAGACCTGCATTTGGGAGGAAGATGACAAGTTCGGTTTTCAAAATGATGCTTTGAGGTGCTAGTGGGACATCTAAGTAGAGGTGTCCAGTAGGCTATTGGAAGCAGACCAATCTAGAGCTCAGGACAATTGGAGCTAGTGTTACAGTTGTATTTGGGCATCATATGTATAGAAGCAATAAATGAAACGACCTGAGATGGCATGAGATCTCCAGGGCAAAGAATATAGAGAAAATAAGGGAAGTGGCCCAAGGGCTGAACCTTGAGTACCTACAGTTAGAGGTCAGGAGCATCCTAGATGATTGTAGATTTAGAGCTCAAAGGCTCTTCAGAGGTCTTCAAACCCCACACTTTATACGGATGAGGAAACTGAGACAGGCACAGATTAAAGTGACTTAAGGATATGATCTCAGGTCTCTGTATTGTGCTTTTTGGTAAGGTGAAGATTTTGAATTTACTCATCAACAGATGTTTTAATGCCTACAGTGTGCCAAGGTGTAGTGTCAGGTACTGTAATCCAGAGACAAAGAATGAATGTGGAGTAGAAGTCTTGGTCTTGACTCACAATCATCCTATCAGTTTGTTAAATTATACATCTATAAGTAAATCATACAGCTAAATGATACATGTGTCTTAATTTCATTTATTTATGCTGTTCCCTGTGTCATTATCAGAGGTAGCTGACTACTCTAAGGACTGGAATTACTTTTAAAAGAGTTTTTTTAGATTTGAATGGGTTCCTGTAGTAGTTTGCCCTGAAGAAGGTTGTCTATAGCAGCTATGAGATTTCAAAAGTAAAAGCCCAGTCCTGCCCACAGCAGATGGAAAAATGCTTTTGTAGCTTCCATTGGAAACCGTTTAGAGTCTGATGGTCTTTATCCTGAAGGCATCTATATCTTCACCTTTAGTGATGGATGCCAAAGTGTCAGGAAGTTGGTTCTTGAGCTTTTGGAATGGTGAATGCAAATGAAAGGGAAAGTAAGTGTTCCCTCACTGCTTTATAGCATTTCTGTTTTTGCCAAGAAAGGTGAAAAGGTAGTGATTTGAAATGAAGGCAGTAGCTTTTTCCCCTTCTCAGGCCCCTCCTGACGGTTTGTTACCGATTCTGTCTAGGAGGTAAGGAAGTTAGGCAATTGTGTCAGCAGCCTGTGTGAGGTGCTCCTCTGGTCTCTGTGTGACTGCCCCGTAGTAGTGAAAGCTATTCCTGTGAGGACAGTTTTGTGTCCTGTGTGACTAAGAAAATCCCTAAATGGCATTTATGACACTATTTGAGAGTTGGGTGGCAGCACCATAAATGTAGCATCAAGCTGAAGTTTTTTGAATTATAGTATGATAAGACCAAGTTTATACAAACAGAAGACAAATGAATATGCTTTTTAAAATGTGCATGTGTGTATGTACATATTATTGTTCAGTTGTTTCACTTGTGTCCCACTCTTTGTGACCCCATGGGGGGTTTTCTTGGCAAAGATACTGGAATGGTTTGCCATTTCCTTCTCCAGCACATTTTGTAGATAAGGAAGCTAAGACAAACAGGGCTAGGTGACTTGGCCAGGGTCACACAGCTATTAAGTTACAACCAGATTTGAATTCAGGAAGAGGAGTCTTCCTGACTACAGGCCCGGTACTCTATCCACTGCACCATCTAGCTACCCTATATATACATATATAAAATATTAAATATCATTTTACTGGCCTAGGCAATAAGATTTGGTGCTGAAAAAATAAGCAATAACCTTGGTATGCACTTTCAGTCTTTTTCTGAAATGGATTTATAAATAAATGCTAGTACAGCAATTCCTTTTCAGATATTTCTTCTCATTAAGTGCCTTTAAGGATAAAATTAAGAGTATATAGTAACTCTAGTCCTTTCAGATTAAATATTGAAGAAATCTTTCCACTGAGTAACTTTATTGATGCATAAAACTTATTTGTTTTGGTAATAATAGCTAACATTTATGCAACACTTTTACAAAGCACTTTACATGTATTATTTGACTTCTTCATAGACTGATTCTGAATTAACTTTGACTGTGTTTGAAGCCACCAATGAAATTCAAAACCTGAACATTCTCAAAACATTAAAAAGCTGAGAATTAGTGGTTACTGAAAATGGAAGGTATGTGTTTACAGCACCACTTTCCCTAAACTATTCACTTTTGGTATTTATTTTCATTTATATTTTGTTGTCATTTGATATTTTAAAACTTGTTTGAAATTATATTTTTTCACCACTTAGGAAGCAATTCATGACTGATATTTAGTAACAGAGAATTGTTTTTTATTCAAAGGGCAGAATTGGGAAGCTGATTTTGATTCAGTGTGAGGAAGAATTTTCTAAATAGTAGAGCTGCCCAAACAAAATGAATTTCCTTACAAAGCAGTAGTGAATTTGCCATTACTGAAAGTGGTCAAGCAGAGACCAGATGCTTATTTCTTAGGAATATTATAGAAGACATTCTATCATTGCTTGGGAGGTTATACTAACTGACCTGTAAGATCTCTTTCTAACTCATAAAGTTCTAATTTTGGCAATAACCTTAAAATATTACTGATTCTTGAAATTTATCTGTGATCCAAAATTTGCTTGGGGAAATTTGTATGTGTAAAAATGTGTATTTTTTTTTTAAATTGAGACTTTTAAGTGTGAGATGCTGCTAATTTGAAATATGGCTTTTATATTTAAATAAAATCATCAATTAAATGTGAAGATAATTTTGATACTCTTGTTTAAAGAGTTGTATCTTCTCATTACTGTCATAGTCATACAGCATGGATAGGGTTTTTAGGTTTGCAGTAGTTTTAGTTTTTACACCTTCAAAATTATATTGTTGCTGACCATCATTTTATTTAAATTTTTTTATTTTATTTGGGAAAAACTGTGGAATTATTTGCCGCTATGCTTTTGATTTCTTAACTGAAAATAGTTTCTACTCTGGAAATCTTCTGGTCAGGTCACCTCTGGAATGATAGGTTTAGTATTTAGGGTACTTTGATTTTGTGAGAATGTTAAAACTCTGGAAAGTAACCAATATGATGAGAAAAGCCTTAGATAAGATAGCCACCTGCAGATATTAGAAGTGTTAGGCTTGTCGTGCTTGACCATGGCTAGCATGGAAAGTGTAGGTAGAGAGATGGATTGAGGCTTGATATAAGAAAAGACTTCCTGCCAGTCATAGTTGTCTGAAAGCAGAATGGCCTGTTCTTGTCTGTAGATAGTAGGTTCCCTCTCACCATAGGGTTTTATGTGAAGATTAGGTGATCCCTTATTGGAGGTGGTAGATGGACTTCCTATACAGGTACGGGTTAGACTGGATTGCTGATAACTTCCAACACTGATTCTGGGACTCTGGATTCTTTTTTTTTTTTTTTTTGGAAAACTCTTTATTGTAGGTGGAATGGGACACAGCTGGACAGAGTAAGTTAGATGATTCCAATTTTGTTGGCAACATCTAATGCATCAAGACGAACATAGGCCTTCTTCTCTCCATCAGGCCGGATAAGCGTGTTGACTTTGGCCACATCGATGTCATACAGCTTCTTTAC
>CM053600.1:74570402-74593410 GCA_028646575.1 Pseudocheirus occidentalis
GACTCACTGTCCAATTACAAAGTAACAAGGTGTGGCCATTCCCAAAAAATAAGCCTCTCGCCACAGGTTCCACGTGACCACCAAATCAGGGAACATTCTCAGAGCCACTTAAGCAAAGGGGCTAGGGGCAGGAAAGAGCTTCAGATTCCCATTACATTAATGCAGTGAACACGCACATTCCCAAGCCTTCACAAATAGAACAGGTTCCCTCAAGCAGGGATCCCTCTCAGACTCACGGTAGTTCCTCAGCCTGGTCCTTAGAAGTTCTCGGTAAAAGCTACAAAAGGAAGATGTCAGCAAAAGGTGCAGTCTCCAGGTGGTGATTGAGAGAAAATCTGACTGTCCTGCTGGTTCTTTCTTCTATACAGTATGGCTCCTCCCTGTTCCGCCCCTTCCTGTTAAGGTGTTAACTAGTCCCAAGGAGTTAACTTGAAGTAAGGAGCTAAGTGCCTTTCCTAGGTGCCAATAGAAAGGGGCATGGAAGATCTTCTGATTTCATTAATATTACAATGTAAGGGCTTTTATTTTGTTGTCTTCTTCTTAGTGTGTGTTTTGATCTTCCTTGTCACCAAGTAAATTTCCATTCATCTTCCCAGCCTATTACTTGACTTTTTAACACTTTGTTAAGGTAGGGTTCTGTTTCCAGGGTACAGGGCTACTTGTGCGAAGGATCAGGGGTTTTGTGCTGCTGTTTTCAGAGATACTTCTAGGGATCTGTAAGTTTTCAGTTCTTCCAAGGGAGTATTGATGTGATTTGGGGTTTCTGGGAACCCCAAAATGTCAGGGTACAGGGCAACTCTTCCTGGAAAGAATTCAAGCACTCAAGCCTTCTTTCAGTTAAAGTAGTGAGGTTTATTGTAACACCAGCAGGAGCAGGCAAAATTCCTAGTGAAATTGCAGCTTGTGATTGATACTTATATAAAAAAAAAAAAGATTGTGAGAAGATTTGCATGGGATTAAGGAGTGGCAAATACCCTGAGGGGCCCAGTGAAAAGAATTACTTGGTCTGGGCTAGGTCTGAAAGCCCCAGGGAAAGGACTATTGAAAGGACTATGGAAGATCTAAGAGGATTGGGATGGGCCAGATGCCTCGGGGCATCATTGATCCCCAGATGCCTGGAGACATGGTTGATCTGGGCTGCTGAAATGTGGAAAATTCAGGCCCACCAGTATGATCTAAGGGGAGTTGTTTACTTCTCTCCTGGCCTGTGCTCCAATCTGTGATCTGCCACAAGTGCTCTTTTCTGCCCTGGAACTGTGAGCAGAGTCCCCCCTCCGCTGCTGCCATAAGCTCTCCTGTGTCAGTGCTCTTTATTGACCCAGGACTGCCAGCCAGGACTGCAACCCCAATCCAAGTATGAGCAAAGCAACAGAGTCCTGCCTCAGTGCTAGCAAAGAGACCCTTGTAATCTCCTTCTGACCAGTCGGTTCGATCCACTTACCACCTGTGGGCTGAGAGTTCTGGAAGCAGCTGCTGATTCAGTCACTCCCAAGGCCTACTCCTGGTTTGCTGGGGCCAGGGCTGTCCTGGCATGGCCTGCACTGGACTGTGCTTCTCTCACCCAGGTCCAACAGGCCTTTCCAGCTGACCTTCTAAGTTATCTTTGGTATCTGTGGGCTGGGAAGTCTGGAAACCACCACTGCTGCCAGTGATTCAGTCATCCCAAGGCTGCTCCAGGTTTATAGAACCCAGTCTGCAACAGCATGGCCAGCACTGAACTGTGCTCCTTTCGCATCCTGGTGCAGCAGACCTTTACTGTCAACCTTACAGCTTGTCTTGGGCTGGAAATTTGTTTCACTCTGTCTTTTTTTGGGTTCTGCTACTCTAGAATTTGTTTAGTCATTTCTAAAAGGTATTTGGAGGGGTTTGAGGAAAAACTCGGGCAAGTCCCCATCTTTACTCCACCATCTTGGCTCTACCTCGTAAACAGTCTTTCTTTGGAAATTGAATGTACTCCATTTTTGGTTAGATTTCTCAAAGTCATTTATTTTGGTAAATAAAATACAGTAAGCTGGTTTCTAAGAAAATCTGCATCTTGAAAAATTATTAAAGTAACTCAAGAACAACTATATATAGTCATTTGAAATTTCCAATAATTAAATAACTGCCTTAAATTATTATTGTTCTAATTTTAAATAAAATAATATTCCTTTCTGAAGGGTAAAAATATAGCTGATATAAAGAGAAAATACTCGTACCACTGAAAGTAGTACAAAAACAATGGAAACAGTTTATTTGTTTAAGAAATGCAGAAACACTACTTAAAATACCAAAGTTCAGAAAATATGTACTGCATTTATCACTGAGCTTCGTAATCAATAAGAGGAAATACCACTGTTTGCTTTATAAAAGTGCTTTAGCTAGAGATAGCATGAAACCTGACAAATGAACAATTTCATGAAAGTATATGAACAGAATACTTTGATCAGACAAAAGAATCTTGCCAGAGGAAATTATATGCTTGTAATGCCAGAAACCCAAACTTTTTTAAAAACCATGTCTGCAATATTAAATTGCTTGCATAATTGCTAAGTGTATAAAATCTCATTAGACAGAATAGCTGTTGATGCTCCCTGCAACTACTGATATAGTATAATAGATTTAGGGATGGAAGGGACCCTCAGAGGTTGTCTAGCCAATCCCATTCCCATTTATTTTACAGATAAACAAAATAAGAGGCAGTGGGGTTGCGACTTACCCAATATCATACAATATGGTTGAAAGGAAGCTCAGTGAAACTACACAAAGCATATTTGAATGTTTATACTTAACAGATAATATGATAAACAGAATTGCTAATATGCCCGAAGACCTTTTGAAATCAATTACCTGAAAATGGAAAATCTCTCTTTTTTGTATTTTAAGTTCAAGTTAAAATGTTCGTTTTGAGTTAAAATGCTCATTTGATGACCATATGTATGCTATGCCATGATAGGGCAGTTAGGTGACACAGTGGATAGAATGTTGGTGCAGAGTCAGGAGGAGCTAAGCTCAGATTCAACCTCAGACACACCCTGAGCAAGTCACTCTGTTTGCCTCAGTTTCCTCGTCTGTAAAAGGAGCTGGAGAAGGAAATGGCAAGCCATTCCAGGATCTTTGCTAAGAAAATCCCAAATGAGGTCAGGGAGGGTCGGACAGAACTGAAACAATGTAACAGCAAATGCTAGTGATACTTGAAGTAAAGAAAAGGAGAGAATTTGAAACTGAAAATAAAAATTAACAACAAAAAAATGTTAGTAGGAAAGGTTTTCTTGCTACTTTGCAAACATATTAATGGTGCTGCTACAACAAGTAAACTTTTTTTTAACAAAGTTGATTTTTTTTTCACGGAAATGTTACAATGAGGGTAAATTTTATTGAGCTCTCCACAGATGGAATCACATTAATATTAGGACAAAAGACGCACAAGCTAAAAATGTAGCACTTCACGCAATTTGGAGACATTGCATGCTTCCTATATATACAATGACTTGTGTAAAGAAATTTGAGTAAGAAGATAGATTAGATGGAGAAATAAATAAATAAATAGCTAGACAGACAGATAGACACACAGTTTTAAAAGTTGTTTTAAAAGTAACATGCTTATATAAAACAAATAAACCCAATCCATTAAAAGGAAAGCTTTTTGTAAAATTGTGTGATTATGTAGGGGACAGAGCACATGTTATTGTGAAGCACCCCGTCTTTCTCATGCCAAAGAACGTTAAGGGATTTCTGATCTAAAAGAAGAAATTGCCCTTTTTTATAATAGAGATGAAGCAAATTCATTTTATAACAAAAATTTCTTCCTAAAAAGCAAATAGTTAGTGGATATTTGTTTTTAATATTTAATTTTTTCCAATTACATTTTTTGAGTTCCGAATTCTCTCTTTCTTTCCCTCTTTGTCCCTCCCTAAGAAAATAAGCAATTTGATATTTCCATATTAATCATGTGGTGAAAGAAAACAGAGACCAAGAAAACCATACACACACACAAAAAGTCAAAAATACGATGCTTCAATCTCCATTAAGACTTTCCATTCAGAACATTTCCATTCAGGGCATCAGTTTTTTCCCTGGAGGTGGATAGCATTTTTCATTTGGAAACTGGAATTATTTTAGATTATGTATTGCTAAGAATAGCTAGTTCACCACTGATCATTGTATAATACTGCTGTTACTGTGTACAATGCTCTGCTCACTTCATTTTGCATTAGCTCGTGTAAGTCTTCACAGGTTTTTCTGAAAGCTCATCATTTCTTATAATACAATAATAATATTCCATCACAGTCATATGCCACAAATTGTTCAACCATTCCCCAATTGAGGGACATCCCCTCATTTTTCCATTCTTTGCCGCTATGAAAAGGACTTCTATAAATATTTTTTTTTTACAAATAAGCCCCTTTTCATTTTAAAAAATCTCTTTGGTGGGGCGGCTAGGTGGCGCAGTGAATAGAGCACCAGCCCTGGAGTCAGGAGTACCTGAGTTCAAATCTGGCCTCAGACACTTAACACAAAAAACTAGCCGTGTGACCTTGGGCAAGTCACTTAACCCCAACTGCCCTCCAAAAAAAAAAAATCTCTTTGGCATAAAGACCTAGCAGGGCTATTTCTGAATCAAAGGATATACGCAGTTTTATTGCCATTTGGACATAGTTTTCCAGAATATTGGTTTATATATGTATGAAATCAATTCACAACTCCACCAACAGCGCATTAGTGTCTCAATTTTTCCAGATATCCTCCAAAATTTGTCATTTTCCTTTTCTGTCAATCTGATAAGTGTGAAGGGGTACCTCAGAGTTGATTGAATTTGCATTTCTCTAATCAATAGCGATTTAGAGCATTTTTCATATGACTATAGAAAGCTTCTATTTCTTCATCTAAAAACTGCCTGTTTGGTTCTTTGATCATTTATGAATGGAGGAATGATTCATATTCTTATAAATCTGACTCAATTCTCTCTGAATTTGAGAAATGAGGACTTCATCAGAGAAACTTGCAAAAAAAAATTTTCCCCAGTTTTCTGCTTTTGTGAATATCTTTGAAAAGATCATGTATGTAAATAAATCAGTGCAATATCCTCAAATTCATCCTCTGATCCAGAAATATAAAGTGACTGCCCTTATAAAAAAAATAGGGATATGAATGATCATTTACAAAAAAAATAATTTTGACATGTTTTTCCATTTGAAAAATATCTGTTCTACAAATGAAATAGAAAACAGTAAAGACTTTTTGTTAATCATTTGAGTGGTGTAAGAAATAATTTTCATTTTATTTTAAAGACCTATACATATAAATGGGTAAGGAATCTATTTGCCATGAACAAGCATAATACATTTGGTCTTACACTATTTGAACAGGAATGATTAATAGATTTGCCTATGATTATATAATGAAACATTTGAAAAGGAAAATCTTACCATATTTTAACTATCGGTAAATAGAGTTATAGTGGGCATAGCAATAAAAATTTCTAAAGTAGAGGGTCTCTGTAGAAAATCTGGAAACTACTAATGGTCTGTATTCTTTTCCAGTTTCTTTTTTATCAACATACTTGAAAGTGTTTTTCTGGTAAATTTTTATGTAGTCATAGTCAACATTTATATAATATATTATATTATACTATATTATGTTATGTTATATTATTATATTTGATCATATCATAAAATATCATATCATATCACATTATATCATATATCATATCATATATCATATTATAGTATCATTTATCTTCTTTTCTTTGCATCATTTTGTATATCTTTCAATATTTCCCTTATAGAATCATACAATCTCAGATTTGGAAGATACTCCATAGGTCACTTAAACTGACTTATAATAATCATTATGATAATAGCTAAAATTTATATAATGCTTAATATGTGACTGGCATTGTTATAATTCACAACCATTCTGAGAGGTAGATGCTATGATTATCCCCATTTTACAGATGAGAAATATGAGGCAAACAGGAGTTAAGTGACTTGCCCAAGATCACCCAAACACTCTCTGAGGCCATATTCCATATTGTAACACAGATTTTCCTGAGTCTAGGCTCTGCTTACCTAAGTAGGGATGTTGTTTTTGTAGTATAGTCATGTCTGACTCACTATGACCCCATTTGAGGTTTTCTTGGCTACAATATTGGAGCAATTTTCCATTTCCTTCTCCAGATCATTTTACAGATAAGGAAACTGAGGCAAACAGGGTTAAGTGATTTGTCCAGGGTCACACAGTTAGTAAGTGCCTGAGGCCAGATTTGAGTTCCTAAAGATGCTTTCCCAGCTCCAGGTCCTGACACTCTATCCCCAGCACCACCTTGCTGCCCCCCAAGCAGTGATACCTTCCTCAACATGCCTGACAATTGTTACCTAGACTCCACCTGAAGACCTCCACTGAAGGGCAAATTACCGACTGAAGTGGTCCATTTTATTTATTTATTTATTTATTTTGCTTTTTTTTTTTTGGAGGGCAGTTGGGGTTAAGTGACTTGCCCAAGGTCACATGGCTAGTTTTTTGTGTTAAGTGTCTGAGGCCAGATTTGAACTCAGGTAGTCCTGACTCCAGGACCGGTGCTCTATTCACTGCACCACCTAGCCGCCCCTGTCCATTTTATTTTTATACAACTCAAATTGTTGGGAAATTTTACTTTATATAAAACCAAAATTCAACTCTCTAAATTCCCATCCTTCTGCAATCAAGCAAAATTAATTCAACTCTTCCCAAAGTAAAGCCCTGTAGAAATGTGATCCATCGTCTAATACAGCTATTGTGTTTGTCTTGTCTTTTCCAGGCCAGACACCACCAATTCCCTCAGTTCTCATAAGTAATGGTTTTAAGTCCTCTCACCAATCTACCCTTCCCAAGACTGGGCAATCAAGTGAACACAGCACTCCACATTGGTTCTAACAAGGACTGAGTACAGAAGGACTTCTATCTCTCCTATTCTAGAAACTATGCTTTTGTTAATGGAACCTAAAATCACATTAAACCTTCTGCCTGCCATCTCACACTGCTGGCTAATACTGAGTTTTCAGTCCACTAAACTCCTTAGGTCTTCTTTAAATAAATTGTTGCCTACTCATATTTCCATCCCATCTCATACTTTTGTAATCTATTTTTTTAACATGAGTGTAAGAGTTCCTCTTTATTTATTTATCCCTCTTAAGTTTCCTCACATGAGATTTGGCCCTCATGAGATGTGGTTGCAAATTGCTGTGAGCAGGTAGGTGGCACCATGGATAGAGAGCCAGGTCTGGAGTCAGGAAGACCTGAGTTCAAACCTGGCCTCAGACACTAGCTGTGTGACCTTGGACAAGTCACTTAACCCTGTTCAGTTTCCTCAGTTGGAGAAGGAAATGGCAAACCACTCCAGTATCTTTGCCAAAAAAATTCCAGTCATAAAGAGTTGAACACTTTGACTAAGACAACTAAAAGATACATTGTTGAGCCTTTTAGCCACAGCTCCCAGCCTTTTAAATAGAATCAAAAGGGCTTTAAATTAAAAAGGAAGAGTGGGGTAGGGGACAGAGAAAAGTGCCTACTTATGTGCATCAAGCTAAGTGCTATAGAAAGTAGCCATAAAGTAGGAAGGATAATAGTAGAAGAGATTTAAAGAAGCCAAGAAAGGGGTCAAATGCAAAAAATAAAACCCGTGGTGGCCTTAGATGTCAGTTCATTTCTACACTTATTAAGCAACTGCTATGTGTAAGGAACTCTATTAGACACTGAGAATGCAAAGCTAAAAATGAAATAATTTCTGCCTTCTGGGAACCCACATTCTCTTGGGCAGATACATGTAACTCACCGCCCAGGGTTCTCCGAAGTTATAGGAGCTCATACGAACTAAATCCTAAACCTGGAGGTTTGACCTCAAAGCCTCACTTTCTTTTTCTCATTGTCCCCACTGGGAGTTAATATAGGAAAAATCTCTAAAATAAAGTTTGGGTATATCTTGTGACAAAGTTTTCCAAAATGTGTGTATCAAGATCCCTGACTCCTACACAGGCACTCAATGCACAGTAAAGGTATCCGGGCATGGAATAACCACAAAAAATACACAAGATGCTTGGAACTTATGTGAATGAGTACATGAACAAATACCAAAGGCATAAAGCATTCAAATAGCTTGTTAGATTCATTACTTCCTCAAAAAGTAAATTTGCTTTGGAGGGTAGAGAGTCAGAGTCAATAAACAGTTATTTAGCACCTATTAAGCTTGTAGGAGATAAAGAAAGGCATGCCAATTTCTGCCCTCAAGGAGTTCACAGTCTAACTGGGAAAACAACATATAAAAAGAAGCTAGAGGAAGAGGAAAGGAGGCCCACCACAAAGAGGCAGGATGAAGTCCTGTAGCTGAGTAGGAAATGATCTGAGGTGGTATGAGTTGTAGGATCATCTTGTAAAATGGAGGAGAGCAGCTAGGTAGGAAAGGTTGAGATTAATTCCCTTTAATGAGGAAAGATCTGGGAAGAGCTCCTACATGTCCAGCCTCCAATCTCTCCAATCAGAATGAGGAAGGGGTCCCAGGGACAGGGGATACTGAGGAGATGTGAATTTCAAAGCTGATGACAGTTTATGGAATTTCTGGAGATTCTGAAGTCCAGGAGAACAAACGTGATCAGAAATGAGGGACCCATTCAATTAATCAGTGAATTCTTTGATTAACCTGCTTTCACATACATACATAGGCTTACTAATAACTAGTATTTTTTTAAAGGCTATTCATCAAGGATGATGAGCTAGAAGGAAGCCAGGATTCTAAGAGAAGCAATGTAGTGATTTCTCAGAGCTGGAGGCTTCTAGCCAAGCTGTTGGAGGCAGGCTGCATAACCCCGAAATACCTACTCCAGAAAAACCTGAAAAATCCAGTGAGAAACTACAGTAAATAAATTCTTCCATCCTAAAACTGCACAAAATGTCAGAAGTTCACAGGCAGTAAGAAAAAGGGTTGACAGTACAAACAAGTTCATAGAGTCCCAGTGTGAGGAGAGACTGGCCGGAATTATGAAAGAGACAAACTCTGTGTCCTGAGGCAGCAAGTGCACAAAGCTCTCTCCCTGTCTCCCAAGAATGCCCCAGGATGGTTAGAAATCCCTGGGGAGGTTGCAAGAATGTTGGAAGCCCCTAGGGGAGTAGCAGTGACCAGTGGTGTAGCAGCATTCAAAAAGGAACAGCTAGCTCAGGCACATAAAGACTAAAGACTCCGAGGTCTGGAACTCTGACCCCGAGATACCAGACACCTGAAAATTCAGAGCTCTGACCCTCAGAGATCCAGCAATACCTAATCACTGAATGTGGGGATTAGCTTAGAAATCCAGGTGACTCAGGGTGAGACGAAGCAGGGTAGACTACCTTCCCTAAAAATGTAGCAGGGGTTGTAGGTTAGCCATGGCACAAAGTCCCACATGAAAACTAAAGCTGGGAGAGAGTAAATGAAAGAAGACACCAACCAGTCTAAGAAAATTATTGCCAGTGTAAAGATGCCCAAAATACAGCCTAGAAAGAGAAAAAGCTCTGTAACAACCATGAACTCAAAGGGAAAAAAAGATTTTCTATGGCAAATCTTTCCTAAATAACAGACTTTCTGATAATTAGAATAGACCATATAGAAATCATTTGTTCTATAAGAAAGCAATAAATATTAGGGGAAAAAAGAAGATTGACTAAGTAGAAGAAAATAAAAGGTATTTGCTATCCAAAACAGCAGACCTGGAAAAGAAGACAAAGAAAGAAATACTAAGGATCATGAGATTTCATGAGTGTCCTTGAGATTCCATGAGATATCTTTATGTTGAGGAATCATAAGTGAAATGAAAACTGTTCAGTCCTATTAGAACCTGAGAGTAAAATGAAGATAGAAGGAATCCAATGGTCATTTCTTGAAAGAAACTCCAAAAGAAAGAGTCCTAGGAATGCCATAGCCAATCTGTCCTAGGAAAAATTGTGCAAGCATTCAAAAAAGAAAGAATTCAAGTATTAAGGAATCTCAGTCGAGATCACACAAAATCTGGCAACTCCTACTATAAAAGAGAATAGAAAAAATATTATACAACATAATATGATATTATATAATATGATATGATATGATATAATGTGATATGATTCGATATGATGTGACATGAATGATATATGATAAATGTATATTGAAATCAAGAATAACTTAATCTGAAAAACTGAGTACTAACCTTTTGGGGTTAAGGGTTATATGCAAAATCATAGGAAGGAAACAGAGACAGGATTTGAACCCAGTTTCTCCAGCTCCAAAGCCAATGCTATTTCTATTGTATCACACAATATGATTTATTAGATAGAATCTACTAAACTGTAAGTTCTGCCTCTAACACATACTAATAATTGTGTGACTATGAGCCTGTCAAGGAACCGCTATCAATACTCCAGTCAACCAAGACTAAAAGTCACAAATTGTCAATCTATTTCAGTGGAGACTGTTGACACACTGAGTTCCCCACATCAATTTGTAAAGTGTGGTTTCTGCCCATGTAGGTTATATTTGTCCATGTGAATTCTCTAAATGTATCTCATAGAGAGGCATTCATAGAAACTTTTGTTTTCTTGTCTTCCCATCTTCAAGGGAGACATTGATTCCTAACTGGAGGAAAGCAGAAGGGGCCACAACACTGGCTGCTCTGATTTCCTCTGACACAGAGAGGTATCCACTGCTAAAATTATATCTTCTCATCTAAATATTGATAGTCTAGAGCAGTGGTTCTCAACCTGTGGGCTGTGACCCCTTTGGGGATCAAACGACCCTTTTACAGGGGTCACAAGGGTCACCATAAAAATGAAGAGGAGCCCAAAGAGGGTTAGGGCTGCCTAAGACCCCAAAATACCAACATGCTGGGTCCTGCGGAAAGAATTCCACTCAAGTCTTCTTAGCCAAGGAAAAAGTAAAGTTTATTGAAAGTTCAAGTTCACCACATGGGGTGCTAGGCCATTTAAAGGTGCTCTCACAGAGCAAGTCTATTCTAAGCTATCTCATGGCGCTCTCACAGAGCAAAGTCTATACCAAACTATTCCATGATGCTCTCATGTCTTAGGATCCAAGACACTGCACATCTATCCATCTCCAGGAGGGTCTGCTCACATGCAAATATGTCTACACACAAGTATTAAGGGGTTGCGGCATTAGGAAGGTTGAGAACCACTGGTCTAGAGGAAGAATTTTTGTAGGGTGAAATTACTTTCTTGGTCCTTATCCCTTAAAAGGGGGTAAACAAAAGCTTATATCCACAGATTTCACTCCTTCCTGCCAAATGCTAATTATACAAGACCATCACAAACAATAAATAGCAAGTAAACATTTATCCAAACATATAGTAAAAAAGAAATAAGAGAATTTATAGAAATTAGAATATAGAAGAAAATACAGAGAGTGAATGACCTCTCCCACTGGTAGCAGGCTATCTCAGTTCCACCAAAAGGAAAGTCTGTCTCACCCAAGGGGAAATTCCCTGAAGTCTCTGGGAAGGTAAGCTCGAAACTGGCTACTTTTTTTTTCTCTTTCCTTCTTTCTTTCTTCCTTCTCTTTTTCTTCCTTTCTTTTTCTTTCTTTCTTCTCCCTTCCTTCCTTTCTTTCCTTTTCTTCCTTCTTTCTTTCCTTCCTTGATTTCCTTTTCTTTCTTCTTTTTTTCTTACTATTAGCTCCTCTTTTTAAAAAAAAAAATCTTTTCAAGTTGTTTTAAAAGTAGCCAGCATTATTTTTTTTAAGTACATTAAAGGGAGAATTCTCTGCAAAACTGTATGACCACATAGGACAGAGCATAGGACACATCAGAGTTGATTTCATCCTTCAAAAATGATGAGTTTCTGGAAATCATGAAATCTGAGAGAGCAGCTAGGTGGGACAAGCTGAGGCAAATATCCTGGACACACTTTTTAAGTGGTAGAGCAGCAGTTCTCAACCTGTGGGTTATGTTCAATTTGTAAAAATGAAAAAACATCCTGCATATCAGATAGATTCATAACAGTAGCAACATTACAGTTATGGAGTAGCAACGAAAATAATTTTATGGTTGGGGGTCACCACACCATGAAGAACTGTATTAAAGGGTCATGGAGTTAGGAAGGTTGAGAACCACTGTGGTAGAAGATCTGGGAGGATCTCCCAAATGGCCCACTCCCACCGCCCAAACAGACGACAGGAAGTGACTTATATGCAAGGGGCACTGAGGAAGTGTGAGCTGCAGGGTCAATTTCATTTTTTTTTTTTCTTTTCTTTTTATTGGAGGCAATTGGGGTTAAGTGACTTGGTCACATAAGCTAGTGTTGGAGGTCAAATTTGAACTCAGGTCCTCTCGACTCCAGTGCACCACCTAGTTGCACCAAGGGTCAAATTCATCTCACAGAATGATGAGAATTTGTTGAGTCTATCAGGTGCAAACCTTAAAGTAGGTGCAAGGGAAGCAAACAAAAAACCAAACTGTCTCTGCTCTCAAAGGAGTATATATTCTACTTGCTGACACAACTTGTATGCAGATAAGTAAATATAAAGTAATTTTTTGGAGAGGAGAACAAATACGCCTTACGGAATAAAGAAAGACTTTCTGTTGGAGGTGGCACCTGAACTCTGCAAATCTCAAAAGATAACAATTACAAGCATGAGAATGCCCGTGCAATCATAACAACAAGCATTTTGAAAGCACCTACTCTGTTCCAGGCCTTCTTCAAGATACCAGAGACACAAATAAAGTAAAAAAAAAAAATGATGCCTACTCTCAAAAAAACATGCGCTCTACTGGGGAAGAAAAAAAGTACAAATACAAGCATATACAGTATATAATATTATATATCATGTGATATTACAATATAGGTATATAACATTATACAATATATAATAAATATGAAGAGAATAAATACAAGAGACAGCAGTAAAGTGCATGGCAGGGATGGAAGATATTTGTATATGGGGGCATCAGGAAAGGCTTCAGGGAGAACACTTTCCCTGAGCTTAAGGAAAATCACTTTGGCAGCTGTGTGTAGGATCATCAGAACAGGAAGAAGCTTGAGGCAGAGAGAAGAATTAGGTTATTTGTTGTCTAGGTAAGAAGAGTTGAAGACCTGAAGTAAGGTGATGATTGTGTGACTAGAAAGAGGTCGGATGGGAGAGATGTTGCAGAGGTAGAAATGAAAAGATTTAGCAAGTGATTGGCTATGTATGGTGAGGGATGGTATAGAGACAAGGATAACCCCAAGGTTATGACCTGTAATACTGGAAGCCTAGCAGGGCCTTAGAAATAGGGAAATTTGGAAGAGGGGTGGGTCTCCAAAACAGAAAGATAAGAAATATAACATCATGTAAGGGGCATAGTAAGTAGGCCTGTTTGTCTGGAATACAGAGTAAGAGGGAGTAATGTGAATTTAATCTGGAAAGTTAGACCAGAGTCAAATTGAGAGGCTCTGGAATCATCAAACAGAAGGTTGATTTTGATCCAAAATCAATAGGGAGCCAGTGGAATTTTTTTGAGCTAGAGAGTAACAGAATTAGATTTATGCCTTATGAATATTAATGTAATTTCCCCCCAGAAATACTTTCCCCAATCATACTTCTAATTTTAGCTTCATTGGTTTTGTTTGTGCAAAAAATTTTTAATTGTATATAACCAAACTTGATTTTAGCTTCTGTAATCCTCTCTGTCTCTTGGTTTGGTCATAAACTCTTTCCACATCCAAAGAACTGACAGACAATTTCTTCCTTGCTCTTCCGATTTGTTTATGATATCACACTTTATGTCTAAGTCAGACGTTACCCACTCTCCACTTTTTCTGGGGCCTATACCACTGCCTGTTGATAGTAGGACCTAAGCTACTTCTTGTGTAGCACAGTCCCCCCACTGCCTGCTCTGCTGGAGTCTAGCAATACACCCAAGAGGAAGAAGGACAAGAAAGACAAGAATAACTAGGAATGTTGAGGTCGCAGTGTAAGTTATTCATTGTCACCTACAGAAAAAAGGACCCCAATACTCATTTATCCCTTTGTGGTTCTGATCCCCCAATAAAACTAGTTATACACTTAAAACAAAATAATAATGGCAAGTTAATTGTCAGAAACAGAAATCAGTTTAATGAGCTTTAATTTGTTCTAAATATACCCATTATATCTCATTGTAACCAATGCTTCCCTTTCTAATAATAGTAGAATGTTATTGTAATAATACCATAATATGTATTATAATAATGTAATTTATTTAGCTTTTACTCTTTGCAAGGGAATGCTCACTAAGCACTTTTCAGTTATCTCATTTGACTTTTACAACAACCCTGGGTGGTAAGTGTCTTTATTATCCCCATTTTATAGATAGATAAACTGAGGCAAATAGCAGTTATGTGACTTGCCCAGGATCACATAGCTAGCATGTATCTGAGACCAAATTTGAAGTCTGGTCTTCCTGACTCCAGGCCTAGTGTTCTATCTACTATACCAACCTAGTCACCCCATATTTGCATTTTTACTTTAAAATTTTTTTTAATTTGCATTATCTTTTTAAAATTTATTTTTATTTTTATTATTTTATTTGCCTTATCTTTCAAGTCTCAATTAAAATTCCACCTTCCACAAGAAACCTTCTCCAGTTCTCCTTAGTGTTAGTGCCTATACTGTATATATATTTTTTGAACATAATTGTTTGCATGCTTTATCTCCCCCAGCCCACATTAGAGGCTAGTACATGGTAGGCACTTAATAAATGATTATTAACTTGAACACCATAGAAGTAGTGGGGTGGCAAGAATACTGACTGGGAAGCTAGAAGACTGGAGTTCAGCTGTGCCACTGATTGGTTGTATGACTTCAAATATATCACTTAACATCTCTGGGCCTCAGTTTCCTCATCTGTAAAATGAAAGGGCCTCCCAGTTTAGTAACTTCTATGGTTTTTTCCAGTTCTGTGAGTCTATGATATAGCTTGATGGGTTTTGTCACAGAAAATAGGAGTGGTATGTAGAGAGGCTTAACATGTGGCAAGATTTGTCTTAGTGTGTGACTCAAAGGGAGGCAGAATAGACATTTTAACCTTTTTTCTTCCCACCCTTCTCCATCCTGTCTTTCCTGCCAGGAGGGAAAGCAGGACGTTGTGGCCAAAGGTCACTCTCCTCTTCTCAGAGAGAGGGTACAGGGTTAGAAATATATCTATTTGCTTGCTTAAATATTGTTTGTCTAGGGAATACGATCATGTTCCATCTAACTTCTGATGGCTTTGTCATTCAGAGGGGAAGGAGGATCCCAAGATCTACATTCAAGGCTTGTCCATTTCCTATCAAATATCAGTTGCATGATGGATACACATAGTGAAAAGGAAAAGAGTCCATTTATCCAAATCATAGCAAAACAGAAATCTGAGAAAGTCTACAAAGGAGAATATATACCAGCCCATACAGAATGAAGAAACTCTCCCACTGAAGCTAGATAACTCAGCTTAACCAAGAAAGAGTATCTTGGATCTCACCAAGGGAAAACTCCCCAAAGTCTCTAGAATATCAAGCTGGATATATAGGGTTTTGATGGAAACTTTCAGCTCCTCTCATGTCTTCCCAGAGTTTTGTTTTGTTTTTCCCTGTAACCTGAAATGGCATTGGTGTCTTCCATCTTCTCTTTTGAAGCTCAAAGTTACAGAAGTGCTCAAAGTTACTCAATGCTTGAAGATTCAAGCTTGAGGAATCCAAAGGGGCACAGGGGGTGGGTAGTTTCTGGTTTGAAGAGTCCCAAAGGGGAACTGGCAAAGGCTGGAGCTGTCTTACTTTTCACCAACTCTCCCATGTCCCTTGTGTGGGACAGGGTTTTAAAATCCACCAATAAGGAGAAAATTCCAAACCAATAGGCTTTGCAGCTGGGATTACAGTTGTTTGGAACCTGTCTTGTAGTTTTCACTGTAGTAATGATTTGATTTCTATCTCAGGGAAATCAGAATTATTAGTATTCATTTATGTAGCTCCCTACATGACACTGTTTTTCAGCGTCAACAATACTTCTCCATGGATGAAGTTACCACAATTGTATTAGCATCTGCAGAATCCACAAACTGGTAGTGCCACATTATAATCAGCAAAGTAAGGCAGAACTCTTTGTATAGTGGGCTGTCAGCTCTGGATCTCTCTCTTCTTTGAACAGAGCTTCCTTTTTTTCTTGACCTTCAGGCCATAATGTTCTTCCAGCTTCTCTTTCTGAGAAAGAAAAAAAAAAGAATCACTCCCTAACTTTTCTTTTTAAAGACTTTTAATTCCAACTTCAGTTTTTACGTGAGATTTTTCTTTTGTCTGTGCATCCAAAAGCCATTTTGCAATGCATGCATATGACAAAAAATGCAGCTTTTTACCTAATTCTAATCTGATTTGTTTTGTTAGAAAGCTCACTGAACTCCAAAATCTGATTCTTACTCCACCCTTATTTCCAAAGGTCATTCCCTTTTAAATTATTTTGCTCTCTTCTCCACCCTTTGACCTAGGATTCAGTTTCTCCCAGCACATCAAAGAACACTCACCACTGCTACGTAAACACTTTCTGACCTTTTACCTTTTATTTTAAAAAAAAATTCAATCAAATCTAATAGATTCCTTCCTTCTTCACTGTTTACCTTATCTCTGCTAGCTCCCTATCATATCATTATAGTCTCAATAATTCCATTGTCCTGAAGTCTTTTTATCATTTCCTAAAGTTTTATCACTGTTTTCTTTTTTAAACCTTAAACCTCTCCAGTCTCATCTAAGACCATATATGTAGGGTTGGAAGGGACGTCAGAGACAATTTAGCTTTACTCCTTCCTTTTATACTTCTTTCTGGTTGCATCTGAACTACTCTCTTCCATGAGCAAGGAGTTCACAGAGCTGTATATCACTTCCCTCTTAGATAAATTCCATCTACCTTCAACTAAGAGCTTCACTATAATATATTATTATTATTATTATTATTATTATTATTATTTGCTTTTTGGAGGGGGGGAGGTCAGGGCAATTGGGTTAAATGACTTGCCCAAGGTCACACTGCTAGTAAGTGTTACATGTCTGAGGTCATATTTGAACTCAGGTCCTCCTGACTCCAGGGCTGGTGCTCTATTCACTGTGCCTCCTAACCACTCCCACTATAGCATATTATGATTGAAAAAAAAGCTCAACAAGTGATTTGATTATAGGTTATTATAGGTTATTGACTAGGTTAAAGTCACATAGTCCAAACCTCTTATTTTTTCAGTGTATGGGTATTAGGAATATTTATATGTTGACTAAATATATATGGAATAAATGAAAAATAAGTCAAAGATAATTTTAAGTAAAAGGTAAATTAGGGGAAAAGGACACTAAAGGAGGAAGCTAAGACCCAGACAGGTTGAGTTTCCTGTCCAAGGTCTCAGAATAATTAATGGTAGAGCCGAGATTTGAACTCATGTCCTTCAACTCCAAATCCAGTTCTTTTAAACAATCTATTTATCTATGTAATCTATGCTCATGTCACGTCCTCTTACCTATTTTAATTATCACTTAATGTCTGAGCTAATGATGATGATGATGGTGATGATGACTGAAAGAGCATGAATGGCAAAGTGGTTTTTAATGATCACTCTTTCCAACTCTCACCATGAATTTCTGATGATCAACATCTCCCCCTTTCTGTGGGGGCAGGATACACAGGCTCTCAATGGGTAGGAAACCCCAGCATAGGAAAAAGAGAAGTGACAAGATACTTCAGTAATACAAACCTAGAGTCATTTTTTTCTGTCCCTTTATCTTTCTTAAGAGAGAGAGAGGCTATTTGCCAAGGAAGGCATCCACAGAGCGAGATACCTGGAATGCACTAAAACTTTTAGGATTATAGATTTCTAGGCTGTAATGTGGCACTGTGAATAGAGCACTGGGCAGGGAGTCAAGAAGACTCACTTCCAGAGTGCCCAGTGTGACTCTGGGAAAATCACTTAGCCCTACTTGTCTCAGTTTCCTCATATGTCAAATGAGCCAGAGAAAGAAACAGCAAACCACTCCAGTATCTTTGCAAAAAAATACAAACAAAACCAAAACCAAAAACCCAACACAAAGAAAACAAAACATTCCAAAAGAGTCACCATAACTCAACAACTAAAAGGCTGCAATGACTAGAGACTGCCTCAAATTGCTTCATCTTATCTTCGTCTACCTTCGAACTTGGAGGATGGTGGTGACTTCAACAGAAGTAGAAAAGGTGGGAAGAGGGCAGATTTGGGGGCTGAAAAGATAATTTTGTGTTGAGTATATTGAGTTTGAGATAAGAGACAATTTCCAGATGAAATACATCCAGTTTATAAATTCCCCTTCCACAAGAATAGCCACCCAGAAAGAGCCAGCTCTCTTTCCTTCCCCATTGTTGTTCCCATCTGGAATTTCTCCTCCTCCTCCTCCTCCTCCTCCTCCTCCTCCTCCTCCTCCTCCTCCTCTTCCTCCTTCTACTCCTCCTTCTTCTTCTCTCTCTCTCTGTCTCTCTGTCTCTCTGTCTCTGTCTCTCTCTGACTATAGTTCCCACTAATCACCTGATTACAGGTTCACTTCAGAGTGGGGTCTATGGCCTGGTCTATGTCTATGACAACATGACAGGTAGTGGCAGGATCAGACCTGCTGAAGGGAAAAAGTGAGAGTAGAGAGTCAACTTCTTTGTCTGCTTCTCCCTTACACACCAACTCCACCTCTCCTCTCCTTAGCATCCATTGCCACTAGCTTTCTCATTAATATAGTAATTCTTTTTTTTTTTAAAAGCAGGCTTAGGAGAGTGTATTTTTCAGTTGATAAATGAAGCTTGTCTCCTTTGAGCAAATGATTCAGACCTCAGGAACAACAAGGATCCTATAACTAATGGCTACTGTGGCTTCAACTGGGAATTCTTGAAATAACAGTGTCATAAGCAGTTTCCCCAGCTTTTTCCCCCCGGGGTCTCTTCACCCCTCCCTCCTCACTTAGAGGTAAGAGAGGACCCAGCTGCCACCTCCCACAAAAAAGCCAGGGCAGCCAGGGTATGGCTGTTCTCTGAGACCTAAGCTGGAATGAACTTCTGTTGTTTGAGTACAAAACCCCATCATCTATCACTTTTGTATTACTTTTTCTTGCTCTGCAGGGTCTAAATAAATGAAAAATGAGGAAGGGGTTGGGACTGGGGGGACGGAGGCATAAGACAGAATCTTTTTATTCCCTTCTGATTTCTAAACAGGAAAAGAAAATCCTTAAAAGGACTTGGTACAAAATTTACACTGTAAATGATTATATTTTATAGTTCTTTGTCTGAACTGAATCAGTAGGTGATGTTAGCAGAAAGAGAAGCAGAAGGGTTGTTCATATGATTTGGAACTAGGAGAGAAGTGAGTCCTTGAGAAGGGGAGTCCATTCAGTTCCCCCCTCCCACCCTGCCCAATTCTTCATTTTATAGATGAAGGAACTGAGACCCAAAGAATGACATCCTCAACATCACATAGTGGTAGGTAAAGATGGAGGTAAAGGTAAAGATAGAGGTAGGTAAAGTAGAGCTAAGATGGAAACCTCAACTCTCTTAATGTACATGCAGGGCTCTTTCCCTTAGAACTACTGTTAAGTATCTGTGCTTAAGTAAAAATGGAGTATTCCAGGAATCTCCCAGGAGTTTGCTAAGCAGGAAAACTGTCCCCTAGGACCGAGATCAATTTAAGATGAGGCTCAAAGACTAAAAGGTTGAAGGTCAACCACATATGCATAATAAAGACAGGAATTTCAAAGACAGAACTGAGGTCAATGAGGTGGAAGGCATAGTGGCTTCCCTTATCCCCTCATTTTTATTTGCCAAGGAGACAAAAAAAATTCCCTTTGAGATTGAGAAAAACTTGGAGAAGCCTTAGACCCAGAGTGCCCTTGGCAGTTTGTTTGGAAGGACAGCCTCTCACTAAATGCTGACTGGACAGTTTTGTGTTTTGCAAGGACTTTCTAATCCTAAATTAGATAAAGAATAGTAAAAAGAGGTGTTTACCTTTAAAGGATGGGGGAGGGAAGGAGGGATGAGGTTAAAAAAGAGACAAATCTCTAGGGTTTTACTCAGTTGGCAGCTTGTTGTATGGTTTGAGAAACTGGCTTCTAAGGCGAGGAATCTCCTTCAGAGAAGAAATGTTTTTAATAACCAAGGCTCAAAGACCTACCTCTACCTAGCAGGAGAGGAAAAAAATAAAAACTAAGCTGCTAAGGAGTTTTACCCGAATCCAAGGGTCGTGTGGTCGTTTTCATGAACTTCCTCTTCACCTGCATGCCCTGGCCACATATTATCCAAATGTGTGTGCCCTTGCCTACATGAGTCTTGGCCAGACATGTTCACTGCATCCTTGAAAGGCTAATTCATGCCTAATGTTGCGCGGTGGCTGGTGTTTTCTGGTGATGTCATGCTGCTGCTGTTGCCAGGCCTGTATGTTGGGTCGTCTTTGCCAGATATTCCTCCCTATTTGGGTTTCTGCTAGTCTCATGGTCCTTGCTGGTCACCCCTAGTTGTTGTTATGGAGTTTCTACTTTCAGCTTCTGCCTTCAGGTAGAGTCCTCAACTATTTCTTCCTCATAATAGTGGGCTCCATTGTCATCTAGCTTAAAGCCCAAATGCTTGAGCTGCAGCTTTTTTTTTTTTTAAGAAAAGCAGAGTCCTCTGCCTTTCACTGGACCAGGAGAAACCCCCTAAGCCGTTTTACTCTATTACTTACTGTGTGACCTTGAGCAAATCACTCCTCTGAGCTTCAGCTTTCCAGTCTGCAAAACAGAAGGATTGGACTACATTTTCTTTAAGGTCCCTTTCAACCCTAAAATTCCTATTCCTTTTTAAATTCTTTACAAATTAACAGGTTTTTGCAGGTTGGGCCTGGTAACATAACCACTGATGGTATGTATCATCATTACATGACTGTTTCTGTAGAGGGCACAACCACCCTTTCCATCACCTGCTTTCACAACTCTGAAATCATCTTCAACCCTTTTCCTAAATCCTCATATGCAACCAAGTCTTATCAAATCCATTTCATCAACATCTTTCTCCCTACCCACATAGCCACAAACACAGTTCAGGCTTTCATCACTCTTTCCCCCAGTTGTTTCAATAGCTTCCTAAACCAAGCATTGAAAAAGGCTGGGAATATGGGGCATACATTTTGTATTCCGCAGTTGAATTGAAGACCTTTTATAACAATGATTGTTTTGACTTTATCCTTGTTTCCCCAGTAACCAGAGACAAATCTACAATGCTTACATATTGTTATTACTCAATCATTCAGTTGTGTCCAGCTCTTTGTGACCCCACGGACCATACTGTCCATGGCATGGAGTTTTCTTGGCAAAGATACTGGAAATAATTTGCCATTTCCTTCTCCAGCTCATTTTACAGAAAAGGAAACTGAGGCAAACAGGATTAAGTGACTTGCCAGGGTCATATAACTAGTAAGTTTTTGAGGCTGGATTTGACCTCAGGTCTTCCTAACTCCACACTCCACACTCTCTCCACTGAGTCATCTAATTGCTCCTGTACATACACATGGTAAGTGCTCAGTAAATGTTTGTTGGATTGAGTTAGACAATGTATTCCAAGTCCGCACTAAGATACAAAAAACACTTCTCTAACACAGTCGTTTTGCAAATCAGAGGACCCATCTTCACTTAGAGGTTACCTATGAGTAAAGCTCAGGGTTCAATGACCTGGAAAGGATCTATGGCAGGAAGCACTAAAATCAAGTCCTGTGACTTTAACTAGTTCAAAACAAAGCTTAAATTATATCTAGTCTTTTTTTTTAGGCAGTGAAATAAAGATAGATAGCTTATTCTCCTTGGCTAGGAGAGGTCTGGTTTTGTAACTTTCTTTCCTGCTAAAGAGCTAGGGATGCTAGTGTATGGGGTGAGTGAAAACTTCTCAGGCTGTTTGGGGTTGTTAACTCCCCTTCTCCTCCAATGATGCTGTCATTCAGCAGCAAGCCTCTTCAGGAATATTTTGACACCCCCCTTTCATTTTCTTTTGTCTGCTTTCTCACCTCAGTGAGCCCCTCTTCCTGGCCAGGGGGAGTCAGGAACAGCCCAGGCTCACTTCTCCTCCCTGGCTTTGGGAAGTGTCATTGTCGACTTGTCCCAAGTCATTGGGATATATTTATCTCCATCACTTAGATATATTTCCTAAACATTTATGACATTTAGCATAGTGTAAGATCATGTTGCAGCAGTCTGTCTCCCTTTGGGAATTTCTGTAATGCTGGAATAATTCTGTTTCTTTGGGTTTCAATATATTTATCAGAGTTTGTGGTTCCTTCAATAGAGAAAAGACTTCCAGGTCCACTAGAAGTAAAAATCTCCACCCCTTTTTATGCTGTCCCATTTGGGGAAGAATTTGGTGAAGTCTGCCTCTCAACCAATAAGAGAGGAGAGAGTCAGGAAGGGGGCTTGACTGCATTAGGGTATAAATTCTTACACTATCTTTTGTAACATGCCTCTCCTCCAAGATGAGTAATGGGAAAGACTGCCCTCTTCTCTAGGGGAAGAGAATAAACTCCTATTCTTATCCTAAGAGATCTCTGTGTTTATTTTTTTCTTATTAAATTAAGAATGAAGGTTATTTTTCATCCCAAACACTAGTGTAATCTGTCCTTAGAGCCAGCCTAATAGTCTACTTTTATTTTATTTTTGTCTTTTTATGGGGGGGGGGGGAAGGCAGGGCAACTGGGGTTACATGACTTGGTTAAGGTCACACAACTAGTAAGTGTTAAGTGTCTGAGGCTGGATTTGAACTCAGGTCCTCCTGACTCCAGGGCCAGTGTAAAGCCAATCAGCAGTAGATTCCTGAGAGAATGCTACTGTGAAGAGCTTTTAAGATTCGGATTACACAGTATTAGTGAACACTCTGTTTATTCCACTACAAATCTTTATTCAGTACAATGTTCACAGTTTCAACAGTTCACAATATTATATACAATCTTCAGAACAAGGAAAGTCTCTATATTATATCTTATTTCAGAAAGACACAATATTTAGAACAAGGAACAAAAGAAGAATCAGCTGGTTTCCCTAAGGGAGA
>CM053600.1:74593910-74611160 GCA_028646575.1 Pseudocheirus occidentalis
TCCTTCCTTCCTTCCTTCCTTCCTTCCTTCCTTCCTTCTTCACCTGGCTCTCTTACCTATCTAATCACTCTCAGTCTCCTTTGCTAGTTCTTTATCCATGACATAGCCACTAATCATTGATTCCCCCCCAAGGATATGTTCTGGGCCTTCTCTTGTTCCCTTAAATTGTCTTAATTTGTGATCTCATCAGTTCCCAGGTTCAACTGGATTGGGCATAGGATTCTTAAATCTATTTATCTAGCCTTAGATTCACCCTTGAGCCATAGTCCTTTATAACTGACTCCCTTTTGGACATCTAGAATAGGAGGTCCTGTAGGCATATCAAATTTAATATGTTGACTCATTATCTTTGTCCTCAAACCTTCCCCTCTTACTGACTTCCCTATTGCTGTAAAGGGTACCCTTATCTTTCCAGTTATCTAGGCTTGGAACCTCAATGTCATCCTCAACTCTTCACTCAAACCCTGCCTCCTCATATCTAATCCATTGGAAAATCTTGTTTTTATCTTCACAATTTTATCTTATACATCCCCTTCTTTCCACTGGAACTGCAATTCTTGTTTAAACCCTCAGTACCATTCATCATGTTGTTGTTGTTGTTGTTGTTGTTGTTGTTGTTGTTTCAGTCTTATCTGACTCTCCATGACTTCTTTTGGGCTTTTCTTGGCAAAGATACCAAAGTGGTTTGCGAATCCCTTCTCCAGCACCATGCACCTGGACTATTGCACCATTTCCCTGCTTCGAATCTCTAGCTACTCCAATCCATTGTCCACTCAGCTGCCAAAGAAATTTTTCTAAAGTGCAGATGTGTCAATATTAGCACCCCCTACTCAATAAACGTCAGCTCTTTCCATATGACCTCCATGATTAAATAGAAAGTCCTCTGGATAGTATTTAAGGCTCTTCACAAGCTCGTCCTTTCCTACCTCTTCAGTCTTCTTTCACTTTCTTCCCTTCCATATACTATACAATCCACCCACACTAGCCTATTCACTCATGATGATCCATCTCTCGACTTCACGCTGGCTATCCACCATTCCTGGAATCTTCTACCCCCTCATCTAAGCTTCTTGGATTCCTTCTTTATCTATAAGACTCAGCTCAAATGCCACCTTCCCCAGAAGACTTTTCCATATCCCTTCAATTGCTGGTGCATTCCCTTGTGATATCATCTTGTATCAACCCTGTAGCTTATATCACACTTATTTATTTACATGTTGTCTCAACCATTAGAATGCGAACTCCTTGAGTGAGCAATAACTGGTTTTGTCTCTCTGAATTCCTAGTGCATAACATAGAGTCTAGTACATGGGAAGCACTTAGTAAGTTTGTTGACTGACTGCCTATGTTGTCCCCAGTGCTAGAAACCTGCATCTCGGGATCACTGCTTAATCACCTATACTTGGAAAAGAAACAAAACAGAAGAGTTAGATCAAAACCCAGGCTCAGGCTCACCTAGGCAGGACCTGTACTTAAATTGTCTTGCATTCATAGCTGCCATCCTTCTGTGGTAGGAAGGGATGCCTCCTTTACTCCCCTCCAGAGAGAGACAAAAATAGTCCTAACTTACTAGGCAGGCTGGGAAAGAGAAATAGAGGACAGTTTGACTCACTTTTTAAGGTCCATTGAGTCCTGCTCAGTGGCCAATAAGGGGATTGTTTTTTCATTTCAAATGGCCAACCTCCTTCAGTTTTGGGCTATATAGGGGGACTAGCAGAGCTCTGGTGTTCCCTCAGGGCCATCCTCACACACACACTGAATAAGGTGCAACCCTGCTGTGTGTCTCTTTACATTATTTAACAAAGCACTTTCCTTATCTTGTTAGATAGACAATGTGAGCATTATCATTCCCCATTGGACATATGTAACCCAAGCTACCAACCGAGTCTGAAGCATTTGATACGACGGAAGACAGCACTCTAGATTGGTAGAAAGAATGCTGAGGCAATGTTATGCACTATTATAAAGAACAGAGTCGGTTCCAAAGCTTCTTGGGAGAGAGATATGTGTGGTTCCTGAGACTCTTGGGACCAGAGAAGCGGACTAAAAATGCTCCAGAGAACAGGGAGAAAAAACTCTTTGTAAGTTGCAGACACACATTATTGCTGCTGCTGTTTAGTTTTTTAGCCATGACCGATTCCGTGTGACCCTGAGGACCATAGCACACCAATACTGCCCAAGAGATTTTGTCAAGTAAGTCACCATCTCTAGTGGATTGAGGCAAGCAGAGGTTAAGTGACTTGCTTAGGTTCACATAGCTAGGGTCTGAGGCTGGATCTGAACTCAGATCTTCTTGACTCCAGGTCCAGCACTCAGTCCACTGAGCCATCTATCCACCTACCTGTCTATATACAGGCATATAGAGGAAACCAAATCTGATTTCCAACTTGACTCCCGAGACTCTAGAGAGATACTTTCTCTTTGAGTCAAATCAGACTCTCTCTCTCTCTCTCTCTTTCTTTCTCCCCCTTTCTTTTCTATTTTCTTTTTTCTTTCTTTCTTCCTTCCTTCCTTCCTCCTTCCTTCCTTTCTTTCTTTTTTTTTTTTTTGCTTTTTGCTTTTTTTGGAGGGCAGTTGGGGTTAAGTGACTTGCCCAAGGTCACACGGCTAGCTTTTGTGTTAAGTGTCTGAGGCCGGATTTGAACTCAGGTACTCCTGACTCCAGGGCCAGTGCTCTACTCACTGCACCACCTAGCCGCCCTCTTTCTTTCTTTCTTTGTTTCTTTCTTTGTTTCTTTCTTTCTTTCTTCCTTCCTTTCTTTCTTTCTTCCTTTCTTTCTTCCTCTCCCATTCTTTTCTCTCTATTTCTCTTTCACTGAGCTGAGATGCTAAAGAGTTCATATACTTCTGTGTATTTTCTAGTATATTCTTTAAAACAATTTTTAAAAATTTTTTTATTTACTTTTAGTTTACAACATTCAGTTCTACAAACTTTTGATTTCCAAATTTTCTCCCCCTTCTTCTCCTCCCCACTCCCCCACCATGGCAGCATACAAATATATGTTCAAATATCTTCACATTAAACATTAGTCAAGTTGTAAAGAACGGTTATAACCAATGTTATGAACAATGAGAAAGAAGGAACAAAACAAAACAAAAAAGAGAGAGAGCACGTAGTTGACTTCAGTCTGCATTCAGACTCTGTAGTTCTTTCTCTAGATGTGGATAAGCCTTTCCATCATGAGGTTTTTGGATGTGTCTTCTAACCTTGTATTGCTGAGAGGAGCCCCGTCTATCAAAGCTAGTCATCACACTTACGATGTGCCTCTAATTGTGTACGAAGTTCTCTTGGTTCTGTTCTCCTCACTCAGCATCAGTTCATATAAGTCTCTCCAGGTTATTATGAAGTCCGTCTGCTCCTCATTTCTTATAGCACAGTAGTATTCCATTACATTCATTTACCATTCCCCAACTGATGGGCATCCCCTTGATTTCCAGTTCTTTGCCACCACAAAAAGAATCGCTATAAATATTTTTATACATATGGGTCCTCCTCCCACTTGTATGATCTCTTTAGAATACAGCCCTAGAAGTAGTACATTTTTATGGTATATTCTGATACATATACATTTTCTAATTCCTGTTTACTGTTTGCTTGGATAAATAGACCATTTGCTACTCACCTTTTGCAAAGTTCTTTTGTGTAACCAGCATTTGGTGGAGATGAGCTAAGCTGTCTAGTGTAAATTAAGGGTGAGCCGGCACCCTTAAGAGTGACCAGTATAGAGGCTTTTATTCTAAACCTGTTATAGCCCCAGACAGATTGAGAGGCATGGGTGAGAGATAGACATAATTCTACTCCAATATCTCTCTTGGAGATGGGTGAAAAGATTGTTTAGCCTGCAATATTCGTGGGGCATCCCCCCTTACACACATACACATGCGCACGCACGCACACACATACACACACGCACGCACAGATATGCTTTGCTGATGTTACCAGCACAGTTCCTGGCTCTCCTCCTTTCTGCAGAGGTGAGTCAAATTCATGATAGCTATCCGTGTCACCAATAAGCCGCATCAATAGGTTTCAGACAATCCATGTAGACATAATGATTATACGTGATCATACATAATTTATATAGATAAGGAAAATAATGGTTGGATAGTTTATGTGAGCTACCCACATTTTAGAGGTATTTTTAAAAATGTCCTCTGACTTCAGAACTGGGGCCCATTCTGGAAGAGGTCGGTGATTCCACCATGCTCATAATCATAGCAGTTCATATTTATGCATCTCTTTACAGTTAATAAAGCTCCTTCTTTACAATGCCCTTAAGAGGCAGGCGGATAGTACAAGTATCATTGTGCCCATTTTATAGGTAAAGAAACTGAGGCCTAGAGAGAGAGAGGAAGTAACTTGCCCAATCACAGAGCTAAATAACTAGCTGAGTTAAGGTTCAACTATAGAATCTGGAGGAGTAAAAAAACCAAGCAAACAAAATCAGAGGAATTCCATGATTTTAGAAAAGACACTTCAGGAGTCTTTTCTTTTCACTTCCTTCCCTGCTCCAGTTCAAGCTGTACTCAATGTCTTACGAGCAGATGTTTTCTGGCGTGGATAGTCACTATGTCTCTCTTAATGCAACCTAAGATCACACTAATTTTTGTTTTAGTTATTGCATCTCACTGTTAGTGATCCATTAGATCCCTCAAGTCTTTTTCCACATGAACTGCCATCTATATTTGTACAAGTGATTTTTCTAACTCAGATATAGGACTTGAGAAAAAAATATCACAGATAAAGTATGTGACTTGCCCAGGGTCACACAGCTAGTAATTGTCTAAGGCTGAATTTGAATTCAAGAAGAGAAGGCTTCCTAAGTGCTCTAGCCACTGTGCCACCGAGCTATCCAAGACTGTTAGCCATGCTTGATTCTTTGTGACGCCATGGACTGTATCATGCCATTATGCCAATACTGGCCATGGAGTTTTCTTGGCAAGTATACTGGAGTGGTTAGCCATTTCCTTCTCTAGGGACAAACAGAGGTTAAGTAACTTGCCCATGGTCAGCCAGCTAGTAGGTGTCTGAGGCTGGATTTGAACTCAGGTCTTCTTGACTCCAGGACCAGTGTTCTATCTACCAAGTTATCTAGCAGTCTCATTTTACAATTGTGAAAACTGAGCCTGAGACAGGTTAACACAGCAAAAAAGTATCTGAGACTGAATTTGAACTTGTCTTTTTTTAAAATTTGCTTTTTGGAAGGGGGAGGACAGGGAAATTGGGGTTAAGTGACTTGCCCAAGGTCACATGGCTAGTAAGTGTTAAGTGTCTGAGGTCAAATTTGAACTCAAGTCCTCCTGACTCCGTGGCCAGTGCTGTACTCACTGCACCACCTAGCCGCCCCATGAACTTAGGTCTTTTAACTTCAAGTCCAGTCCTCTATAGCCTGCACTATACAGCTCTACGCCCCTTTCCAGCAGGAAGCACTTTCAGAAGCTGAGACCTTCCTTCACCCTTTACCCCAAAGGAATTTGGGTCCCATTTGTTTGAGGAGGGAAATGATGATCAGACTCAAATGCCTGATTTTACAAATCAAAAGTCTAAAACTACCCAATGGAGATAATTATTTATTCTTTTCTTGAAACTATCTAGGGTACAGATGCTACAATTTACTCCTGAAGTCCATTCCAGTATCTTTTCATTAGTAAGATCAAAGTAATACTATAATCTCTTCTGCTTTAATTTAGGTTTAATTCCTTCTATTCTTTCCTCAGAGATCATGATATTACTCTTGCGAAGTATACAGGATCATTTGTGACATCAATAAAGAGTGACAAAGAAAATGCAGTGAATTCCTTTGGGAAATATGATTCATGTCTAGAGCATAAAGCAGCCCCCTCAGAATCCTGATTTTGAGAATGCTCCTCTAATCCCTCTCATGCTCTCTCAGAACGCTCCTATCTACCAATCCCACATTCTCATATGCAAAGGCCTACTTAACCTAATTCCTGCATTTGTGATTTCCAAGCAGCTCTGCATGGCTACCACTCACAGTCAAAGTGAATTTTCCATACTGCTTACAGAAATCTGGACAACGGAAAGACTAGGGGACAGAAAATGAACCATGTCTTAGCAATTGTTCTCCTCTCTGCTCTTAGGGACTGCATATTAAAAAGCATTCAAGGATTCAGTGTCATTCAAAGGGTTGGCAATACTCCTTCTCTGTTTGAAGGAGAACAAAAATGAAATACTGCATTCATTTCCAGGCACCTAGAGGCGATGGAATCCAAAGAATTGAAACATAAGTGATTAAGGAGATGGAAAAAAAAATGAATCTATGCAAGAAAGTTGAAAAGGCTAACTCTTTAGAGTCTGGCTTGAACAATAGCCTCTCTGCATGTAGCATTTGAAAGACTCCATCATCAAAGCAAAAGTACATTATTTAGAATTTCACAAGAAGAAATAATGGAATGACATCAAGAAAAACTAAGTCATGAAGAACAAGCTTTATGAAATGAATTTCTGAAGTCAAAGGTATTTAGAATGTTTCCACAAACAAAATATGATAAACAGAGGTTTCTCCAGATTTATTTTCCACTATCCTTTATCAGTACGTTTATAAGTAAATTAATAATAAGTAAATAAAGGGGAGTCGTTTAACATTCAGTTCATTTCCTATAACCCTAAACTAAACCATAAAATGCTTTTTCCAAATTGAAACAAAAATTTGTTTTCAATCACTAAGAACACAACAGCAGTGAGGTGAGTCAGTTTGAGATTCACAGTGTTTTCTTTGACAGAAAGAAGACAAACAGTAGGGTAAGAGATAGTGGGGTAGTAGTAAGAGTGCTATTTCTGGAGGTGATGATTGGAAACTCCAAGCCCAGTTGCGTGACTTTGGGTAAGGCATTTTTCTTCTTATTCCTCAGTATCTTTACCGGGCAAATGAGAGGTCTGAACTGAGGAATTTCTAAGATCCATTTCAAGATGTTGCTTAACCCCTCAGTTCGGCCATCTGTAACATGATTATTGGGGCAGCTAGATGATGCAGCGGATAGAACACCAGACCTGGATTCGGGAAGACCTAAGTTAAAATCTGGTCTCAGATATTTGCCCGTTGTGTGACCCTGGGTGAGTCATTTAATCCTGTTTACCTCTGTTTCCTCATTTGCAAAATGAGCTGGAGAAGGAAATGGCAAATGACTCCAATGTCTCTTCCAAGAAAAATCCCAAATAGGGTCACGAAGAGTTCGACATGACTGAAAAAAGACTAAAACTACAACATGATCATTATGGTACTTATACTACCTGCTTCACAGAGGGGTTGGGGGGAAAGTACTATAGACATCAGAGTTGTGAAATCTGTTATTCTGGTTGCATTAAGTAACATTAAGAAATAGATACGTCAGATCCGACACCGGCAGCCACCCCACAGCGTCCAAGCCAAGTCTCCACCTTAGTTGCTGCCATGCCACCCAAGTTTGACCCTAATAAAATTAAAGTCTTGTTTTTAAGGTGCACTGGTGGTGAAGTTGGTGCCACATCAGCTCTGGCCCCCAAAATTGGTCCTTTGGGTTTGTCTCCCAGAAAGGTTGGTGATGACATTGCCAAGGCAATTGGTGACTGGAAAGGGCTAAGGATCACAGTGAAGCTTACCGTTCAGAACAGGCAGGCCCAGACTGAGGTTGTGCCTTCTGCCTCAGCCTTGATCATTAAAGCCCTAAAGGAACCTCCTCAGGACAGAAAGAAGAGAAAAATATTAAACACAATGGAAACATCAGTCTTGATGAGATTGTCAACATTGCTTGACAGATGAGGCATCGATCCTTGGCAAGAGATCTCTCTGGAACCATTAAAGAAATACTTGGGATAGCCCAATCTATGGCAGCAACATTGATGGCCGACATCCTCATGATGTCATTGATGACATCAATAGTGGTGCTATTGATTGTCCAGCAAGTTAAAAGCTACAACGGAGACTATTACAATAAATTTAACATTTGACAGCAAAAAAAAAAAAGAAATAGGTATGTCATTTAATTCTTGGTTGTCAATAATAGTTTCCATTTACATAGCATTTTAAGGTTTGAAAAATGCTCTACATACATTATCTCATTAGTCATTATCTTATTTGCTCCCTTCTCCCATTGGTCAGTTCTTCCTGGAGCCTCCATTCTGAGGAAGAACTCAGACCTAGCCATCGTACATTCTCCATGTCCCCCATGTGGGCACCAGCTCCTTGAGGGCAGAGAAAGGTTTTGTTTTTACTTGTAGTTGCACCCCTAACTTGCACTTAGCACAGTTCCTGGCACTTAGTAAGCACTTGATAAATCTTGTTACTGTTGTTATTTTTAAGTTGTTTGTAGTAAGGCAGAATGTGAAGCTTCCAACCCACCATTGGTCCATAGGTATGGGAGTCACCCAAGCAGTCCCATCAGGAACTAATGAAAGAAGGATTCTTCTTGACTTCCAGGTTTTTAGGATAGTGGCATTTTTGGCTGGCATCAGAGACAGAGGGCCTTGGAGAAGGTTTGCTTCAGCCTGGGAATTTAAACTCACATAAGGAGACTGAGACCCTGAAAGGGTGACTTGCTCAAGGCAGTGAAGAGATCACTTAATCCAAACTCCTTATTTCACAGGTGAGGAAACTGAGGCACAGAAAGATGTGTCTTGTCCGAGGTCACACAATGAGAAATAATACTCAAATCTGGATTTTCAATTCCGTATTTAGTACTCTTGACACTTACCAAACTGCCTCTCAGGTTGTTTTTTTTTTTTAATTAAAATTTATTTTTGACATTCATTTAAAAATTTTTTTGAGTTTCAAATTCCTTTCAGTCTCTCTCTTTCTCTCTCTGTACTCTTTCTCTCTTTCTCTGTGTGTATGTATATTTAGATATATTTACGTGCACACACACACACATATTTTATTTCCCCATAGAAAACACTATGGATGTCATATTTACCTAACTCATTACTCTAGTGCTTTTAGTCACTAAAAATTACCTTTTGTTTCAGTTTCAGAAATGATTTTGTGATTTAATTTAGGCTTCTATGAAACCCACTTTTCTGAGGAAGGCTTAATTTGGATTGAATTGCTTAATAACACTTTCTTGGTGATCTCATCAACTCCCTCAAGTTCAATTATCATCTTGGTGTCAAAGACTCCCAGGTCTATATATTTAGCCTCCTCTTTCCCCTGAGCCCCAGTCAGCAACCGTCTGCTTGAAGTCTCCACCTTGCACCTTGCTGTCCCACAGGCATTTCAGACTCAATTTGTCCAAAACAGGACTTGTTTCATTATCTTTCCCTCAAACCTCTTTCTTTACTTCCCTGTTCCTGCTGAGCTCCTTCCAGTCCTATAGGATTCCTGATCTCACAATTATTTTTGACTCCTTATTCTCCCTTACCCCACTTAGCCAGTCATTTTCCAGGTCTTATCCCTTGCGATTTCATCCTTTGCTTATTACAATAGCTTCCTTATAGCCTCTCCTTGCTCTCTCTCCACCCTGCAAACAGCTGCCAAATGATATTCCTAAAGCCCAAGTCTGATGACATCCCTCCGCTGTTCAGGGAACTCTACTGGCTTCCTTTTCATCCTATGAACTTCTTTGTTTGGCATTTAAAAAACCTTCCATGCTAGCTTTAAGTTTTGCACATTGCTATACAATGTTAATTTACTTGAGCCTCACAACAACTCTGAGAAGTGGGTGTTATCATCATGCCCATTTTATAGTTATGGAAACTGAGGCAAACAGAAGTTGAGTGACTTGCCCAGGGTCACACAACCAGTAAACATCTGAGATAGCCTCCTAACTGGCAGGCCTCAAACATGTTGGTGAATTAGCAGGTATCCACCCCAAATATGTGAAGACTTGTTCTGGAGGAATGGGCAGATGAGAACAATTTGTTCCAACAGCCATGAAGGTGGCTGAGGTAGGTGCTGTAGAGCTCTTAGAGCCTGGTTAAACATTGAAGCTGCCAAGGTCATCCACTGCATCCTGGACCATGGCCAGCACATCAAAGCTCTGTCCTTAATTTCCTTACCTGTAGAATAAGGAGTGTGGATTAAATGTTCTCTACACTTCATTAAGACAGTTTTTTTTCCTATTTATAGATAAATGATAGATTTATGCATGAATGAACAGATAGATGGATGGATGATAGATAAGATAAATAGGTGGGTAGATGGATGGATAAATGGATGAATGGATGATAGATAATATAGGTAAGTAGATGAATGGATGAATAGATGGATGGATGATAGACAGCTAGGTGGATGAATAGATAGATGACTAGATGACACATGGATAGATAAATAAATGAATGAGTGAATGATGGATGATAGATGGATGATGGATGAATAGATAGATGATTAGGTGATACATGGATAGATAAATAAATGGATTGGTGGATGATGGATGATAGATGGATGATGGATGAATGGATAAATGAATAGATGAGTAGATAGACAGCTAGCTAGATGGATAGATGGATACATAGATGGGGCACTTATTAAACATTTACTATGTTGCAGGAATTGTGCAAAGAGAAGGGTTTAAAAATAAAAATAAACAAGACAATCTTTGCCCACAAGTAGCTTATATTCTAATAAGGAAAAAAAACATATAAAGAAGTACTAGAAGAGGGACCATGGTGAGGAGACTGTAGGAAGTAATGAGTATATCTGGTTCCCAGCAAGAAAGATTAGGCAAAAAATATCTTGGAGGATTGTTAGGGTGAATTCCAAGTTTCAGAGGGGTATATATATACATATAATGTATGTATATGTGTGTGTATATATAAAATATATAATGTATGTATGTGTGTGTGTATATATATATACACAAACACACATACACATTTCTATTTTCACATTAGTTATGTTGTATAGAAGAATTATAATGAACGGGAGAAACCATGAGAAAGAAAACAAAATAAAACAAAACAAAGTAAAATAGTCTGCTCTGCTCTGCACTCAGACTCTTGTAAAGCCACTCATGAGCAACTTTCCAGAGGACTGCGGCTGTGAACACCTTTCAAGGTTCTGATTACATAGTATAGCAAGATCTCTATTTGTTCAATAACAAATGAGAGCAAAACATTCACAGAAAATCAAGCTAAGCATTCACAATGTTACAACTCATCACAGAAAATCAAAATATAGCATTCACCATGCCACAACTCAACAACTTATCACTAAAATGGCCACATAGTTTTCACCAAAATGGTCACATAGTTTTCAACAAAGTACAATCATTTAATCATCCTTAAGGAGGCTTATCATAATCTTCTCAGTAAGAACACAGTATCCAAGTAAAGTCTTCTTTCACCTTGACTCAAGGCTGGCTCTCAGCTTTCATGGTTCCTCTTCCATGGTCCCAGCTCCAGCTGTCACCTGGGTTCAAAGGCAGGCAGCTCCCAGTTCCTTGTCCAGCTCCTTGTCCAATTCTTCATTTAGTGTCCAGTGCACCTCAAGTCCTATACAGTTCTTGTCTCTGGGAAGACAAAGCTTAACAGAGCAACAACAACATTCATACACATTGCCAGCACCATCATCAATTCACTATCTGCCTGTGAAATCAACTCAGACTCATCAAGGTCTGAGAACTTGACACAAATCATCAACACAGAAATCACAGACCTACAAACAAAGTCCAAGAGATCAGCACAAATCATCAACACAGAAATCCACATAGACCTATAAACAAGGTCCAAGAGGTCAGCACAAATCATCAACGTAGAAATCAACACAGACCCACAAACAAGGTCCAAGAGGTCAGCACAAATTATCAGTAAAGTCCCAGAATGTCCAAAACCCTCCTCCAGGACTTCTGTAAACATACAACCAGAAAATCCTCTTTCAGGGCTTCCAGTAAGGTCCCAGGGCTTCTGTTCAAAGTATCACGAACAAACATCAACACAAACAGAGCAGAAGATGGTGGAATAGAAGCACAAACTTGCTGTGGGCTCCAGCTCCAAACAATTCCAAGACCTGTTGTAAAAAAATTACTCTAAACAAATTCTAAAGCAATAGAACCCACAAAGCGACAGAGGGAAACAAATCTCCCACTGAAGACAGCCTGGCAGGGTGACAGGAAAGGTCTATCACAGGACTCTGGGAGGTGAGCACAGTCCCGCAGGAGCTGAGCAGTTCCAGTCCCAGGGTGGCCCTGATCAGCTGTGGCCAGAGCAGACTTCAGGAGAGTAAATAACCAGCAGCTGTGGTGGCTTCCAGACTTCTCAACCCATAAACTCCAAAGTAAAAGGTCAGTGTGGAACTCGGGTGGGTGGAAGAGCACTATCCAGCTCCTGCCCCCAGGGCAAGAAGTAGTAGAGGTGCAGTAGCTGTGCTGCATGGCTGCCTCAGGAGCTCCTGGCCTGCAGATTGTAGGCGGACCAAGTGACCATTCAGAGGGCAATCTCTCTTGCTTTAACCTGCTTGGATCTGGATCACAGTCTTGGGTGGTGGTCCTGGGGTATATGACCAGTGAGACAGAGCTTATGGGGGCTGTAGAGAGGGCATCCTCCTAATAGCTCTGGCAGCTGCAAAAACTCCAGCAGTTTGGAACAAAGCTCTCTCCATTCTGGAAGCAGAGTACTACCGTGGCAAAAAGCTCAAACGTCAAGTATTTGGCTGGCAATATGAGCAAGCACAGGAAGCACAGACAGACCATAGAATCCTTTTTTGGGAACAAAAAGGATCAAGAGATAGAGAGGGAGGAAGACAGCAAAGTCAAAATTCCTGCATCAAAAGCCTCCAACAAAAATATGAACTGATGACAGGCCTTAGAGGAGTTCAAGAAGGCTTTTGAAAATCAAGTAAGAGAAGTGGAGGAAAAATTGGGAAGAGAAATGAGAATGATACAATAAAATCAAGAAAAGCAAGTCAGCAGCCTGCTAAAGGAGACCCCCAAAAAACACTGAAGAAAATAACACCTTAAAAATAGACTAACTCAAATGACAAAAGAGGTCCAAAAAGCTAATGAGGAGAAGAAAGCCTTAAAAAGCTAAATTTGCCAGATGGAAAAGAAATTTCAAAAAATTCACTGAAGAGAATAACTCCATCAAAATTAGATTGGAGCAACTGGAAGATAATGACTTTATGAGAAATCAAGATACTATAAAGCAGATCCAGACGAATGAAAAAATAGAAGGCAATGTGAAATATCTCATTGGAAGAACCACTGACCTGGAAAATAGATCCAAGAGAGATCATTTAAAAATTATTGGACTACCTGAAAGCCATGATCAAAATAAAGAGCCTAGGCACCATCTTTCAAGAAATTAATAAGCAAAATTGCCCTGATATTCTAGAACCAAAGGGCAAAATAGACATTGAAAGAATTCATTGATCATCTCTTGAAAAAGATCCCCCCCAAAAAACCCCTAGGAATATTATAGCAAAATTCCAAAATTCTCAGATCAAGGAGAAAATACTGCATGCAGTCAGGAAGAAACAATTTGAGTATTGTGGAAACATAATCAAGAGAACATGAGACCTAGCAGCTTCTACATTAAAAGATCAAAGGGCTTGGAATATGATATTCCAAAGGTCAAAGGAGGTAGGATTAAAACCAAGAATCACCTACCCAGCAAAATTGAGTATAATGCTTCAGGGGAAAATATGGTCATTCAATGAAATAGAGGATTTTCAAGTATTCTTGATGAAAAAACCAGAGCTGAAGAGAAAATCTGACTTTCAAATATAAGAAGCAAGAGAAGCATAAGAAAGTAAACAGGGAAAAGAAATCATAAGCAACTTATCAAGGTTTAGATATTTACATTCCTACATGGATAAATTATGATTGTAACTCATAAGACTTTTCTTACTTTGAGGATGGTTGAAGGGAATATTTATGTATATATGTATACATACATGTATATGTATGTATAGGAGGGTGTATGTGTATATAAATATATATCCGAGTGTGGCCATATGTATGTTCATGTATTCACAGACAGAGGGCACAAAATGAGTTGAATATAAAGGGATGCTATATAAAATATAAAATTTAAGAGGTGAGAAAGGAATTTATTGGGAGAAGGAGAAAGTGAGAGATAGATTAGGGTAAATTATCTCATATAAAAGAGGCAAGAGAAAACTTACCATGGAGGGGAAGAGCAGGAAGGTGAAAGGGAATAGGACAACCTTTACTCTCAGTAAATTTGGCTTAAGGAGGGAATAACATGTACACTTGATTTTGTATCTTATCCTACAGGAAAATAGTGGGGTAGGGGATAAGAGAGAGGATGGTAGAATGGAGGACAGATTGGAAGAGAGGGTAGTTAGAAGTAAACATTTTTGAAAAGGGATATGTCAAAGGAGAAAATAGAATAAGTGGAGGGTGGGATAGGATGGAGGGAAGTAGAGTTGGTCTTTCACAATATAACAATTATGGAAATGATTTGGGTAACTACACATGTACAGCCTATATTGAATTGCGTATCTTCCCAGTGGGGGTGGGTGAGGAGGAAAGAAAGGAAAAAATCCGGAACTCAAACTTTTAAAAACAAATGTTTTTTTTTAAAAAAATTGATTTCTACATGCAACATGCAACTGGGAAATAAGATATACTACTGGAGTATAGAAAGCCATCTTGCCATACTAGAAAGTTAGCAGGGGGTGGGGGGGTTAAGGGGGAAAGATATGAGGGAACAGATTGTGGGAAGAGGTATTCAGTAGGCTTGCTATTTTGGGGTGAGGGGTAGGGGAAAGACAGGGAGGAAAAATTGTAACTCAAAATTTTGTGGAAATGAATGTTGAAAACTAAAAATAAATAAATTTATTAAAAAAATAAAAGTTAAAAAATAAATTAAAAAAAAAAACAGACAGAGCAGACAAACAAAGTTCTGGGATACCACAAGTTTTCTCCTTCTAAACTCTGCCACCACAAGAGTCCTCTTTTCAGTTCTGCTGTCTCCAGCCTAGGGTTCTCCTTATATATGGTCATTAGCTCTTCCCCAGGAGTTCACAAGTTCTAGGGTTTACATGTTCTGTTTCTTAACAGACTTGATACAAGGCTCAAAAGAAACTGGAACTGGAACAAGGTGTTAATTCAATAGCTGAAACAAGTTGTGAACTCTGCTTGACATTACAACTCCATAATTCTTTCTCTGGATATGGATGGTATTTTCCATGGTGTGTCCTTTGGAATTGTTTTAGGTGTTTGCATTGCTGAGAAGGGCTAACTCTATCAAAGTCAGTCATTGCTCACTGTGGCTGTTATTGTGCACAATGTTCTCCTGGTTCTGCTTACATCACTCAGCATCAGGTCATTTAAGTCTTTCCAGGTTTTTCTGAAGTCTATTGGTTCATCATTTCTTATAGCATAACAGTATTTCATTACGTTCATATACCACAACTTCTTTAGCCATTCCCCAGTTGATGGGGATCCCCTTAATTTCCAATTCTTTGCCACCACAAAAAGAGCTGCTATAAATATTTTTGTACAGACAGGTCTTCTTCCCACTTCTATGATCTCTTTGGGATACAACCCTAGAAATGGTATTGCTGGGTCAAAGGGTATGCAATTATTTATAGCCCTTTGGTCATAGTTCCAGATTGCTCTCCAGAATGGTTGGATCAGTTCACAACTCTACCAACAATGCATTAGTGTTCCAATTTTTCCACATCCTCTCCAGCATTTGTCATTTATCTGTTTTGTCATCTTAGCCAATCTGACTGGTGAGATGTGGTATCTCAGAGTCATTTTGATTTGCATCTCTAATCAGTAGTGATTTAGAACTTTTTTTCATATGACTATACATAGCTTTAATTTCTTTCTCTGAAAACTGCCTGTTCATATCTTTTGAGCATTTATCAATTGGGGAATGACTTATATTCTTCTAAATTTGACTCAATTCTTTATATATTTTAGAAATGAGGGCTTTATCAGAGACACCAGTTGTAAAAATTCTTTCCTAGTTTTCTTCATGAAGCACTTTTTCCACAAGAACATTGTAAGGTGCTACAGTTATTATCACCACTTGAGAAATGAGGAAACTGAGTCTCAGAAAGGTGAAGTAGTAAGTGAGTCTCAGTAACTGAGTTAAGTTAGTAACTTGAGTCTCAGAAAGGTAAAGTAATTTGTCCCACAGCTAATAAGTGGCAGTGATGGCATTCAAACCCAGATCTCCTGACAGTAAGTCCAGTGCTCTTTCCATTACACATGTGGCTGCACCAAGGAAATCAGCCTATGTTCACTCACTCATGGCAGAAAGGTTTCTGATGAAAGTTACTGTCTTTTTGTTGTTATTGTTGTTGCCTAAAATCCTTTAAGTTCTGCTGTGAAATTTCAGTAAAACTCTGGAAATAGAACTTCTAAACTTTGAAAAGTCAAGGGAAAATGTTTGTTTTTTTAAAAATAAAAACTTTACAGAGGTTAAGTTTACAAAGTACTCCAACTAATTACAAAACTCCTTGAATATCTATTTTTCAACAATTCAATTATGTGCTAAAAAAATTATTGACCAATGAACATAGAACCCAGTCCTCATGAATTATCATAAAATTTGGTAAACTTTATAATACCAGAAGCAGCTTTGGTTCAGTGGATAGAGCACTGGGCATGAAGTCAGGAAGACCTGAGATCAAATGTAACCTCAGACTTACTAGTTGTGTGACCCTGGGCAAGTCACTTAACTTGTTTGACTCAATTTTCTATCTTTTAACCTCGTTTGCCTCAGTTTTCTCATCTGTAAAATGAACTGGAAAAGGAAATGGCAAAGTTACTCCAGTATCTTTGCCAAGAAAATCCCAAATGCCGTTGCAAAGAGTCAGACATGACCAAAATGATTGAACAACAGAATGGCACCTGACTTGTAGGATTGTCATGAGGGTCATTAGAGATCCTATTTGTAAAAAGGCTATTTAGCCCAGTGCCTGGTGCATAGTAGGAGCTATAGAAATGCTTATTCCCTTCTCCTTCCTCCCCTAAATAAGGAATATAATATCATTCTTGAAGGCATACTTCCATAATGGCATTGATGGGTGACGGGACCTGGACCCTGAATTTCCCCAACCATTTCAGTAGCTCAGATCACTGGTGTCTGACCTATCCCAGCCCACTTAGATTGCTTAATTAACTTATTTGACTTTCCTTTCACTGTCGCTCCAGTCCATCCCAGACTGAAGAGGAGCCCAAAGAGGGTTAGGGCTGCCTGAGACCCCAAAATACCAACATGCTGGGTCCTGCAGAAAGAATTCCACTCAAGTCTTCTCAGCCAAGGAAAAAGTAAAGTTTGTTGGAAGTTCAAGTTTGCCACATGGGGTGCTAGGCCATTTAAAGGTGCTCTCACAGAGC
>CM053600.1:74611660-74629436 GCA_028646575.1 Pseudocheirus occidentalis
CTGGCCTGATAAATGTGGTAACTGTGCCTCGAGTGCAGCTGATCTGCTCTCCTATAGACGCGGCTCCCCGCCCGATGCCCCAGGGCTTGACCTGGCCGGGGTTTTTGGCCGTGGGTCCCAGACTGCTGCAAAGAGCCCTACCTGCTGCGCTGCCTGTAGCAACAGATGTGCTTTCTGTCTTTTGGAGAGTTTTGGAGCTTGAAAATCTGTTTAGAGACCCACTTTATGAGTTTTTTAGCATGTTTGTGCGGGAGTTGCAGTGCTTTGCTGCTTCTACACTGCCATCTTGGCTCTGTCCCCCTCTTGTATGATCTTTATATTAAGGGCATATATCCATTTAGAAGGTGTTGTGGAGTGTGGTGTAAGCGTTGGTCTAAGTCTAATTTCTGCCAGATGGCTTTCTAGTTTTCCTAATTTTTATCAAATAGGAAAGATTTCCCTAGGTAATGTATGGTTTTCTCTTTATCAAATACTGGATAATTGAATTCTATTGTTCCTTCATCTAGTCTGTTTCATTAATCTATCTCCCTGTTCTTTAGCCAGTACCAGATGCTTTTGATGATTGCTGCTTTAGGTCTGTCCTTACTTCTTTTCATCATTTTCCTTGATATTCTAGCTCTTTTATTGTTGCTGTTTTCCCTATAAAATTTGTTATTATTTTATCAAATTTTTGTAAAGTAGCCTTTCAGTAATGTGATTGTAATATGATTAAAAATATAAATTAATTTTGGCAGTATCATCATTTTTATTATATTGGCATAGCTTAACCACTAGCACTGAATATTCCTCTAGGTATTTAGATTGTTCTTTATTTCTTTAGGGGTCATTTTGCAATTGAATCTATACAAGCGTTTGTGTGGTTCAGGAGGTTGAACCCCAAATATTCTATACATTTTGCATTTGTTTGGAATGGGATTTCCCTTCTTCTCACGGTTTTTTTTTTGTATTTTGTTATTATTGTGGAAAAATATTGTGAATTTTGAGGGTTTATTTTGTAGCCTGCAACTTTGTTGAAGGCATTGTCTCAGTTAGTATCTTTGCTCATTCCCTGGAGTTTTCCAAGTAATACATCATATCATCAGCAAACACGGATAGTTTTGCCCCCTCTTTACCTATCTTTATTCCTTTATTTCCATTCTCTTGTCTTATTGCAATTTCCAGAACTATATTAAATAGTAGTGGGGAGAGTGGGCATCCTTTCTTCACTACTGTATTTATTGGGAAAGGTTCTGGGCGAGGAGTGGGAACCTGTAGCCTTGAGATCACATGTGGCCTTCTAGGCCCTTGGGTGCAGCCTTTTGACTGAGTCCAAGTTTTACAGAACAAATTTTTTTATTAAGGGGATTTGTTCTATAAAGTTTGGGTTTAGTCAAAGGGCCACATCCAAGGACCTAAAAGGCCTCATGTGACTTCAAGCCTGCAGGTTCCCCACTCTGTTTCTCTTCTGTCTCCATTGCATACGATGCTTGCTTTTGGTTTTAGATAGATGCTTTTTATAATGCTAAAATAAGGTCCCTCTCTGCTTATAACTGTAGGCATTTTAGCATATAAGTGTTATACTTTGTCAAAGATGTTTTCTGCATTTATTGAGCTGATCATATGGTTTGGGATGTTTTGGTTTTTAATATCATTATGTTCATTGCTTTCTTAATGTTGAATCACCCTTGTATCCCTGGTGTAAAGCTTATTTGGTTGCAATAAGTCATTTCTTGGATAAATCACTATAATCAATTTGATAGGATTCTGAATTAAAACTTTTGAGTCAATATTTATTAATGATACTGATTTATAGTTTTTTTTTGTGTGTGTATGTTTTATCTTTCCCTAGTTTCAGTATTAAGAAAAAGACTCTGGTAGGAGTCTTACTTCATCTATTTTTTTTTTGGAGGGGATAAGGCAGGACAATTGGGGTTAAGTGACTTGCCCAAGGTCACAAGGCTAGTAAGTGTTAAGTGTCTCAGGTCATATTTGAACCCAGGTCCTCTTGACTCCAGGGCTGTTGCTCTATTCACTGTGCCACCTAGCCACCCCTTACTTCATCTATTTTTGAGAATAATTTGTAAAATATGGGTATTTTCTTAAAAATTTGATAGAGAGGGCCGAGGCAAGATGGCAGAGTAAAAGCAGGAACTTGTTTGAGCTCCTGCTCCAACCACCTCCAATACCTGTAAAAAAATAACTCTAAACAAATTTGAGAACTATAGGACCCACAAAGTGACAGAGAGAGACAAATCTCCTGCTGAAAGCAGCCTGGCAGGATGACAGGAAGTGTCTATTGCACTGGTCTGGGAGCTGAGTGCAGTCCCATATGGGCTACGCTGGCCCAAACTCAGGGTGGCCCCAACCCGTGGCACAGACCTGCGAAAGCAGACTTCAGAAGAGTACTAGCCTGTCAGAGCTTGTGGCCGCTGTAGAGAGGATGCCTTCCTCATATCTCTGACAACAGCTACACAAAACCCCAGAAATTTGGGCACAGCTCTCTCCACTCTGGAAGCAGAGTTCAACCATCGCAAAGAGTTCAGAAGTCAAGAAATTGCCTGGCAAGATGAGGAAACAGAGGAAGCACAATCAGACTGTAGAATTTTTTTTTTGACAAAGAGGATCAAAACAAAGAACCAGAAGAAGACAACTCCTGTATCAAAAGCCTCCAACAAAAATATGAATTGGTCACAGGCCATAGAAGAGCTCAAGAAGGATTTTGAAAATCAAATGAGAGAAGTGGAGGAAAAATTGGGAAGAGGAATGAGAATGATGCAAGAAAATCACAAAAAGCAAATCAACAGCCTGCCAAAGGAGACCCAAAAAAATACTGAAGAAAATAACACCTTTAAAAATAAACTAAAGTAAATGACAAAAGAGGCCCAAAAAGCCAATGAGGAGAAGAATACCTTAAAAAGGTGAATTGCCCTGATGGAAAAGAAATTTCAAATTTTCACTGAAGAGAATAATTCCTTCAAAATTAGATTGGAGCAAATGGAAGCTAATGACTTTATGAGAAATCAAGATACTATAAAACAGATCCAAACAAATGAAAAAATACAAGGCAATGTGAAATATCTCACTGGGAAAACCACTGACCTGGAAAACAGATCTAGAAGAAATCATTTAAAAATTATTGGACTACCTGAAAGCCATGATAAAAAAAAATCCTAACCCATATGTACAAAAATATTTATTGCAGCTCTCTTTTTGTTCACAAAAAATTGGAAATTAAGGAGTTGACCATCAATTGGGGCTAAACAAGTTGTGGTATATGAATGTAATGGAATACTATTGTTCTGTAAGAAATGAGGATCAGATGGTCTTCATATTTACCTGGAGAGGCTTATACAAACTGATGCTAAGTGAGAAGAGCAGAACCAGGAGAAATTTCTACACAATGACAGACACAACATATGTGTGATGATCAACTTTGATAAACTGGACTATTCTCAGCAACACAAGGTTATAAGACAACTCTAAAAGACTCAGGACGGAAGGAGATGTCTATATTTAGAGAAAGATCTAGCAAGAACAGTTTAAATGCAGACTGAAGCAAACTACATGCTCTCTTTCTTTTCCATATTTGGTTTTGTTTCCTCTTTCCCATTGTTCATTCCATTGGTTACAATCCTTCTATACAACCAGACTAATGTCCAATGTGAAAGTATTTGCAGATTGTATATTTGATTGCATGCTGCTATGGGAGGGGGGGTGAGAGGGAGGGCAGAAAATTTGAAACTCAAAGGATTGTGGAGCTGAATCTTGTAAACTAAAAGTAAACAAACAAATCAATTAAAAAAAATTTTTTTAAAGAGCCTAGACATCTTTCAGGAGATTATCAACAAAAATTGCACTGATATTCTAGAACCAAAGGGCAAAATAGAAATTGAAAGAATTCACTGCTCACCTCTTGAAAAAGATCCCAAAAGAAAAATTCTAGGAATATTATAGCCAAATTCCAGAGTTCCCAGGTCAGGGAGAAAATATTACAAGCAAAAAATGTGATAGAATTCTTCTATGAATCTATTAGGTCTAAGAGTTTTTTTCCTACACAAAACTAACTGTATGACCTTGGGCAAGTCATTTAACCTCAATTGCCTTGCCTTCCCCCCTCCAAAAGAAAAAAGCAAAAAAAAACAAGTTTTTTTTTCCTTTATACTTAGATCTATTTCTTTTTCTAATATCACATTATTTAAGATCTCTATTTGTTTTTCTGATAACTTGGATATTTTATATTTTTGGATATTCTTCTAGTGTCCTCAGTTTTGTTAGCATATGACTGTGTATAATAGGTTCTGATTATTATTTTTGTTTCTCCTGATTTTGCTGTGATTTCATCTCACTATTTTATTGATTTGGTTTTCTGCTTTCTTATTTTTAATCAGACTAGCTAACAGTTTATCAATTTTATTAGTTTTTTCAAAGAACCAGCTTTTAGTTTTATTTATTGCTTTATGGGGTTTTTTTGTTTCCAATTTATTTCCCCTGTAATTTTTATTTTTATTTTTATTTTTTTGCTTTTTGAAGGGAGGAAGGTAGGGCAATTGGGGTTAAGTGACTTGCCCAAGGTCACATGGCTAATTTTGTGTTAAGTATCTGAGGTCAGATTTGAACTTAGGTCCTCCTGACTTTCAGGACTGGTGCTCTATTCACTGTACCACCTAGCCATCCCCACCCCTCTAATTTTTAATATCTTTTGTACTTACTTTAGTTTTGTTTATCTGTTGATTTTCTAATTTTAAAAAGTATACGTTCAGTTTATTAGTCTTCTCTTTTTCAATATTGTTAATTTATGATTGTAAGGATATAACTTCCCCCTTGAAGACTGCTGTAGCTGTATCCAGAAATTTTAGTACGTTGTTTCATCATTATCATTTTCTTTTACATAATTATGAATGGACTTTGATATTCAGCAAAGATGTTACATCCATTTAATTACTCCATCAGTTCATAAATCTTGCATAAACACTTGAGATGGATAATAAACTTAGTCTATAATTGAATAGAATGGTATCATTTATTCTTTTTTTTTTTGCTTTTTGGAGGGCAATTGGGGTTAAGTGACTTGCCCAAGGTCACATGGCTAGTTTTTGTGTTAAGTGTCTGAGGCAGGATTTGAACTCAGGTCCTCCTGACTCCAGGGCTGGTGCTCTATTCACTGCGCCACCTAGCCACCCCGATATCATTTATTCTTAAAAGCTAAAGAAAAAACCCACAAGTGTGACATTTCAATTACCAAAAAGGATTTAAGGTTTCAGGGTGGGTTTTAGAAAAGCCGTTTTTTTCTTGATTTCAATAAAATTCTAAAAAGTACTTGGAATACTGCTTTCTGAGGCAGTATGCTCAGAACCAGATGTTTTGGAGAGAAATCGTGGGAGGCTGTGAGTAGATACTGGGCTTGGTTTTCAGAACATTCTGGAAAGAACAAGATGGAAGATAATTAAGAGTTTCTGAGTTTGTTAGGGGTAGAACTTCCCTCCCCCGAGGCTCTGAGGCTCTGAGGGGATAGGAAGGCATGAATGAAGTGTTCCTCTATGGCATTTAAGCAGGACGTCTCTTCCAGCTCCTTAGAGTCTGAGCATCACTGACAGTTGTCATCACTCCGTCTGTGCTGATCAGCTTCTACTTCCATTAAGGGTATAGTCTGTTTCTCCTGTTATTGAAATAGTGAACTTTTTTTTTTTTTTTAACATGCTAGTCTTGGATATGTAATCACTTAAGGAGCACTGGAAATGGAGGAAGGTAAAAATGATCTGGGATAAAAATAATAGATTATACATCACTGGGCTTTGCATAGAATCCAGGGGATAGAGGAAATGCCTCTGGGGGGCTGCCTCACCAGAACTAGATTCAGTATGCAGCATAGAGGGTCACCTTCTATAGCATCATAAGGGGCCAACTCTCTCTAGCTAGCTGACAGTTGTCATGGTCTTTTTGAATGCAAGCATGGGGAAGGAAACTAGTTGTCCCAGATATTTTTGTTCTTCAAGCTGGAGAGGAGGTCTGTTCTTCTTGATCTCCATGCCTTTTCCTCCTTCTTCCCAGAACACTCACTAAACCAATCCTGTCACATGTCCTCTCACAAAACATCTAAAACATCCAGTGCTGTGCATCAGGGAATTGCCATGTCTCCCAAAACAGGGTTATAATGTCATTGAATGCCAATAAAGAACTAGACACTCTGCTGGGCACTGAGGATACAAAGACAAGAACTAAACAGTTCCTATCATCAAGGAGCTTACATATTACTGGGAGAAACAATATTACATTGATAAGTGTAAGGCAGGTAAACACACAGGAGGGCTGCTAGAACAGGTTTTTTTCTTGATCTGGTCAGATAGGAAGAACAGGAAGACAGTTTCAGAGGGGTTAATAATCATATTTTATTCTAGTCTAGTCTCAGAAGGGTTGTTGATAATGGGAACACCAACTCCTACAGCATTTTCTATTCACCCTTCTCACAGGAGCTGGTGTGAAGGAAAGGCAACTACCCCCCTGTGTCTCAATGGAGTCAATCAAGACAGGCACAGATTGTGCATCCCCTAAATTCCATCAAGCCTCAATGGGGCAAGTTGAGGCAAACACAGATTCCTCCCAAGCTTTGATGGGAGCCAATCAAGGCACATACAGCATTCCAGCTTGTGCATTCAACCCTAAGATTTTCCCACTCACAAAACAGTGCCCACTAACTGCATAGAGCAACAGACAAAGAAAGCATATTGCCAGCAGTAGCCTTACAAGTTTGCATTATCTCACCATTATATCTTATTGCACAGTTGTAGTGGATATTTACAATTTAAGCACAGATGTTTATATTATTTATCATCATATAATCATCATGCTTGCTGTGCAAGCATGGTGGAGATGTTTTGAATTATGATTATAAGAACTCATATCTAACACCTGGGAACAAGAGATTTTTATGGGTATGGATCCTGGGAAACTAAACTCTAAGAAAGAATAACAAAAATTCACCTTACACAAACTAAAATCCACCTTACTTACAATGAACAAAGACAAAATATTAACAAAGGAAATACAAAGTATTTCTAATGTGAAGGGAGAGCACCAAGAGCAAGGGGGGTGGATCAGGATGCACCTCAGGAGGGAGGTGTCTCTGGAGCTAAACCTTGAAGAGAAGTAGAGACTGTGACAGACAGATGCAAGGCAGTAGAACATCCCAGGCATGGGGGTAAGCCCTTGCAAGGGCAAAGAATCAAATGATAGGATGTCATGGATGGTGAAAATCAAGTGTTTCAATTTGAAAAAGTAGGCAAGGATGGGTGAGGATGGGTTGGCATTAATCTGAGAATAGATTTAAAGGCCAAAGAGAGGAATTTGTACTTTATCCACAAGGGATTCGGAAGCCACTGAAGCTTCTTAAGCAAGGGAACAGGAATGGCCAGACGGGTGCTCTAGGGATATCAATTTGGCAGCTAACTGGAGGATGGATCAGAAAGGGTAGAGTTAAGGGCAAGGAAACTGATGAAAAGGCTATGACATAAATTAATACAGGAGAGGATTCTGGGAAGATGAGGAGTGGGTCAGAAAACTTTCAACTTTCCAAATTTCCTCCACAAAAAGAGAACATCACCTCAGAGAAGCAGCAATAAATATGGGGTAAAGCAATTAATTGTCCTCCTTAAAGAATTTGAAAAGACCCCAGGAAAGACTCGACCTTCAGGGGCCAGATTTGGACTAAGGGAAGTGAAAACACCTCCAGGTCCACTCTACAGAATCTACAATTGAGCACCCTGGGGCAATTGGGTTGAGAAGCAGTGTCAGCCTTAGAAACTTTCCTTTTGCAGACAGCTTGGGGGTTTGATAGCTGAGGAGAAGACTGAAGAACCTTTCTCTGTGTAGGGACACCAAGCACAACTGTGCTGACCAGGTGCCTCTGGGGCTGTAGCACACACCTGGTGAGTGTAGTAGTGAGGGTCAGGGACCCTGTTGGCTGTGGGCACTTGCAGGAGAGCAGAGTCCCTGGTTTCAGTTCCAGGGTAGAGAGGACAGCCTTAGCTTGCAGCCACTAGAGGGAGTGCAGGGAGCAAGATCATTTTTTGGGACATTGTAGCTAAGGGCCCTAGCTGTGGAGAGGACAGCCCAAGGTTAAGCCCTGGGACAGACCTCAGAAAGTAACAATAAGAAGGACTTGGGACTTGGGGCAACATTCTCCATACCTTGAGACTACAACTTGATTACACTAATAATTGTTAAAAATAAAACAACAACAAAAAATGAGTAAGCAAAGGAGGAAAGAACTCAACTGTAGATAGTTACTATGGGGATAGACAAAATGTTGGTTTATATTAGGAGGAAGATAATGGACGTAAAAAAAAAAAAGGCACTGTTTTTTTTTTTTAAAGACCACAGATCTTTATTATATTTAGCTTGGTTTAAAAGACTCTATATGTACTAAATTCATTGTTATTTTCAAAACCATCCTGCTTGTCTGTGTTTCCATCTGAATTTCCTTCTGTGCTTTCCTAGGCATCTTAAAAAATGCTCTAGTGGTCCTCTTCTGTTTCTTTTCTTTTTTCTTTTCAGAATTTATTTACTTATCTTTAGTTTTCAATTGTTTTTAAAAATTTTTGAGTTCCATATTTTCTCCCTTCCTCCCTCCCCACACACACCCATTGAGAAGACAAGCAATTCAGTATGTCATACATATGTAGTTATGCAAAAACATTTCTATAATAGTCGTATTGTGAAAGATTTAACTATATTCCCCTCCATTATATCCTGCTCCCTACTTATTCTATTTTCTTCTTTGACCTTGTCCCTTTTCAAGTGTTTAAAGTCACTTCTTTTTCAATAAGAAATGTTAAATGGTCCCAAGCTCAGAAAGAATTTTTGGAAGAACTTAAAAAGGACTATAAAAATCAAATAAGAGAAACCAAGGAAAAATTAGGGGAGAAAAACAATCTATGAAAATCAAGAAAATTATGAAAAGAAAGTCAACCAACCTGTAATAGACAATCAAAAGCTTAAGGAAGAAAATAATTCCTTGAAAACTAGAATCAGGCAAGGAGAAGCTAATGATATTCTAAGGCACCAAGAAATCATAAAACAAAATCAAAATAATAAAAAAAAATAGAAGAGAAAGTGAAACATCTCATTAGGAAAACAACTGATTTGGAGAACAGATCAAGGAAAAATAATATAAGAATAGTAGGACTATCTGAAAATTATGATGAAAAAAATTTGATAGAATATTATAAGAAATTATCAAGTAAAATTGCCCTGGAGTTCTAGAACAAGAAGGCAAAGCAGAAATCCACTGATTATCACCTGAAAGATCCCAGGAGGACAATATACAGGAATATCGTAGTTCAGTTTTAAAGCTCCAAGGTTAAGGAGAAAACATTGGAAGTAAAAAGAAAAAAAAAACAATTTAAATATCATGAAGCTACAATAAGGATTATACAAGACCTAGTAGCTACTAACTTGAAGGACCATAAGTCTTGGAATACTATATTCTATAGAGCAAAAGAGCTGGAGTTGCAACCAAGGGTAACTTATCCAGCAAAGTTAGTATAATACCGAATGAAAAAATGAATATTTAATGAACTGAAAGGTTTTCAGGTTTTTGTGACAAAAGCCCAAGAACTTAAGGGAAAATTCAATATATAGCATCCAGGAGAAATGTAAGGTAAACATTAAAATCCAATTATAAATTGTTTACTCCCTATATGTGAAAATATTAACAGTACTCTTATGATTGTCATCATTATTTGGGAGTTTGAAAGAAAGGCTTGGGCTGAGCTGAGTATGATGGGGCTAATAAAAAAAATAAAACTGTAGAGAGAGATAATTAGAAGTAATTATCTCATACAAATGAGACATAAAAGGAAAAATTGATGCAGAAGAAGGTAGTGGGTGTGGAGGGGTGGAACCTTACTCTCATCAGGAATAGGTTAAAGAGGGAAATTGTGTGTGTATATATATTTAAAATATATGTAAATATATATGTATATACGTATATATGTGTGTGTATATATATATATTTACACACACATATCTCTAGAAAAGTATAAACTTCTAAATTCAGAAAGAAATAAGACATCAAGGAGGGAGGATAAGGGAGGAACTTTTAGAGGGGTGGGTAGGTTGAATAATAGGAGGGCAAGAGAGTGAATAGAAGTAAAACAGAGGAGTGAGGAAAAGATAGGGTAAATCAGGTGAGAAAAATAGTGAGGAAAAATAAGAAGGAGGAAAATGCACAAGTAATTGTAGCTTAGAATGTGATTAGAACAAATTTACTCATAAAATGGAAATGGATAGCACATTAAAATTTTGAATCCAACAATATGTTGCTTTCAAGAAACATAAGAATGAGAGGTGTACACAAAGATAAAATAAAGGGCAGGAGTAGAATTTATTATGTAAAAAAGCAGGGATAATAATCATGACCTCAAAGTGAAAGTTAAAATAGATTTAATCAAAAGGGAAAAACAGAGAAACTATGTGTCATAATATTATTCAATATTGCTTTAGATCATTTAAAATACCTAGACAGTATAAAATACACAAATGTATACCTGCCAAAACAGACATAGGAACTATATGAACGTAAACATAAAAAACTTTAAACAAACTCAGATCTAAATAATTGAGGTAATATTGTTCATGGGTAGGTAAAACCAATGTAATTTTTTAAATGACGGTTTTACCTAACTTGTCTATTTATTCAATATCATCCAAATTAAATTACTAAAAAGAAATTTACTGCATTAGAAAAAATAATAATAACAAAGTTCATTTGGAAGAGTAAAAAAAATCAGGAACTTCAAAGAAACCAGGAAATAAGATGTAAAGGAAGTAGATTCAGCAGTATCCAAACTTAAACTATATTATGAGGAAGAGCATTATTGAAGTGTAAAAACGATAATTTTTATTTTAAATTAAAATTTTCTTGTATAAGTAAAACCTATGTAGCCAAGAATAGAAGGAATGCAGAACACTGGGGAAACCTTTCATAGGCAATCTCTCAGGTAAGATGTGAATGGTTGGAATACTGTTGTGCTGTAGGAAATATGAGCTGGTTGATTTAGAAAAAGAGTTAATGTAAAAAAAAATTTTTTTTTAAATAAAAGAGGCAGCTAGGTGGCACAGTAAATGGCCACTGACCCTGAAGTCAGGAGGACCTGAGTTCAAATGGGATCTCAGACACTTGATGCCTAACTAGCTGTGTGACCTTGGGCAAGTTACAACCCCAGTTGCCTTGCTTCCCCTCCACTCCCCAATTTTTTTTAAATTAAAAATTAAAAGAGACGATGAAAGCCTGAACTAGGATAGAGGCTGTGTGAGTAGAGAGAAGTTAGGTAGGAGCAATTTTTATGGAGGTTAAATCTGCTAGTCTTGGCAAATGATTGGAGGTGTTGAGAGAGAGTGAAAAGCTGAGGAAGACTCCAAGGTTGTGAACCTGGATGACTGGAAGGATTGTGGCACTCATTGGTAGGGGAAAGGGGTAAGACATTTGAGGGAAGATGGAAGAGATACATGAGTTTTGTTCTGGACATGTTGAGTTTGAGACGCCTTTGGAACATCAAGATGTAGATGTTCAATATGAAGCTGGTGATAAAGGACTGAAAGAGAAGAGGACTGGACATGATGACTTGGAAGTCTTGTGCATAGAGATGGAAGCTGATAACATTATCAAAAGAGTATAAAGAGAGAAGAGGAACTCTGCTTAGAACAAACATCTGTGGACATGGAGGATGATCTAGAAAAGAGAGATTGAGAAGGAGCAGTCAGGCAGATAAGAGGAGAACCTGGAGAGAAGTGTTACCAAAACTCAAGAAGAGAATATCCAAAAAGAAGGACTGAGAAAAGGCCATTTGATTAGACAATTAAGAGATATGTTGGAGACAGAACATTTTGTAACATTGGAGAGAGCAGTTTCAGTCAAGTGGTAGGGAGATAATTAATACACAATGCTTCCAAAAGGAATTGGTGTAATGTTAATGGGATTTAAGATCTTCCCCAACCATTAATAGGACTCATGTGCAACCCATTAAGGAAGGCTTGCTTAGGGGAGGCTTGCTTGTAGGAAAGTGTTCACACTTTTTGTTAATTTCTAATTAGAGAATCATTAGGGTTGTGATGTCCCGTGGCTCTAAAAAGGGTATATATACTCCAAGGTTAGTATTTTGCTTTGGAGCTCACTCATTGGAAGAGTGTTCTTGTGATTTGACCAGATGAGACTCTGGGAAGCTATTTAGGAGCCCCCCAGCTTTGAAAAACCCAGATTTTGGTGTTTCTCTCTTTGATAACAAGCCATTGAGTACAACAGAACATTCAAGGCAAATAGTCATCAACAAAGTCAAATGCTGTAGAAGAATTAAGAGGAATGAAGTTGTTGGATTTAGAAGTCAGAAGATCATTGGTAATCTTAGAGAAAGCAGTTTCAGTCAACTGGCAAGATTGGAAGGTTGGTTGCAAGGGAGTAAGAATGGAGTGTGAGGTAAGAAAATGGAAGCAGCGAGTATAAGCCATTCTTTTGGGGAATATGGAAGCAAGAAGAAACATAAGAAAATAGTCTGTGGACATGTTAGGGCCAAAACTTTAAGGATGAAGAAGAGCAGGGCATGTTTGTAGGTGGTAGGAGAAAAGCTAGTAGACAGGAAAAGATTGAAGGTGAGTGGGAGAAACAAAAGGGATGGTCAAGGTGGAGAGCATGGGAAGCTTCTGGAGGAAATGGGAGGTGATAGAATGAAGACTATGTACATGTAGGAGTGAGCTTTGACTAAGAAAAGCTTCTCCTCTTTCTCTGAAGTGGGAGCAAAAGAGGGAAAGAATGGATGTGATTGAAAGGGTAGATGATAAAGTATTATTAAACTCTTCAACTATAGGGTCAAGTGGATTTCAAGGGATACAAGGGATTCCCAAAGGAGAGGTGGACTATGAACACGGCAAAGGGTTATAAAGACAAAGAATAAATTTAGGAAGGGCAAGGTAGAATGAGATAGTCTAGGAGTTTGGAGGCTATGATCAGAGAAAAATTTCAGTTCTAGATCATGGAAGCAGGACAATTATGGGTAATAGTAAACCAATCAACAAGTATTTATTAAGCATCTGTGATGACAACATCTATATGACAAGCACTGTGTTTGATACTGGAAATATAATACAATGAATGAAATAACCCCTTATTGCAAGGAGCTCACATTTTGATGGAGGAGACAAAGACATATATAGGTATATAGAGAATAAATATAAATACAAAGTAATGTTTTAATGTACAGAGGACAGCTAGGTGACACAGTGAATAGAGCACCGGCCCTGGAATCAGGAGGACCTGAATTCAAATTCAGCTTCAGACACTTGACACACTTACTGTATGACCATGGGCAAATCACTTAACCCCAATTGCCTTGCCTTCTCCCCTCCAAAAAAAAAAAAAAGGAAAAAATGAAATACAAAGTAATTATATAAAAGGTAGCTCAGGAGAAAAGCCTCTAGTAGTTGGGGAGTATCAGCAAATATATTTAAGTAGGTATATTTAAGCAAATCATGCTTGAGCCATGTCTTGAAAAGAGAAAGGAGTTCTATGAGGCAGAGGTGAAGCAGGAGTACATGTCAGATATGGCAGTCAGGTGAAATGGAAGAAAAGTAATTTTGACTGGATTATAGACTTTGAGGGTGTTTGGGGAGAATAATATCTAATGAGACTGGAAAGATAGATTGGATGAGGTTGTGAGGGGCTTCAAAATTTTTTCAGTATTTATATTTTATCCTAAAGGCAACAAGGAGCCATTGGAGTTGACTGAGTAGTGAAATAAAATATGATCATATCAGAACTTGAGGAAAATCCCTTTGGCAGCAGTGAAGGATGGATTGAAGGGATAAACTAATTAGGGGGCTGTTGCAATGATCTAGATGACAGGGAGTGAGAACCTGAAGTAAGTTGATACACTGTGAGGGGGGAGGAGTCAAATGATAGAGATATGAAGGTTGAAACTGTAAGATTTGGCAACTGATTGGATATGTGGGTTGAAGGAGAGTAAGGAATCTAGAATAATGCTGAGAGAAATGATTATTACTACCCAATAATTTGGGGAGTTCCAGAGTTCTCTCCTAAAGTCCAGATTTTTTTAAAGTTCAGTCTCTTGAAGGGTACTGCTGATCATGACATTGGATTTTCTTGTTCAGGACCCCACCCTAGTTTGGGTGTGGCATGCATTCTTTGAATAGATATACCTAAACTAAGAGGATGGTCTTTGTAAAGTAATAGTTTATCTGTAAAAAGTGACATGACATCACTCTCAGCCTCTCATTTTTGTGTCAACCAGTTAGAGTTGATTGCCATTATTCTTCTAAAAGAACACATAAGCTCTGAGCCCACCCCCAGCATGATTATCCTTGGTCTAAGAGAGACAACCAAGTGACCATTTTTTCATTAATAATGTGTTGGCCTTATTAGTGAAATGACTGAGTTACCTAGAAACGATGTCTCTCAAACCTTTTTAATTGTCACAATGCTAATTAAAACCCGACACAGAAAGGATGGTAATGCCTTTGACAGATATAGAGAAGTTTGGAAGAGGGGAAGGTTTGGTAGGAAAGACAATGAGTTCCTTTTTAGACATGTTTGAGTCAAGTTAAGAGTTTAAGTTTAGGTATTTTAAGAGTTCAAGATGTCAAGACTGGCTTACAGGGCAGCATAAAAACCTGCAAGCAGTCAGTTACACTTTCGCTCATCACAGTTGGGCAATGAACAAAGGGAAGAATGCAGACATCAACAATGACCAAAGACAGTCAACAGCAATCACCACCATCACCACAGCAATGGTGATGACCACAATGACAGTACCAGCAACATGAGGAATAATGAGCTCAAGACAGCTAGCAGTACAAACATTATCAATTTAGGCAAGATTCCTGGTAGAAGGAGCTTCTCAGAGACTAAAAGTCAGGACTTAAACCTTCCATGGTGCATAGAATATCTAGGTAGCCTCCAATGTTTTCCTTATTTTTATGTATCTCCTATATTCCCTATACTCTCTCCTACTTGATGTATTCCATCAGGCCTAGTCAGATCAATTACCTTATGTACCATATGCCTGAGCTGTCTCTCTTCCAGGATCAAATTTAAAATATGTCATTTAGTACTATCATTAAAAAAAAGTTTAAGATGTCTCTAAGAAATTCAATTTTAAATGTCTAACAGTCAATTGGTTATTCAACACTGAAGCTCAGGGGAGAAACTAGGAAGAAAGTAGTTAACAATGTTAAACTCAAGTAGATTGGGAAAGATGAAGACTGAGAAAAGCCCATAAGACCAATGAAGAGATTGTTTGTAATTATGGAGAGAGCAGTTTGAGTTGTGGGATGAGGTTGAAAGGCAGATTGCAATGGGTTGTGGAGTAAATGAAAGCCTCCATCTTGTGGTAAGGAGACAGCTTTTTCAAGGAGTCAAGGGGTTTGACTAAGAAAGGGAGGGGAGAAAAAGGACAATAGACTGAGGGGATAGTAGAGTTTATTGAAGGCTTTTAAAGTATTAGATATGTTTGAAAACAGTTGTGAAGAAACCAGTAGATAAGAGGTTAGGGAGAAGGATTAAATGAAGGGGCAATCTACTTAGAAAAGACAGGAAGCATAAGTTCTTCAAGGGTAAACTGGCCTTGGGAAGGAGAACTTACTCATTGTCAGGGACAGGAAGAAAGGGAAGAGAGGGGAAATGTTTTCAAGGGGCTTTGAGATGAAAATTGTACTTTTTTGTGCAGAGAATTATGGGGGAAGATAATGATAGCAATGCTAAAAAAGAGGAGGGAGGGGGCGGCTAGGTGGCATAGTGAATAGAGCACTGGCCCTAGATTCAGGAGGACCCAAGTTCAAATCCAGCCTCTGACACTTAACACTTAATAGCTATGTGACCATAGACAAGTCACTTAACCCCAATTGTCCTCCCTTCCCCCCTCCAAAAAGCAAAATAAAAAGAGGGGAAAGCATCAATGAAATATTAGAAAGACACATAAACCATGTTAGACCTATCTTATGAAATTTATCATAAACATAAAAAGGTTGTGCTATATACAGAAACTTAAGTGGTTTCATACATAAATTTCTTATTTTTTGTATATGAAAATATTCACATTTGTTGATGCTTATTAGATTCAAAATAATAAAGAAACTTTTTTTAAAAAGCATTCCTACCTAATTCTTTGTGGGACTTGAGGAAAGCAGCACTGAGTACTGGAGAGCATAGGCTCTAGAATGTCTAGAATGTGAGCCAGGAATGGACACCTGAGCAGTCTTGGCTCTCATTTTATACATACCGATGCCGGATGGGTTGGCAAGGGATTTGATTTTGGTGATTGCTGTTAGAGGAAAAGAATGCCACGTGTGTGAAAAATTTGTTAGCAATGGATCAAGGATTCCTGAAGGGTAATTAGAATGGGAGTAAAGAGCAAGATGTGGACTGTGAAGGGGTCACACTAAAGTGGATATGGATGAGTACTCAGAAAGAGAGGAGAGTGATTTTTGCCTTAAGTAGACTGAAGCTTAGGAAAGGAGCTGGAGATTTGTGTGCCTTAGGACAGGGAATGATCAATTGATGAGGCATCCCTGCCCTCAATGGTCCTGTCATAACAGACCAAGTGTAGAGTCAATGGGGGCTCTTACTATCTCTGATTCCCCATCGGCTAAGATCTAAGCTTTTAGTTGGTAGATGAAAAATGTAAGGTACTAATTATGCAATACCACTACTAGGTCTATTTCCAAAGGCGAGCAGGGAGAAAGAAAAAGAACCAACATTTTCTAAAATATTTATAGCAACTCTATTTGCGGTATCAAAAAACTGGAAATCGCTGGGACGCCCATCAACTGGGGACTGGCTGAACAAGTTGTGGTATATGATTGTGATGGAATACTACTGTGCTATAAGAAATGATGAGCTCGATGATCTTAGAAAAGCATGTAAAGACTTACATGAAATAACGGAGAACAAAATGAGCAGAACAGAGAGAACATTGTACACAGTAACGGCAATGTTGTTTTAAGAACAACTTTGAGCAAATAAGCTATTTTGACTATTATAAACACCCAAATTAACTATAAAGGACATATGAAGAAAGATGCTGCCTGCATCCAGAGAAAGAACTTATAAATAGAATTTTACATATAGGAACCAATTTATGTCTAATTGTGGCCATCTCTAGGGAGAAGGGGAAAAGGGAAGAAAAAAGAAGAAAAAAAAGAAATTTACATAATTTTTTGTATATTTAAAAGGAATAACAAGTTGTACATAGTAGATTTGCAGTTTTGTGTACAATCATCCTTTTTTTTTTTTTAATTTGTAAAATGTAGAGAACTTCCAGGAGTCTCCCCAGCCTCCGCTAATGAAATGTTCCCCTCTCCTTTACAAACTTATAAGGTCACTATGCAGATAATCAGGAGGGGTATAGTCTTATTTGTTGATGCCTCCAGACATGGTCCTATGAATAACTAAGGAAGTTTCAGGGTAGTTAATCAGCAAGTCTTGTTTGTGCCTCCTTGTTTGTTTGCACCTCCAGATGTGGTCCTGGGATAGAGTCTTAGTGAATAACTAGCCTCAGACTAAGGTAGGGAGTGATCAAGACCAAGGGAGGGTCCTTGCATTTTGTCTACATTGTTTCTGGTTACAGTAAGTTCTTCTGCTGGGGGAATATAAACCTTGTAAGCTCCTTGTATTTTTGGCTCTGTATGAAATGGCTCTAAAATAAACAGATTATGGAATACACCCTGGTCTCTTTGCTCACTGGTTGCTAGCCCACCCAATTGTGCTGGTTGCAGCAGTAAAATAAAAAAAAAA
>CM053600.1:74629936-74732939 GCA_028646575.1 Pseudocheirus occidentalis
GGTGACAAGGGAGGAATTGCAAGAGTCTAGAATTTAAAGCTATACAATCAAATACAACTGGGAATAAGACATACAGGGACGGGGGTAGGGAGACCCTCCCTGCCCTACTAGAAAGATAGAGGGGTGTCGGAGGAGGACATAAAAGGGAACAGATTGTGGGAGGGGCTTCACGGTGGGATTACTGTTTTGGGCTTGGGGGTAGGGGAAAGAAGGGGAGAAAATTTGTAGCTCAAAACTGGAAATGAATGATGTAATCAAGAAAATAAATTAAAGCTAAAAAAAAAAAAGAGTCAGTAAGTTATCCTATCAGTAGAAAGTAAAGACATCATAGGCCTGATTAGCTAGCGAACTGAATTCCAGAAATCATGCACCAGCATGAAAGAAAGCACTGGTACCACCACATAAGATTCTTAATTGGAAGGAATTTTGGAATTCATCTGGTCTAACTTCTTCACTTTGTACATAAGGAAATAGCATCTTATAGCATGCTTGCTAACTGTAAAAAAAAAAAAAAAAAAAAAAAAAAAAGTTAACACGGCCCAAATGAAAAAGTGTACCATATTAGCACAGAGGCAGTGAATCCAAACTCTTAACCCTAATAATGACAAATTTTTAAACAAATCATTCAATCAATAAGTATTTATTAATCATGTACTAAGCACTGCAAATACAAACAAATATGAAAGTAAGACTGTCTCTGCTCTGCAGGAGCTTATGTTGACCTAGGAAAGGAGTTATTTGGCACAACTGCCAAGACTCGGAGTCTGATAAACTATAGAATGGTTTGAGGTAGGGTGAGGGGTCATCTGTTTTGGGGGAGGGGTGTCTGGATCTATGATTTCACTAGTACATTAAGATTTTTTTTTCTTATTTCTTGCATCTCTTCAATCAAAAACAGCTGTGATCTCCTGATCTCCATATTTTAAGTAAAAATATAATGTCATAGTATTATCCTAAGAACAATTAAATTTATTATGAAGTATTTTTAAAACACCAAATACTACAAAAAGTTAAATGATGGTGAAGTATTGATCTAGTATTAGAAGAACTAACGAAAGCTTACCTCACGAGAGATGATTCCTGCTCTTCGTGCTCTACTTCCCAGAACAAAAGAAAACTCACTGACTTGTGCCAGTCCAGCTGAGACAATCCATTTGATGTACTGACTGCTCTTTGGCAGAATAAGGGACAAGACAAGCACTGCCAAAACAAACTTTGAGAGTAACAGTTATATTATTATTTTTGAAATGTTCAAACAAGAAACTTGCCATCAATATATAAAAACCACACAGAAAATACAGAAAGTCAAATGAGATATATATTAAACTGAGATTTCATATATGAACGCATTTTATTTTCTCAAAGTAGTATAAAATATAATTATGATTAATAAAAGTTTGAAGAATTATTACAGTGAAATCATAAAGAACAAAAGACAAATTGGGAATTGCTAAGCCACACGGCAACTTCCCATCAGCTGATGCTATTTACGCTTTTTATCTTAAAAATTTTTTATTATACATTATGCATCATGAAAATCTTTCAGAACAATTTTATAATCCTGAAAACTATCCAGTTAAAAGGTTTATCAAGTATAAAATAAAAATATTAGTCCAGATTGACAAAATATCATTAAGAATGCCCTTCAATCATCACCCTATTGTCAGGGCCTTACCCTTTAACCATGCCAAACCCAGTGCAATCTTTTGAGGATGGCATAATCCAAATCCAAATAACATCAATTACTAACCAAAAGAGTTAATCATAGTTGTTGTTGTTGTTTTTACCAACAACCAGCTTCTGTGACAAAATATAGCTAAAGTACCCAAATACTGGCTGGTGATAGCAACTAACCCCTACATTTTTTGAGGCAACATAAACATTTTACTATGAAAAACTGGGTGTTAGTTTACTTTCTTCATCCCAACCTCTGGCCTGTGGAACAGCAATGGCTCTCTCTGAATGCAGAAGACCCAGATTCATATCCTACCTCTAAAACTGACCACTTCAGAGTATGACCTTGGATAGATCATGTAACCTCCCTGGATCTCATTTTCCTCATTTGAAAGGAAAGGAACTTAAAACAGATGGTCTCTGAGATCAGACTAATATAAAACAATAGTCCAGCATGGACTTCTCTTTCTCAGACTCTCTTGAAAGCTAGGAGGCAAAGTCTTCTCTGCTGACATATGGGCTATATACAAATGAAGCATGGCATGTAAGAACTGAGATGTCAAAATAGTCAGTAAATTAAATGGATGCTAGTCAGTAACTTTGGACACCTGGACGTTTGCCAGAAGATAACCCCAAATGCAAATAACCACTAGAAGGAGACTTGAATTCTAGTCCCACCTCTGCTACTAATTAGAAAGCAACATAATGCACTGGAACAAGAACCAGGTTTGGAATAAAAGAATCTGAGTTTGAATCTTGGCTCTGATACTATCGATGTCTAATTCAGCAAAAATTTAATGTTATTGTACCTCTTTTCCCATCTGTAAAAGTGTTAGATTAGGCGACATTTAGGATTAGCTACAAGGCTACAAAGCTCGAATGATCCATCTCTACTTTGCTTTTCTTTTTCTCAATGTAGCCCAAACACCTGGATTTGAGTCTCATTTACCTCCCAGATGCCATTTCCCTTCTGTAAGTCTATCTCTTCATCTGTAAAATGGGGAGAATAATACTTGCTCCAACCATTTCACATGAGTGCTATAAGAAAAGTGATTGATAAACTACAAGCACCACGTAAATGTAAATGATTAACACTGCCAGGAAGTAATTTCAGTACTACAGAAGACAGAATTGTATAACAAAATTAAAAGGATAGTATCCATTTTACTGGAAATGAAAAATAAAGCTACTAATAAAAATTATACCTTCATTATTACCACTGACAAGGTAAGGAACATCAAAACGGTGAGTTCATATATTACAAATGTGGGAAAAACATGGAGACCTGTGATAAAAAGGAAAGAACAAATTAATTTCTTATACTTTTTCTATACCTAAATAGGCTGCAAAAGAGCTTTACTTCTAAATTTCTTTCTTTTTTTAAATTGAGGTATTTTTAGTTTTCAACATTCACTTCCATAAGTATTTCTAAATTTCTTAACAGCTAAAACAATTGTATTTATCTACACTGTCCTTAAAAGAATATCCCAAACTTTGTTTTTAACCAATAATTGCTTTAAGATAAATTGGGGGCTTGAGAATTTTCTTCCAATTCCTTCCTACCTGAATGACTAAGCAATCATGAAATATGTGATTATCAGTTCAATTCCCTGTACTTCCCCATTCTAACTAAAAAAATTTTGGTTAATTTAACTAGGGAAGTGTGTTCCCTCATCTTCTGAAAAAAAAAAAAGAATCCAGTCATGAGAAACAAGCTTATTCTAATTCTCCTTCATTAGTTTCTTGCAATCAAGATATGCTTATTAATGTCTGTCTGCAAAAAAATAATCACGAGGAAATTTAGATGTTAAAAAAATACAATATAGGATCAATATTACTATTCATCAATACTTTGTTACACTGAACTAAACCTTATACCTCATGAGAACCTATCACAGAAAACTATACTGTATCTACTGACATACTTTCTGTACTCAGTATTTATACACAAATTTGAACAGAGCAAGAAAAATATTTGCCTTGCACAACTCGAATACCATAATTCCACGCCCCTACTCCACTTTTACACAGCACTACACTTCCAACAGAGGCTTCTCTAAGTAGAATACCTCCATAAACAAATGACTGAGCATTCAGCTGCTTGACATTGGTTGACGTGAAAGAGAGCTGCTAGCGCTCACTCCTCTATTCCTATCCAGCTGATTTTTTGTTCCTATCCCTCCTCATCAGTCACATATTCCTGCTTTCCTTAGAATGGGGCCACAGGGCTGCCTATGCTCCAACTTACCTCTTCTGTGGTCAATATTCTTCAATTCAACAAATCTTTATTAAGTACTTGCTACGGTAAGGCAATATGCTGGGTTCTTAGGACACAAAGACAAAACAAATAGTTTTTGCCCTCAAAGAGCTTACATTCTCCTGGAGATACACCATTTAAACAAGTAAGTAGATACAAAGTCATTTCAAAAGAGCCAGTGCTAACAACCTGGAGAGACCAGAAAAAGACTTGTGTGGGAGGTGAAACTGAGTTATGCTTTGGAGTTCTATCAAGTGAATTGAGGGAAAACCTGTTTCAGGCATGTGGGGAGCACTTGTGAATGGAGAGCACTTGTGAATACAGAACGTCCATGTGGGGAATAGACAGGAGCCCAGTTTGACTGGAAGGGAGAAGACTATGTGAAAAGAAGTACTGTGATCTAGGACTAAAGAGGTAGTTAGACTGTGGAGGTTGTAAATGCCCAGCTGAAGAGATGTATTCTCATTCCAGATGCAACATAAAGCTATGGAAGACTTTTAGGAGGGTTGGGTGACTATAAGCTGTGCAGAAGGATGTATGGGAGAGGGAAAAATCTGGCAGCACAACGACCAAGTGGGGGCTACTCCATTTGAATGAAGAAAAGGGGAAGGACACAAGATCTGCTGCAGAGGTTTAGATAAACCAGAAATAGGAAAAGATGTGTAGGAAAAACTAGTTTGTCTTTCCTTGGAATTAATATAAGCCCTAAACTTGAAAGCTGAAGGGGAAGCCTTTTCAATTATTTACAAAGCATCTTTTTCTACATCTTCCTGAAACACATGACACCCCAAATCCTTGATTTCATTAAACCTTATCTCTACTACAATATAAGCTCCTCAGAACAGGGAACATATCTTATTCTTTTCTACATGCTCCACAGTACACAATTTAGTAGAGGAAGCACTCAATATTTAAGTGAATAAACAAGAGAAAAGTTTTAGAAGGAGATCTAGATTCTAATTGGCTTTGTCACAGATTAGCTTGGTCATTTAATTTTAAAAAAAGGTAACAATCTCAAAAATTTCTGATAGTTGCCAAGTATAGTGGCTAACAGAACTGGGATGCTTAAATAATTCATGCCTGCATCACTCCTATGCTAGAATGAAAATATCGACCAGCAAGGGAAAAGAGGAAGGGAAAAAATACAATTAAAATAGCAATTAAAAGCTCTATAGATAAAGGAGGTTTTGACAAAGAAGAAAGTATCTTAATAGAGTAGGAATATAGAGGCAGTTCTCAGGCTTTGGAAAAAGTGAATAATCATTCTTATTTTTAAAAAATCCAAGGACCTAAAAGTTATTAGAAATTAATTATAACAATAAGCAAGCATATATATTACTCACTGATAAGGTATTTAAGATAGTAAAACCAGTCTCCTTTATATAACTCTAAATCAGAGCTTTATTTAAATCACTATATTTCCAAAGGTTTTATTTGAATTAACCATTTCTTCCATAGTGTTTTTTATGTTATATATTAAGAATCTTTTTTTCTCTGTCCTTAAACCAAAAAACATTCTAGAAGAAACTTCACTTATTAAGAAATAATCATTAAGAGGGTATATTAATCATTTAGTCCCACAAAAGCATTGGCTTTTGGATTTAATGAACAAAGTTAAGGTACTTTCCTACTGAATTAACTAACATCCATTAGCCTGATATAATTGTTATTATCTTATTAGAGAGCAACATATTCCAGCCCACATTTAAAAACCCAATTCACAGATAAAAAACTCAAACATCCAGATTTCAAAATATAGAATATCAATGGATATTTAGCTCTTTGAATAGTCAACATTTAAGATACACAGGGTAAAGCCTCTTATTTACAACGCTATAATTTATACTTGATCCACAACTTTCCTTCAGACATTAAGTTTCTTTTGTTAATGTACTACGTCCTTACAACTCATTTCCACCCCAAAAAGTTGGCAGTGTCTCTACTACTAGGTATAAAATTACTCCTGAAAAGCAGGTAAAGATATTTAAAACCTTACTGAGATATACAAAGTTCTCCACAAAACATTATATGGACAGTACTTTTAAGTGCTTCACATCATGAAAGATCATCAAGCACAAATCTATAATAATCTGTCTCCAGAGAAAGTTGCTAGAGACTAGGATTCTTTGTAATCATGTAGTGTTTACAATTTACTTATTATTACTGATGTTGAGATCAAGACAAATAACAAGCATAATTTTTTAAAGTTATGCTTTTCTTGAGCTTAGGAGAAAAAAATCTTTTAAATGGAATGGAAAGTGTCACAAAGACATCTTTGATATACAGCTACCAAAACTAAGTTTCTCTGATTAAATTCCATTTTTTATAAGACTTTTCACCTTAACGACAGAAAATAAAGATATATACATACCAAAAATTTAAATAAAATATATCTAGAGAATGTAGGTATGACACATATGTTGGATAGTCTACTATGGTTAGGGGAAGATCTTATTTATGTCTACAATTAGAAGGTCTACAAATTTTGAAATGGGGAAAGAACATAAAAGGGACATAGGTAAATCCCTCCCTACTGATTCATCCAGCAGAGGAATGTTCTAGGGTACATATGCAAGAAGGGATCCGTTCCCAAAGGAATGCAATGAGACAGATACATCAAACTGCACTCAGGACATGGAAAAAGGTTTGTGTACCCCCATATTCCCTAGAGAGAAGCATGAGCACAAAGAATCAAGGGCAAGCCTGCAACAGAGCCACAAGCTTTCAGATTTTACTTGGGCTAGTGAGAGAAACACATACAGGAGAGAACTAGCGCAGAGAAGTAACCAAAACCTTTGCTAACATTATGAGTCCATGTGGACTACTGACTACTCAATTTTGGGGGAAGGCGGGAGCCACAAGAAGGAAGAGGACTGCTTATGCTCTTCGGAAAGGCAAGAATGTTTTCCTTGACTGATGAGGGTATCAGATACGATCCTTTTTTGCTTTTTTGTTAGGTTTAATAAAAATCTTTTCTATATTCAAATGTCTCATTGGTCTGAGTGCTTGTAGGAGAACAGAGCATTCTTTCTTTTTGGAAAGTAAAACAAGTCTGATGCTGACATTTCCTGGGTTTCCATGTGTTGAGACATGAACCAGACTCAATTTTTGAGAGATCCCTCCCCTTTTACCCTCTAATTTATTCTTCTTTGGTATAAAGGATTGGGGTCCAAAAAACACATAGTTTATAAGTGCCAGAAAAATAAAGATTGTTTAACAAATGAAATTAGATTGTTATGATGACAATATAAGTTACCTATAGATGCAAAGAAAATGATGGCCAAAAAGTCCCGTATAGGTTCAACATAGGACATAATTTCTTCAGTAACCATGTGACCTTGAGAAGAAATCAATGCTCCAGCCAAAAAGCACCCCAATTCCATTGAAACATCAAGAAGCTCTGTAATCTGTCAAGGAAGATTGGAAGCTTAAAGTTTACTCTTGAAGTGTACAATATGGTAGTCCTTTATTCTGAGTTTTTATTCCAAATTATAATTACAGACATAAATATTACTTTTTGACTGAATATAAATGTTTTACACAAAAAATTTCAATAGTGAAATAGCTACAAAATATTAGGATTAATAGTATTAATAATCTTATAGAATGAAATAGTTTTCTTTAAAAATGTAAGACGTATCACTTAGTAACTATGATTTCCTTAAAGAATGTCTAGATTTTAAAATATTTCATGTAAAAAAGCACCCTCCCTATTTAACTGCCAACTTCTTATCAATTAAAAAAGAAAAAAAAGGAAAATTATATATTACCAGATATCTACTGGCCAATGTATGGTGAAAAACATTACCCCATACCCAAATGGATTTTTTTCACAAAGATCTTAATCCATATTTCAGTAGTTGTAAAAACAACCTACCTTTTTAACTACACAGGTCAAATCCAAAAAGGCAGGCCAACACAATAATTTGTTCTTTTAATTGTTCCACATCTACGTGTCAAGCTCACAGCAACATTATTGTCCCTTTTAAAATTATGCTTTGATTGCATATTGCATTACATGATTGTTTCCTGGTGACTTATACTTTAGTAAGCTATAAATTCAACTATCAAATTTCTTTCTTAGAGGCTAGAGAGGACACGTTTTAATTTAAACATGGTTAAGTCACTGCTCATTTTCAGTAATGTTTCATGCACACTATGCATAGGTGAAAATTACGCTGCTTGAATGTAGGCTTTATTATCACCCAGAGTAGAGAACTAAATTTAAGGCACACATGTACTGATGTTTCTCCCTCCAATAAATTACTTTTTTCAAATGAAGTATTTTTCACTTAAGTACTGAAAATCTAGAAGGATAAGGAAATAAAACTTGATTAAAAAGAAAACTGTAAGTGCCCTTAAAATAACAGAAACATTATTCATATTAATTTGTGAATATTGAGAAATACTTTCCTGAATACATTTGAAATGTTTTTGGCCCTTTTTCTCACATCAAAATCAAAGTTTTGGAATCAAGAAAATGTATAATGCAAAGTGACTGTTTCTTTTCCCATAACTGCTTTTATTAAGCAAGCAGATACGACCAACAATATTTTTACATAATGCTAAATATGTTTTGGATAGTCAACAGCAAGAGACAATGAGAAATTATATTTTGGAAGTATTTACTTCTGAATGAGTTAAAAACAAAAAAATTGACTATGCAAAATAAAAGTGACTAGTAAAATAATATAATCTATATATTTATCTATCTTGTGTAGTGCGGTATGGCAGATCCCTGGTCTTATTGCTCAGATGACCTGAGTTCACATCCACCCTTTACCACACACTGACTGGGTGACCCTGGGCAGGTGACTCAGCCTCTCAGCACTCAAAGACTAGAAGGTGCACAGAACATTGACCTGCACTGAGACAGCTAACTTCCTCATTCTGAGAATTCTCTATACCAATGAGAGGACAAGTTCAGTTCATGGCCCCTTCCCTTTTGATTACATGTAAATCTATTGGCTTCGGATGTCAAAAAATCAGGTCAGTATGTAGCTAAGTAGTTTTACTGCTGAACTATCAGAATGGGCTGATATAAAGTTAAGCTTTCTGATATGGTATCATAATTGTAATGCAAAGCAGAATGATTTTTTAAAGCGAAGTTAACTTCTTTGATAATTCCTTATACTTAAAGTATCTATAAAAGTAAATGTTTAGAATTAAGTATTTAAATATATAAAATATTAAAAATAAAAATAATTTTAAAATTTAGCTTTAAAAAACACTTCAAATAGTTTGACAGGAGTTATGTGGTATAGTGGACCTGATTTCTTTTTTCACACATGGCTCTTAAGGGTTAAGTGACTTGACCAGGGTCACACAGCTAGTAAGTGTCAAGTGTCTGAGGCTAGATTTGAACGCAGGTCCTCCTGACTCCAGGGTTGGTACTTATCAACTATGCCATCTAGCTGTCCTGGAAGACCTGATTTCAAGGGTTGGTTCTGCCACTAATCAACTATATCACTAATCAACTTTACCTCTGTGGGCTCGAAATTTTCTTGTCTATAAAAACAAGAGGTTTGGAGTAGGTGATTTCTAAGGTCTGCTGTAGCTCTAATGTCTCTTGATCATTAATGAGAAATTAAGTTAAAAATAGAATAAGAACTGCTTAGAAAAATTTCAAACTGTATTTAAGACTATCTTAATTCTCATACAGGATATAGTGGATAAAGGGCGTTGGAGTCATAAGCCTTACCTTCTAGCTGAATGACCCTGGGCAAGTTGGATCTCCCCACCCCCCCAAGTCCTTCCCCAATACTCCTAAACTATCAAAGATCAATGACAATTTTCTGTAGTTTATCTAAATTTTTATGTAGTAATAAAAAAGAAGCCTGGTACTTCTTACTGAATCAAGAATCCAAAAGGAAAAAAAAATGAGTTCTAAATAGCTTGAATATATATATATATAGTAAAATACAATACAGTCTTGATAAGACATAAAGCCTTACAAAAGTCAACAGAAAGTAGCAGGCATTGTAAAAAGATGGGTAATTTTGTAATTTTGATAATAGCTGCAGTCTGAGGCAGGCTAGTTTTAAACTCTGAACTTTAGATAGATCATGTAGACCGGTAAAGGGCTGTGCAACTAAGGGACAGTAGGTCAGATACAGGGCCAAATAAGAAAAAATAAAAACAGGCGAAAATAAGTCAGTCAAGTAAGAAGGATTTTTTATTTTTATGTATCACTTACAGAGTCAACAATGAAATATTTTTGGTCTGTTCAAGAAAGATTATGAAAAGGAGAAAGAAGTTAAGACAGTTTTATTAAATGTGCTTCAAAGAGAAAAATATTCAGGAAGAGAAAATTATTCAATTGCCCTGATGAAAAATGAAAATAGCAAGGTCCATATTTTGAAATGTATAGGGATTCCTGAAGTTAAAATGACAAGGTATCAACAGGCTTTGACAAAGAACCTAAACAGGACAGGAAGAATGAGTCAGGTCAATGGATAAGCATTTGTTAATCCCTACTCTGTCTGATACTGTACTAGATAACAGGGACACAAATACAAAAAAACCAGTCACTGCCCTCTAGGAGGCTTATATTTGCCTGGGAAGGAATTAAAAATAGAATTCTGAAAACTTGGGTTTGGAACAACACACAATGGTGGCTTTTTTGTTGTTATTCTTTGGATCTGTGATTTCACTGGTATAGGGATACAGTGAAGAAACTCCCTACTTTTTATTTTTTCTAATTTTCCAAAATAAAAATGATGTTCATTTTAAAGATTAACAAAATACTTAAGAAGAGAGTTTTTACAACATGGCAAATCCAGAAAAATGAAAAGTGAGGCAAAATACTAGAAAGCAAAAATAATTAGCTCAAAGTTTTAAAATGAAACCTCCAGTCTTGCTTTTTGAACAATGTAATTAGGATACCTCTAAACAGATGTCTCATAGACATCTAAGCTCCATATATCCCAAACTAAATTCATTACTTTTGTTTCCAACCCCTCCCTCCTTTTTTTTTGGAGGGCAGTTGGGGTTAAGTGACTTGCCCAAGGTCACACGGCTAGTTTTTGTGTTAAGTGTCTAAGGCCGGATTTGAACTCAGGTCCTCCTGACTCCAGGGCCGGTGCTCTATTCACTGCGCCACCTAGCCACCCCACCCCTCCCTCCTTTTTAACTTCTCCTTTATGGTTGAAGGATACCACAATCCTCCCACAGTCACTGAGGCTCACAAACTAGGCATCATCTTCAGCTCACTCTCACTTTCTATATTCAATCAGCTGTCAAGTGCTTTACAACATTTCTCACACCCTTCTCTCCTTCAACATGGTTACCACACTCGTGCATGCCCACATCACCTCATGCCTAGATACGGCAACAGTCTTTTGGTTCATTTCCTTGCCTTTAAGTATTTACCTATTTTAGTCCATCTTCCACTCAGTTGTCAAACTGATCTTCCTCAACAACAGCAGTGACCAAGTCACATACAACTGTCTTTCTCCACTCCCAACACCCTCCATTCAACAAACTCTAGTGCTTCTCTATTGCCTTCAGGATAAAATAGAAAATCCTATGATTTATAAAACCCTCTGTTTATAACCTGGCCCCTTCCTACCTTTCCAGTCTTCTTATACCTTCCTCCCCTCCAAGTCCTCTGAAATCCAGAGACCTTGGTCTCCTTGCTGTTCCTCCACATAAGACACCATTGCCTGACTCTGAGCGTTTTCACTAGCCATCAGCTGTACCTGGTATTCTCTCCCTCCTCCTCATCACTTCTTGGCTTCCCTCCTTCCTTCAAGTCTCCACTAAAGTACCACCTTCTCCCAGAAGCCTTTCATGATCTCTCTTAATACTGGCTTAATAATGGCTTTCCTCTGTTGCTTATCTCCCATTTATTCTAATTATTCTAATACATATTAATACATAGGGTACCTGCTGAAGGACAGATTCTTAAATAAAAGTGATAGCCAATTTGGGAAGACTTTGGAATAGAAACAAAAATTAGCACAAGATACAAAGTGAGAAACGTTTACAAGTACTGGAACAAACAAAATAGTCCTGTGGAAAGATTTCTGGACTCAGAGTCAAGAAACCTCAGTATAAATGCTACTGGACATTTACTAGGCAAGAACCACTTATTAAGCATTTCCTATGTGCAAGGCACTGTGCTTATCAACAATATGACTGCAGATAAGTCAGTCTATTTAGTCTTCAGTTTCTTCAACTATAAAAAGAGGATGATAATACCTCTAAGGCCTTACTCCCACACAGGGTTACTGTGAGGATCAAAAGTGTAAAATATTTTGAAAACTTTTAAAGTTACTATTTAAAAAAATAAGGTGACTGTGTGAATTAATAAAAGCAAAGGAAATACATATATTAACAAAATATTCTTTTATTGTCTAATGTGAATAATTTAAAAATTATCTACATGGTCAATAGTGAAACTTTCAATAAAATTTTGTTTTTAAAAAGTCAAAGTAATCCAAGGCTAATATTGTTGTGAAACAGATACAATATCACTTAGAGCTTTGCAAATATTAAAGTACTATTAATATAGTAACTATAAAAAGTTGGTCATTATTATCCCATATTTCCTTGGAACGTTTCAACAAAATTAGACAAAACTCAATATTCTTATCATTTCCCCAGGAAACTGATTTTCCTTATTTCTATCAATGGAATCATTTTTCTAACATCCTATTTTAACCCAATTCCTTCTCTACTCTTCTCTCCTCTATATTCAACCAGTTACTATATATCCTGTCTAGTCTTTCTGTCTAGTCTCTTCCTGCCATTCTAGTACTTGTTATCTCAAACCTTGATCATTGTTATACTCTATTAACTGATCTCTAATGGTACTTTAGATTCGATCAATATTCACCCCCCAACTGGATCCCCAATGCTTTTTGGATCAAATCTAAATTCTGTATCCCAGCAGTCAAGAGCTCCATATTCCATATATAACTTCACTTCCCACTGCTTCCCCCCCGCAGATCTTTCACTCCAATCAAGCTGGTCTTACATTCTCTCCTACAGTCACAAACTTGATCATTCCCACTCCACCCCCACCTCCATCAGGGCCATGCTGATAAATGTTGAACAAGATCTCTGAGGGGGAGGGGAAAAACAAAACAAAACACTTGTACACATTTTTAAGTTCAAGCTGTATCATTAATATTTTCTCCACCTAGAATTTCCTAAGTCAGCCAGGGGTAGGGAACCTACAGCCATGAACAATCAACAAAGCAATAAATCAAGTCCTGATTTGCGGCACTTAATTTCTGAGATGTAAATATTCACAATGAAAATTTAATAACTGGCTCTCACAAACTAGTATGAGGCAGTTCTAGCACATTACTGTTACTGATTTATTTTTCCATTCTTGACTAGGAAAATGCTGTCCATTCTTCAAGGCTCTCTACTCAAAACTTTACCCTTCAATAAAGCATTTTTCAATTACTTTGGTTCACACTGATCTCTCCATGTTCCACTGTGTTTTTTGCCCATGCTATATGCCCTCATATATCTCCTGTGCATGTTTTATTTACTTACACTGTAATCTCCTCAAGGTTCTATACATAGTAGACAGTTTAGGTATCTGATATATATTGAACTGATTATATACTACCTGTAAATTGCCACTGATATTTTAATTCCTTGATATCAGCGCTTTTTTTCATATACATAAATGGCTATAATGTTTCCACTCATTACATCTGGAGGTAGTAGGTTAAAATTTTGGGTGATGAGTTGAAGATGAACATTTGAATTTAAATTCCTTGAAGAATTAAAATATGTGAGATCTTCACTAAGTTATTCCTACCTAAACTATATTAAAGAATTCTATTCAAAGAACTATCCTCTCATAATTTAGAGAGAAAAGTAGGAATACATTCAAAGACTGGAATTTCCTTTTCCGTTGGTTAGTTTTTAACTTCTTTTTGTTCAGTCATGTCCTACTTAGCAAAGATAATGGAGTGGTTTGTCATTTCCTTTTCCAGCTCACTTTACAGATGAAGAAAGTGAGGCAAACAGGATAAAATGTCTTGCCCGGGTCACACAGCTAGTAAGTGTCTGAGACCAGATTTTGAATTTAGGTCCTGACTCCAGGACTGGTGTTCTAATCCACTGCACCACCTAGCTGTCGCAGTCTTTAAAGTAAGGCTATGATGATGTGCAGATTTCAGTACATTTAGAATAAAGCCCATTAAAATCTTTAAAAGGATATGTTTTTCAATTTTCTAATTTTTATGTTTTCAAGTTACCTAGCTCAGGAATAGACTAAAAAAACTGTAGTGATGACAAAGTTTTATCTTTAAATGTCAACATTTATACAAAGTCTAAGACAGTTAAAAGTTATTATGAGATTCTTTTGAAGAGTGAAGTGAAAACTTGTTTATTTAACACATTTATAAAATATACAAAGAAGCCCAAATAAGTTGTACAGAAATACTTTCTTTTTACAAAAGAAGTGAGGAGTTCATCATTTAATAAAAGTTCATTACTGAGCTTGTCAAAAAGAATCTTATTAAGACAGTTGAAGGAATCTACTTCTAGCAGTTTAACAATGAATTATACTTCCACCTTTGAGTACAAAATTATCCTGACTTATATGATATGAGAGTTCTGTTTTTAATTACTCATTAATTTTGTCTCTCTCTTTTTTAATAATAAGGAAACTGCTAAATTAGGTCACCTTGTCAAAGAAAAAAAATTAAATTGCCTTCTTTTCCCTTCATGATAATTATGTCCTTAAAATCTCATAAAATCTATGTCCTTTAACAAAACATGAAAAAACCCATTTATCTCTGAATATCTTGTGTTTTAACAATGAGTTCTAGATTTCTGGTTATTCACTGTTTTTATATTAAAGGTAATGTAAGGCTCAATTCCATTAACCATATGATCAGTCAGTAGCTGAAAATTTTTTTGGTAGAAAGGAGCAGTCTGGAGCGGAATTTCACAGAATACCACTTCCTTTATTTCACTGCTCTCTTATCCCAATAAAAATGCCATTGTGGTTTTGTATTAGCATAAAAAGAACTTTTTATTGCCTGGAGAAACTGCATATTTATTACTTTTAAAAATTCAAATCTACCCTCAAATGACTGTACTTTATCCAAAAGTTGGCACTGTAAAACTACTTTTGTACTGCTGAACTTTTATTTCAAATGTGAAACTGTCTGAAATGAGATGTCTGAGATGAGGAAAGGACAGATTTAAAATTAGAGCTAATGTGACTCTAATTTCTCAGTAGAGCTTTTAAAATGTCAGTTTAAAAAACAAAATTCTAGTAAAGCATTTAAAAGTAAACACAGGATTTTTGGAGATTTGTCTACTGAGCTATTTTATTCTACAGATCAACAACAGACACTACAAATAATCTCTATTCAAGAAGTAATTTAATGTAAATAATTAAATAACAACCACATCAGTCCAAATATAGAACATGCTGCTCCCATCTTCTCCCTAAAATCTCATTTGTAGAAACCCTGATTGAAGTATTATTTTTCATTTATGTACCCCACCCACCAATTATTTTTTTTTAATTTTCAAGGAGTTGTCCTTCTCAGGGAATGGCCTAAATCTGGACCAATATGGTAAAGTTTAAGAGTTATAGAAGTGCTTAAGATTCTTTAATAACTAACCACAATGTAGCATTTTTCTTTAAGCGGAACATAAATCTTCTCAAATACATGAAAAAATATTTTATCACATGAAAATTACCGTTAACATCAGAAAGATGAAGGCTGATATTCCTAAAACAAGGATTTCTTTATTTCCTTTGCTCTCCACATGCAGCTTTCGATAATATGGGCCTATAAGATAAGTCTTTATAACAAGACATAGAAGAAAAACAGTAACCAGAGAAACGAGGATTTGACCAACCAGTATCAGTATTCTCAGTATTTCCAGGAAAATGCTGGAGGGAAACAAAAAAGAAAAAACGTTATTTTACCTTTAAACCCTGTTTCTCCCATTTCTATTGACATTAGTTTCCAATTTTTTTCTTTTAATATGTTGTTTCAAATTAAGTACCAGATTAACATATGTACTTACTGAATTCATCACAAACTACACATTGTTAGGACCAAAAGCCTATTGAAAAGATTTTCAAATACAAACCCTATTACTTGGGTTTTTTTTTAAGCAATATTTGATATAGCAAAATTCCTATTCAAGAAAATAATTAATATACTTTCAAAGAGCTTGTACACATAACAAGGTTTGACTTACATCCCAGAGTTACACAATTAAAGGAATCACAGCAACAAAGCAGCTAATTAAACTTCTAAGAGTCTATTCTTTTATCCTCTTTTTAAATCAGAATTCTTTATTTTCCAGTGAATTTCACTTAGTTATTAATCCAAACACATTGAGAATACTGTTTTACTTGGTCTAATCTCCCAAAGGGTACAGGGGTATGAAAGTTTCTAAGCAATTTTTATTACTATCCCAAGAACCTAAAGCATTTAACTCAGAAGTCAACAAATGTAACTAATGAAACCTGAAAAAGGCAGTTTCATCTCAAACTATGGGTGAAAAACTTTAGTCACCCATACTATAAGTCCTCAAGCATTATCAGATAACTGAAGAGTTAATCTGCTTTTTGGCTGTTCCACTCTTTTTCAGAACTTCCCCTTAAGTTAAGAGCTCCATGCTATCCTGGGGAAAGGACAGGACTGAAAGTCTGGGAGACCCAGGCTCTATAGCCACAGCTATGTTACTTGGTGCTTTTGTGGAACTCAGATTTTCAATCTGTAAAATCAGCGGTTGGAGTTCTCACTACCTTTCATCTCCAAAAGATCAAGATTCGTAACTCCTAATCAAACTTTACTTCTGAAATTCCTGTCATGTCTCATGTATTTCTAAAATTCTCTGCTGTCTACTCATGAAATCTATGAAAGTTTTTTCCTACAAATTTATTCTGTTTAAAGTCAGACATCTTTAAAATTCATGAATTATTCCATCTCTTTCAAAGTGTATTGACACTGAAGTTGGATTTTAATGGTCTAAGTACCTAGTACCAGACTGAAATTTTGCACTGGGAAAATAAAAAATACCAGTTCCTACAAGTGGTTGATAAATGCCAGATAACAAAATTTTTTTTGCATTAAGGATTATGAAAAGAAAATTATAACTAGAAGAATATTTGTGTTCCACAAGTCTTAATGGAAGGTTAACTACTTCCTAGTTCATAAAGAAAGGACTATCTCTACTACCTACTCCTGTGACTTTTGGACAAGCCACTTAACTAAATTAAACCTTTGTTTCCTCATCGGTAAAATTAGGGAGTTAGACTAAATGATCTCTGATATAACTTCCAGCTCTTAATCTATGATCCCAAGTGTGGTCTTGCAAGTCAAGTGGCAAATCAGGATACTTCAAAACATGGAGTACATATAGAAATGATTCTACATTTTTAGAAACTAAAACACACAGTTCAGTCAAATCTTCATTAACTAGTTTATATCTGAAAGTTGTATGTACACATACACAGACAAACCAATGAACATATGCTTGTAAACTGATTATATGTGTACACACACACACACACACACACATACACACACAGGGAGTGTGTGCTTGGTCCATACTAGGTACTTAAAATATTATTAAAATAAGCTCTTCTCTCTTAATTCTCTTGATTAAACTTAAAGAAAATCTAAACAAAAAACTTATATTCTCCCTTTTCATGTACAATTAAACTATACACAAAAATATATCAATATGTCAAGAATATGTAATTTAATTAATGTAGACACGCCTCCACTGACAAAAAATTGTGATTCCTTAATAACTTAGTATCCTCACAGATTTCAAAAGAAAAAATGAAGCATGCCCAGTGGCCAATCTGATAAAGAAGCTCTCAGAATTGAACCTGTCTGGTCCTCAGACAACAGAGACAGTCACTCTCTAGGACCATACTTGAAGCCATACCAGCTTGACAGAATCTGCCAGAGCTTATGTTCTACTAGAAAAGCCTTTGGGAAGCCCAGGTCTCACTTACTGGCCATGATGAGTTACTGGAATAGGTCTCTAATGTAGGTATACAAAAAATAAAAAGCCAGGCTGAGAGTGTACCCACTATCTTCATAAAACAAAATTTTCTAGTCGATAGATTTTAGAGATGAATTTATACAAAGGATACTAGAACTTCCCACAGTGTAAGTTACCATTTTTAAGCAGGAAAATTTTTTTAAAAGTGGAAGAATTTTGACTTACATTACATAGGGCTCAAACGTCAGTTGTTTTTTTTTTTCAGCCAGGTTTGGAGAACCATTTTATATTTCCTGGTTATTATTAGTCAAGCTTAAGTTACTTCCTGTACCACAATGTTGTTGAATTTAAACAAATTAGTAACAAGTCTTTCAAAACAATTATAACAGACTTACTTGAATGATATTACCACTGTTGAAAACTTTTTTGGAACTCCTTATTTGGAACTGTATTAAGAGCTTGTTATTATCTTTTGAATATGTTAGTCAACATAAGTAGTCATGCTTACTATGTGCCAAGCTCTTAAGCTAAGTGCTGGGAATACAAAGAAAGGCAAAAAACAATCCCTATCCTCAAAGGTAATTCTGAAAGAAGAAATCTCTTTGTAGAAGATATTTCTCTTTTGAGGTTTCTTTACTTTTTGGAAACAGCCAAAGGTTATTCAGAAACAAGTCTAGAGAATAAACTGGATGATCAGTCAGTGGCAATATCATTTTAGGTCAGAGCAGGAAGCTATTAAGTAATAAAACTGATACTTAAAAATAACTGAAAGTAATTCCAAAGCACCAAAAAGATTTTAAGTATTAGCTTCTGCTGACTCAGTAAACTATAAATGTATGTTACATACTTTGCAGCATCACCTAAGATGGAGGCACCTGTGTAAGAGGTGGTAGGGACCTGTTTCTGTTAAAAGACACACAGTGGCAGCTGGGATGGGTGACATCTTTAAACCTAGCAGGCTCAGACAGTCCTGATCTGTTTTCAGTGGCACCCAGGGCACCAGATACTAAGATGGAAGTGGGGACAGGACCACCTGTGGCTCTGAGAACTGGATTGGAGGCCTTGGTCTGTTTCAGTTGTCCTTTTCGGGTTCTCTCTCACCCTTCATATAACAATCTGCTGCCAAGTCCTACTGATTTTACCTTTACAACATCTTTTGGATATGCCCTTTTCTTTCTTGACACTGCCGCTACTTAAGTAGAGGCCCTCATTTCACGTCTAGGTTGCTGAAGTAATCTGCCAGTTACTCTCCCTGCTGCAAGTATCTCCTTACTCTAGTCCATCTTCCATTCGACTAGAAAAATGATCTTTCTAAAGCACAGGTCTGCCACATTACCCCTCTTCTCAAAAAAAAAAAAACAAAAAAACAAAAAACAAAACCCTCCAGAGCCACGGTGGGGAATCACATGTGCCCTTAAGGCCACAGGCTTCCCACCCCTGCTCTAGCAGATCCTTATCACCTCCAAAATCAAACAGAAAATCATCTGTTTGGCTTTAAAGCCCTTCACATACTAGCTCTCTCCACCTTGCAAGTCTTCTTGTACCTCACTCCAGGTACTCTGAAATCTAACAACCCTTGCCTCCTTGTTGTGCCCCAAACAAGTCACTTTCTCTTGATTCTGAGTCTTTTCCCCAGCTATCATCCATGCCTGGAATTCTCTCTCCTCATCTCCATCTTCTAACTCCCCTGGCTTCCTTCAAGTCTCAGCTAAAGTCTTATCTTCTGCAAGAAGCCTTTCCTGGTTGACTTTAATCTTAGAGCCTCTCTTCTGAGATTATCTCTAATTTATTCTGTTTGTATATGTCTTGTTTGTACATAGTTGTTTGCATGTTGTCTAGTCTCTTACATTGTGAACTCCCGTCTGTCTCTTTCAGTTGTTGGTATTTAGCACAGTGCCTGACACATTTACAGTTTGCCTGGTAAGCATTTAATAAAGGATTCCTGATTTGACTATTGTGAATAACAACCCTTTTTTGAATGTATAAATTTCTTGTATGTTTCTTTTTAGGAAATCAGTTCTATTATGTCATAGTCACACTTCCAGTGGCAGTGAGGCACTAGGAATAAAGGGGCTGGCTGCCCACCTTGGCATTAAAGGACTATCCTGGGATGTACTGGCTGTGTGATCATAGGCATGTCAGGGCGCCAGACAGATCTCTAAGACTATAAATTACAGATAAGTTAACAACCCACACTTTTTCACATTAATGAAATCAGAGGCTTGAATTCTGTCCCTTCCTCTCCTCCAAAGAGGTCAAACCAAAAAAGTCAACCAACCAAAAGAAGTCATACCACATACACTAATACTATAAACTGACAGTGCTGTCTGAATCATTAAATTTGTCTTTTAATCATTTATATTATTGTTACATGTAATACCCATATGTTGTAGAACAACAGTAAGACTCTTTAAATGGTAGAAAGAGTATTTGTGATTTAATCAGTAGTCTATTGAAGAGAACTCTCAGATTTAGACAAATTGTAAGGAGTTGCCTGGGGCCCCCAAGTCAGTTGCCAAAGCCATTAAGATTACATTATTATGTGAATACAGGTTCAAGTTCATCACTGTACCAAATGTCATGCTTCCTTTTAAAAGAAACCACTATGGGGGCAGCTAGGTGGCACAGTGAATAGAGCACTGACCCTGAAGTCAGGAGGATGTGAGTTCAAATCCGGCCTCAGACACCTGACACAAAAACTAGCTGTGTGACTTTGGGCAAGTTACTTAACCCCAACTGCCCTCCAAAAAAAAAAGAAAAAAAAAAAAAGAAACCATTATAGCAACATCTTCTGGGAGTACTTCTTTTTGTCATCTCACTTTTCATTTTCTACACCTTCTACATAAATTCCTTTTTTTTTTTCTTCTACCAACCTAACCCCCAAAGAAAAAGAAACCCTAGCTTAAAGTTTGGGGATTTATTTTTACTGAGATATAGAATGATGGACTTGTAAAAATCATAAGCTAAAACATAAGAGGAGATACAGATAGCTATACCCTGAAAAGATTTTCATTTTCAGAAATATTTTATGAATAAACAATCTTAAAATAATAAATTATGAGAGGAAGTATAATAAAATTTAACCTGGAATATGTATTAGCTCCTGCTTGTATAAGAGTTGGCATAATAGCTATGAATAATCCAAGCTGTACATCTTGTGTTACCAGCATGCCGAGAAGCACGCTGCTGTAGTCAATATCACCTGTTTGAAAATAAAGTATAGTATTAAAAATACAGGTTTAAAGCAGCATAAAATATCTTACACATATAAATACTGTCATGCTGACTCTGCCAGAAACTTTAGACTAGTTACTAAAAGGTCTTTCTTTTTTGGTCATATAAAAAAATGAAGATTTTAAAATGTATTTTTTCAGGCTAAAATAGTAAATATATTTCAGATTAAGATTTTAATAACGGTTCTTAGAATACTAAGTTGCTTACATCATTGACATGCCTACAACATTACGTTTTTATAAGTTAAGTAACACTGCTGAGGATATTTTTGCGTTTGAATCAATGACAAATTTTCATTCTGTGCCAGAAAGGTAGATAAGCAGCTTTCTTTCTTAATCCATATTTTGTTCTTCAAGCTAGTCAAAATGGCCCAACCTATATCTCTATTTCCAACTCAGTCTAAACCTCTGACCAAGCTCTAAGTCTTCTTGCCAGCAACAGCAATTTCCCCATGACAAAACTGTCCCTGCTTGCACAATAAACATAAAGCAAAACCAAAGTGTGTTGAAATGAAAGTAGATTTGAAGGTGAGTGGTTCAGAAATAACAGCAAAATGCTGGTAAAACTAAGGGAAAGAAGAGAGGAATTTTTTTTTAAACTAGGCATCTTATATTTGCTATTTACTTTTAAAAAAGAATCATGAACTGGCTGGATTCTGAAAAGGACCATTCTGGTTATGAATCTATTTTTTATTATACTGCATAACCAGAATTATCCTCATTTACAAATATGGGCCATGACTGCTCTGAGTCACTTTTAGAGCACCTAAATCAGGGGCCCTGAATTCACAAGTAGCAGGTTCTATTTCACATACTTAAGTTTTATGACTTTAATAATTTGCAAAATATTGGCAGTAGTACCCAATATTCAACCAAAGAATCTGACAGCCTTACTTGAAACTATTAGTTAATCAAACACATCATCTAAATATACTTCCAAAAAATATCTGAATAGTAGCAATATTTTTCTGCAAAAATGTTGAGGAAAAATTTAATACATATTTTACAAGAGATTATGTATACATGGTGACTATATTCCTAAAACAAGTCCTGCCATCTGTACCAAAATTCAACCACTATATTTTACACCTAGTACACTATCAACTAAAAAATCTTACTAAAGGTAAGCCTGACCTTGAGTAAAAGAAAAGATAACAGATTCAGAGGTGGAAGGTGACTTAAGAGTCATCTAGTCCACCCATTTTATAGAAGAGAAAGCCAAACAACAGAAAGGTAGGGCACAGAAGTTGTCAAGTGACAAACCCAGGTCTCTGACTTCAAATTCAGCACCTCCCCACCCTCAGTTGCCCTGTTTCTCTCCTGCTTTGTTACTTGGATCTCAAGGATGGTGATGGTGGGAGGGCCAGGGCTGTAAGTGAGTTTGGCTGTAAGCAAAGATGGAACTCTGCACACACATCACCAGATAAAATGGAGGCAGATCGCAGTAACATCCACCCAGTCTAACTCATCTCAACAAGTGATCCACCACAGCAGGGTTATTCCATGCTAAGTCTGGTAATCCTTTTAAGAGATTTTACAGGATTTAGAGAGCAAAATTAAAATCCAGGGTCCTTAAACACCCTGGCTAAAATTTGGACACATTTGTATGTTTGATTCTGTCATAGTTTTTCTATCTCCTTAGTACATGCTCTTAAAACTTTTCATAACTACAAAAATCCACCAACCAAGTCCTGGAAAGAGTTTTTGGAAATACTTTAGGTCAAACAGCATTTTTATCAATTCTTCTATCATGAAAGAATAATAAGCATCAACGATACCAGTGCCAGCATCATAAATCATATTTATATTGCATATACATTTTTAAAAACTCAGGACTACAAGCTTTCTAAATTTATTGGGCTGCATTTTTTAAAGACAGTACTAAATTAGAATTAGACGAATTTATAGGAGCTTAATTCTACTAGTACTACTACCAAAAAGTTTGTTAGTCAAAACCTAAGAAGAAGACATGGGTCTCTCAGTGCTTTTATCATCCGACTTAATCATTAATTTATAAAATAAATTCACTATATGTAATTGAAGAAATTCATGTAACAGTACATTACCTACCTTCTTTATCACCTCGAGCACTACCAACAAGGAACCTGGACACCAACGGTGTGCTTGATAAGGATAAACAAGTAGAAATAAAAACACTTTGTGTTGGTCTGATTTGTAAAAAGTGTCCCCACAATAAGCCAAATGAAATCATTAGGAATGTCATATAGCATGAGCCTTGCAAGGAGATCTTCCATACCTTAAAGAGAACAAATTCATTTAAATATTTTAATAACTTAATAGGATATCTCCTTTCCAAAGCCTGAGATGCTGCACACACAAATAAAACTGGATTGCACATTTATACTACGTACAGAACATATAAGCAAAATTTCCCCAATCGGCAACAAACAACTGAATATGTGTCTACTATGACCAGAAACAGTATAGTGAAATTAAAAAAAAAGCAGTGAATTTGCAAATCAAGAGATCTGAGTTCAAGCTCTGGTTCTGCAACATACTGGCTGTATTAATCTTCATGAGTCATTTAAACTCTTAGCCTCAGGTTTCTTCTCTGTAAAATGGGGATCCTGTTCTACCTTGTAGGGTTGTTATGTATATCAAATGAAGTAATCAATGTCACAGTGTTTTGCAAAGCTTAAAGTGCTAAACAAGAACAAAGTGGTACCAGCGCTATCCTGAGCATTCTAGGAAATACAAGATTCCAACATTTATCAGGGGCCTCCCACAAAACATGTTCCTGGAGATACAAAGATAAACAACATCACTGTTCCTGCCTTTAAATAACAATCTACTAGAGGCAGATAAGAGTATAGTATCTGTCCTCAAGGAGCACTGTGTCAGTTGGGAAGAAAAAACCATAGGCAATTCTCCCTTTCAATTATATTCACAAAAATGTTTTGATGAAACTGTGATCTCATCAATGTGGATACTCCCTCCAGTAATGCAGACAGCGCCCCATTCCCGGCCGCCCACCCTGAGGGCATCTCGTGTACCCTCCCAACATTGCTTGGAGGGAGCACAGAGAGTCCATCAGAGTCCCTGCTTCTTCTATGTAACTGAGGCACTGTTATTTCCCAGGCACATATTTCTTCATGTTGCTTCTAGGCAATTTTTCATTTGTAGTGTTATGGATTGTTCATACTGATCATTTACATAAATATGAATAGATCATGTAACATATGCCTTTAACATAATTATATGTATAATATATCCCATACAGTGACAGAGATAAATGAGGGGCAGCGCTGTGTCCTGGATAAAGAGCCGGCCTTAGAGTCTGGAAGACCAGAGTTCAAGTTCCACTTCTGACACAGAGTGGCTGTGGACAAGTCACTGCACCCCTGAGTGCTCAAGGCAGCTTAGACTCTAAGGTGCTGAGAAGGGACTCCTGATTTTTCCACTGTCCTGGTACTCCATGATGTGCAGCCATGTCACATCCCTAACACTACTGTCCTCTGTCATGTTATGTGACTGCACATCATGGAGCACTAGAACAGACATAATGAGATGGTAGCATTTTACCAATGAAATCCTGCAGATGCAAAGGCAGTGGGGTACAGTCCAACTTCAGATATACACTGGCTGTGTGATGATGGGTAACTTACTTAACCTCTCAGCACCCTACATAACTCTCCCCCCCTTTTTTTTGCTTTTTGGAGGGCAATTGGAGTTAAGTGACTTGCCCAAAGTCACATGGCTAGTAAGTGTGTCAAATGTCTAAGGCTGGATTTGAACTCGGGTCCTTCTGACTCCAGGGCTAGTGCTCTATTCACTGCGCCACCTAGCTGCCCCCTACATAACTCTCGTAAGAAGATAAGTTGCAGAGCAAAAAAAAAAAATCTTCACACAGTAAGTGCTGTAGAAGTTACTAACAAAGTTACATACAAGCAAAGAAGCACTAGATCAAGCAGGTATCAAGAATTTAAGACAAACAATAGAGCCGAGTGTTGCACTGATAACTCCAAAATATTAAAAGAAGGCCTCAGTGCATCAGGTAGATTTGCCAGGGTGAATTTATGGAAATTTGTGAATAAAAATCACAAAGAGGTAGGATCTGTACTGATGATGAGGGTATGTGGTTTCACTAGAACAGAATATGGTCAAGAGTAATTCTTGGTTATGCATCTTTTCACTTAAATACTCACCTAAGAAATCATGGACTCAACAAATTCTAAGATAGTAATTTTGTATTAATTCTACAAGAGAACACGAACTGAAAAACTGCTTCTATTTTACTTTTAAAGGGTAATTTTAACTTCAAAGTTCACAATACACTTTAAAGAGTTGCTCAAAATTGTACTTTTGTTTTGATTAGGGAAATATTTGCTGAAATGTGTTCCATGCCTGTGATCCTGGCAAAGATATGATGCAGCATATAAATCTTAGGCCCTGCCACAACGGCCTTCTAATCTAGTACACGAGATATGTGATTTCAATAATAATTTCAATCTAGCCTATAAGAGATATGATGTATCTGCCAAATAAGTGATACTAAATTAGCAAAGATACTGAGAACAAGGAGGCAGCATGACACAGCAAGACCTGGGTTCAAATCCTGCTTCTAACACTTATTACCTCTGCAATCTCAGGCAAATTATTTAACTTCCCTGGATTTGGACAGGAGGTTTGGATCATATTGCTTCTGTAGTCTTCAAGTTCTAAATCTATGATCCTAATTGCTAGAGGAGCTCAAAGAAAAGATTATTTCAGAATAGGGAAATATTTTTAAAATATTAAAATACTTAAAAAAAAATTTTAAATGGTCAAAGGATTATAAACAAGCAGTTTTCAGAGAAAGAAATTTGTTATCTATAAGCATATAAAAAGATGCTCTAAATCACTATTGATCAGAGAAATGCAAGTCAAAACAATTCTTAGGGTACCATATCTTACCAATCAGATTGGCTAATATGACAAAACAGGAAAATGATAAATGCTGGAGAAGATGTGGGAAAACTAGAACACTAATGCATTATTGGTGGAGTTGTGAACCGATTCAACCATTCTAGAGAGAAATTTGGAGCTATGTCCAAAGGGCTATAAAAATGTGCATACACTTTGCCACAGCAATATCACTTCTAGGGTTGTATTGCAAAAAAGATCATATAAGTGGGAAAAGGACCTGTATGTACAAAAATATTTATAGCAGTTCTTTTTGTGGTGGCAAAGAATTGGAAATCAAGGGGATGCCCATCAATTGGGGAATGGCTGAACAAGTTGTGGTGTATGAATCCAATGGAATACTACTGTGCTATAAGAAATGAGGAGCAGACAGACTTCATAATAACCTGAAGAGACTTATATAAACTGATGCTGAGTGAGGGGAGCAGAACCAAGAAAAACATTATATACAATTACAGACACATTGTATCTGTGATGGCTGACTTTGATAGGCTAGGCTCCCCTCAGCAATGGTTATAAGACACATCCAAAGGACTAATGATGGAAAGAGCCATCCACATCCAGAGAAAGAATTAGAGTCTGAATGCAGATCAAAGCAAACTACTTACTCTCTCTTTTTTGTTTCTGTTTCTTCTTTCTTGTTATTCGTTCCATTGGTTATAATTCTTCTTTACAACTTGACTAATGTTTAATGTGAAGGTATATGTAGAACCTATATTGGATTGCACGCTGCCATAAGTGGGAGGAGAAAATGTGAAATTCAAAAACTTGTGGAACTCAATGTTGTAAACTAACAGTAAATAAATTGAAAAGGGAAAAAAAAGAAAAATTTTAAATGATTTTATATTTTAAAAAATTTCTTTTAAAAATAAATTCTTTTCTTTTGAAATTTAAAAGTAAACTGTGAGAAGAAGCCTTATCTAATTATTAAATATTACATTTCACTAAAAGACTAAAGAGATTCCAAAAGAGTGAATGGCCACAAGGTGGCAGTAAATACTTTTGTGGCAATATGGGAACTGGTTCAGTTGAGGGTATAAAACAAAAGGCAAAAACAAAAGATGAAATGATAGGAATTGACTCAGAAACTTTTAAAGCTGGAAGGTCCAAAATGTATTTAGTCTAATCCCTCATTTTATGTACAAAGCCCAGAAGAAAGGTTAAGAATGCACAGTTAGTTTAGTTCAACACACACACATATAACGAAGGCCTCTTGTATTTGTATTGGGTATCCTGACTTTGCCCAATGCTTTTCACTAACCTGAGTAAGCAGAAGTGCTATCTATCTTTCATTAAGTAGATATGGCTGTAAGGCTACTCAGAATGAAAAAAGAAAAAAACCATGGAAAAAGAGAACATATAGAAAAGCCGAATATGTAATACTGATTCTGAGTACTTTAAAGATGTGAAAGCGGTAATTTTCAATTCTTTAAAGTTCATGTCACTTCAATGAAACCAAAGATGCTCAAGACCATCTAGTTAAAACTGCTTGCCTGAACAATATAAGTAGAATGGTTCTATTTTTGCTTAGGTGAGTTGAAATGGCATAAGTATAGGGAGTTAATTTAATTCCACAAGTATTCATAAAGTTTCTATTATGTGCAAAAGTTATGTGATAGGCACTAGGCACACAAAGCTTTTTTTAAATGACTCTTCCTGATCAGAAGGTACTCATATGAATAGAGCACCAGCCCTGGAGTCAGGAGTACCTGAGTTCAAATCCGGCCTCAGACACTTAACACGAAAAACTAGCCGTGTGACCTTGGGCAAGTCGCTTAACCCCAACCTGCCCTCCAAAAAGCAAAAAAAAAAAAAAAAAAGTACTCATAACAAAGATAGTTAAATACTTAAGATGAATATGTGCTCTTACTCCACTAACTAGTAAAAGATCACATCACACCTCAAACAACCTCCGCATAATTCATATCTGTTTTTCCATTAATCCTTTATAGAGGCTCCATCCAAAAAGCTGAAGAACTCTGTTTCAAAATATCAAGGATAAATCTTGCTATAAGATAAACCCTACTTCTTTTTCAAGTTTTACATATCCTTGGTAAATTATTTTATTCCTTTTCTCATTCACAAACCATTTTTGGTAATATAGCATAATCTACTTCCACCTATCATACATCTTACACTATCTTTTAGGTCACCTTTTAATTTTTATTCTTAAAATGAATTTGAGAAACAAATAAAAGGGTATGGTCATATTATAGACTTCTATTTTTTTTTTTTTTTGCTTTTTGGAGGGGGGAAGGCAGGACAGTTGGGGTTAAGTGACTTGACCTACGTCACATGGCTATTAAGTATTTGAGGTCAGATTTGAACTCAAGTTCTCCTGACTTCAGGGCTGCTGCTCTATTCATTGTATCACCTAGCCACTCCAAGACTTACTATTACCAAAGCACTTAGAGGACTTCTGCACAACTCATTTTGAGAATCAATAATTTAAAGTGATTCAGGACAGGCTTTACAAAAGAAGTAAATAGGAGGTAGAGTGAAGACATCAGAGTAGCAGGAAGAAGTACAGCAAATCCTATTCTTTCCCAAACTATTCCTGAAAAAGATCTAGAAAATGTAACAGACTAAATTGTTATGAGGAAATCTAAGAAAATCTCAGCAAGTCACTTTTCCAGACCAGGCTGGCAAAGAGAGACAAACAGAGAGGTCTGCATACACAGGAGAGCACTTTGTAGACTACTCTAGCACAGAGAAAGGTTATTCCCCAGGGCAGAGGAGGGCCCAGATCCACCACAGAGCCTGCGCAGCAGGAACCAACTGGCAGTTCTGAGCCATGGATGCACAGCAGACTGAGGAGGATGCCTGTGTGTAAGGAAGGTATTCCAGAGTGTCAAGACTTAGGTTATGTACTGAGCAAGAAGCAAGCACAAGCTGTGGGACTTCTACCCTAGGAACATAATGGGGACTCAGTTCCTCTAGCCCAACCTAAAGTCTGTGGCAAAAAAGCCAGGCTAGGAACCTCAGACGAAAGGGTGAGCTTGCAGTTCTGTCTCTACAGACTGGCTAATAATGGCTGACCATAATGGCAGAATACTCAAACACCAAAAGGTGGATCATGGGGCGATTTGCTGGAGAAGATAGGACAGAAGTCACTTAAACATGTAGTTACTTTCATTTAGTAACTTCTGTATTGCTAAGAAGCGTTACCTCTTCATTTGATCAAGTATGAAGGAGAAGACGGTTGGTGGAGATCTCTAGGTTACGTGAGATGAGGAGGACAGAAGAAGAGCAAACTATTGGCCAATGTACATATGCGTGTGTATATGTGTATGCAATGTGGCAGAGAGGGAGGAAACAAACTGAGGAGTAGCTCAGCAGAAGCGGAATGGAAGCACTTTAAAGGCAAAAATAAAGTCTTTGAAATAGCAGCTTTTAATTTACTGCTAACTTAATTTCATTTCCATTGCTAAAGAACACAGTACTGAAAGGAATATTTATTAGGGTAGACTAGAAGAAAATAACCACCTCCTTGAACAATTTTAGCAACCCTTTACCACTACTCAGTTTTCAAATATTTTTAAATCATATAATGTATTTTAGAATTACTTATAGGGGTATATGCCTACCCCTACAGGGTAGAATTTTATTTCTATTTGTCACGTAGTTTCTGTAATGGGAATCTGAAGCTCTTTCCTACCCCTCACCCCTTTGCTTAAGTGGCTCCGAGAATGTTCACTTGGAGCCTGTGGCAAGAAGCTTGTTTTTTTGGGAGGAATGGCCACACTTTGTTGCTTTGTAATTGGACAGTGGGTAAAGAGGGCTGACCTAGAAGAAGCCTATATATATGCCCTGATGTGAGGCTTTGCTTTGGGGCTCACTTTGAGAAGAGTTGTGTGATTTGGCCAGATGAGACTCTGGGAAGCCATTGAGCCCCCCCCGGCTTTGAAAAACCCAGATGTTGATGCTTCCCTCTCTGGTAACTTGAATAGGTAATGGATGTGATGGTCAGACGGTTGGAAGCCCATCTGCTGATCTGTTTCTTGGTCTGTTTGTTAACTTGTGCTTGTAACTTGTGTTTGTATTCTCTGGAGTTCAGGGTGCTGACTTTTCCCCCTGAACTAGGTAAATGATATGTTTGTTTGATTAAAGAAAGATTGTTAACCCATCTTGAGTTGCTTTCCTTTAGAAAAGCAGATCTAAGAACCTGCGCTAGCAGCTGCCCTGGGTATGCTAGGGTGCTTGCTGATGCTCTCAACTTTTTCTAAAGTTCAAATTTTCAATATCAACTATGTTATTGCTCAATCACTGTCTCAAGTCTGATCCATTTAAATTTCTAGATCTCAATGATACACAGCTTCTTCCATTGGGCTGTTGCTTGCTCTCAATGTTAAGAGTTGCTATTGCTACTTAATATGATCCTTGATTTACAGTAACTCAGACCACCTGATTATGTAGTTTAAAGCATATTATACTTCTAAAGCAAACAAGTTTCAAATAGTCAAGAGGACCAGTGGTCCCAAAACACTGTACTAAGATATTTCAGGTATACAATATGCTTGGGAGAGCAAATTCTCACATACCTTTCTCAACTTTTCTGGAGAAAACTCCAAGCCAACGAGAAACAGAGTAAAGAACACGCCAAATTCTCCTAATGTTTCCACTTGCACAATAGACTATAAGAGAAAGACATAAAAATAGCATGTAAATTGAAATATAATAATTATATTAATATAAACATAAATGTATGCAGATTTAAATGCAAGCCTAATTAATACACTAATTATATTAATATATTATGAATTAAGTACAAATTATACATAACTATGTTAATATAATAAAAGTATATTTAAAAGTTAGTTACTGGTTGATTTAATGGGCCTGTCTTAATACTCTGATAAAATATAAATGAGATAAAGTTCCCATTAAAAGGAAAAATCTCCATTAATTCTTTTCAGGAACTAAAGTATCAGTAATATAAATTATATTTTAACTCTAATAGCTAAGTACTTTATTTCCAAATGTATTTTTATCAAACATTAGAAATGAACTAAACATATGTCAACACAAAGAATATAAAATACACTTTTAAAAATAGCTCATCATGTTTAAAAAGAAAATTCTTAAATTCAAAAGCATTTTTGAAACTGTTTAGAAATATAAAAGTAATGTTTTATTACCTTTTTTTTTTTTGGGAGGGCGAAAGGCAAGGCAGTTGGGGTTAAGTGGCTTGCCACAATGTCACAGTGCTAGTGTGTCAAATGTCTGAGGCTGGATTTGAACTCAGGTCTTCCTGACTCCAAGGTGAGCGCTCTAATCACTGTTTAAGTCAACGGTTCCCAACCCGTGTACTGCAACTGCTCTGAGGGTCGAACAATCCTTTCACAGGGATTGCCTAAGACCATTGGAAAATACGTATTTCCAATGGTCTTAGGAACTGAGACACTGCTCCTCTGTCTCCAAGTGGGTCCACCCACATGCAGATACTCCCACATACGAGTATTAAAGGGTCATGGCATTAGGAAGATTGAGAACCACTGGTTTAAGTACTATTGCACAAGAAACTGATACATTTTCTGTTTTCTTTGAATCAAGTGACACCAAAATATAACTAGAACACGAGGTGTGCTTTTGACCAGTCAGGTAAAGAAGGAATTTTCTTTTGGGACAGCACAGCGCATGTGGCACAGAGGACAGCAAGTTGATCCACCAACCACAAGGGCCATTCCCAGGCCTATCACCACAAGGCTGGGATCTGTCAGAACTGGGTAAGAGACAAATGCAGGGCCTGCAGCACTGGCAGCAGCTACTCCTGGGACTATCAACCCACAGGTTGGAAACTTAAAAAGCACCTATCTGAACTTCCAGGGACCAGGATGGCAGAGTGAACCCTGGCAGCTTCAATTCCCCCCTCACCCCCCGAAAACACAAAAATTACTGCCCTAGAGCAAAATTTTAAAATAGTGAAGGCTTGAGAGTCCTAGAGGAAGGCTAAAGCCCTGCCTCAAAATGGGTAAAAGATAGATTGCAAAGATAAAGACTCTAGAATACTATTATTGCAAGCAGGAGGAACCAAATTCAGAAGGAGACAGCATTGACTCCATACACACAGCTGAAGCCACAACAGAGAATATGAACTGATCTCAATCCTGGAAAGCCTTCTTAGAAGAACCCAAGAAGGACTTTGAAAACCAAATTAGAGAGGTAGAAGATAAAATGACTAATTTTTTAAAAATCAAAATTGCAAAAATAGAAAAAAATATTCAATGAAGAAGGCAGCTCCTTCTTCGAAGAAAAATGTGTGAACTAAAAATGAAATCTGAACATATGGAAAAGAAGCTTCAAAAACTGAGGAAAATAATTCACTAAAAATCAGAATCAACAAAACTGAAGCTAATGACTCTATGAAGCAACAAGAATTAGTCAAACAAAACATCAAGAATGAAAAATTAGGAAAAGAGGTAAAATATTTCAATGGAAAAAATAATTGACCTGGAAAACAAATCCAAGAGAGATCATCTAAGAATTATTTGTCTACCAGAAAATCATGATGAAAAAAGAGCCTGAACAACATCTTCCAAGAGCTCATCATGGAAAACTGCCGTGAGATCCTAGAATCAGAGGATAAAAATAGAAATCCAGAGAATCCACTGGATACCTCCTGAAAGAGATCCCAAATTGAAAACTCCATGAAATGTTGTAGACAAATTCTAGAACTATCAGGTAAAGGAGAAAATACTGCAAAAGCAGCCAGAATGAATATCATGGAACTACAGTGAGGATCACACAGGATCTGGCAGCTTCTACACTGAAAGATTGGAGGGACTGGAATATGATATTTCACATGGCAAAAGAGCTTGGCTTACAACCAAAGATCAGCTATCCAGCAGAACTAAGAATAATCTTTGAGGCAAGGGGCAAGGAGATGGTCATTCAATGATATAAGTGACTTCCAGACCTTTCTGATGAAAAAGTCAGAGCTCAATAAAAAATGCAATCTCCAATTACAAGACTCAAGACATAGAAAAGTAAATAGGGAACATACACACACACACACAACTTTTTATTTAATAAGAGCAAACTGATTTATTTCCCTATATGGGAAGCTAATACCTATTAATATTGAGAATTGTATACTTATCGCAACATTTAAAAAGGATATAGATAAATAGAGGGGGTGGGTATAAATTACACAAAATGATGATAAAAACCCTTATTAAGGGGTGCAAAGGGACCACAATGGAAGAAGAGGAAAGAACAAAGCAGAAAAGGGTAAATTATGCCACACAAAGAGGCATAAAAACATATCATAGTAGAGGGAAAGAAGGGAAAGAGATGATCATTATATGATCTTCATCCTCATTGGTCCAGGTGTAAGGAGGGAATAACATAATAAGTTAAGTACTCTATGGAGAAGAGACATAAAATCTATCATAATAGAGGGAAAGAGGGGAGGGAGAGTAGCGTTGTATATCTATTCTTGTCAATCTTGGTTCAAAGAAGAAATAACATATTAACATTAAGCATTAAAATCTATTGTACCCTACAGGCAGGAGAGGGGAAGAGCTAACACTGTGTACCAAAATCAAGTCTAAACGGGTACACAATCTAGGCATAAAGGCTGATACTGTAAGCAATCTGGGAAAGCAAGGAATAGTGTACCTGTGAGATTTATGGAGAAGGGAGAACTTTATGACCAAACAAGAGTTAGAGAGCATTATAAAACGCAAAATGGATAATTTTGATTACATTAAATTGAAAAATTACTGTACAAACAAAGCCAATGTAGCCAAGATTAAAAGGGAAGTGGGGAAATTGGGAAAAATTTTTTACAATCAGTGTCTCTAAAATATACAGAGAACTGAGTCAAATCTATAAGAATACAAGCCATTCCCCAATTGATAAATGGTCAAAGGATATGAACAGGCAGTTTTCAGAGGGAGAAATTAAAGATATCTATAAGCATATGAAAAAATGCTCTAAATCACTAGTGATTAGAGAAATGCAAAGCAAAACAACTCTGAGACACCACATCTCATCAGTTAGATTGGCTAGGATGACAAAACAGGAAAATGACAAATACTGAAGAAGATGTGGAAAAACTGGAACACTACTGCATTGTTGGTAAAGTTGTGAACTGATTCAACCATTCTGGAAAGCAACCCAGCAATACCACTTCTACGGTTGTATCCCAAAGAGATCATAGAAGTGGGAGGAAGACTCATACATACAAAAATATTTGTCAGCTCTTTTTGTGGTGGCAAAGAATTGGAAATTAAGAGGATGCCCATCAAGTGGGGAATGGGCTAAATAAGTTGTGGTATATGAATGTAATGGAATATTATTGTGCTATAAGAAATGAGGAGCAGATGGACTTCATATTTACCTAGAAAGAATTATACAAACCGATGCAGAGTGAGAAGAACCAGGAGAAATCTGTACACAATTACAGACACAATGTATGTGTAACAACCAACTTTGATAGACTGGGCTCTTCTCAGCAATGCAACGCTATAAGGCAACTCCAAAAGACTCATGATGGAAAAAGATGTCTCTATTCAGAGAAAGAACTAGAGAGAACGGAGTTTGAATGCAGATTTATGCAAACTACCTGCTTTCTTTTCCATGTTGGTTTTGTTTCCTTTTTCCCATTGTTCATTCCATCGATTACAATCCTTCTTTACAACCTGACTAATGTCTAATGTGAATGTATTTGAAGATCCTATACCTGACTGCATGTTGCCAAGGGGATGGAAGGGAGAGTAGAAGAGGGAAAAAATTTGAAACTCAAGAGAATGTGGAACTGAAACTGAAAAAGTAAACAAACAAATTAATAAAGACAAAAAAAGAAGGAATGACCAAGATTAATCCCTCTTCTACATGACAGACTTTCAAAAACTTAAAGGTAGTTACCAAATTCCCTTCCACCTTTGAAATACAAATACCGTTTTTAATTGCTATCATAACAGATCTTAATTAAGCACTTAGCTCTCTCTCAAGAAAGACTTTCCCTGCCAAGAGTTAAGTAAAACTACTTAAATAGATTAATTGTGATTGACAATACACAATACTTTTCATTTTTATAATTAATTTTTAACAGAAAGGAAGGAAATGTATTTTAATAATTTGATACTAACATCATTCACTGTTTTTGGTCTCAGGGTTTTTTTGCCTTTTAATATCATTTTCATTCATGTCATTATAATCATTGTGTACATTTTGTTGATCAGTTATCTTCGTTCTAAACAACTTCATAAAGTCTTATTATTCTCTTAATTCTCCATTTTCATACTCTTATGTAGCAGTAACATCACACTGCATTCTTAAATCAAGTTGGTCATCCACTCCAGAATCACTGGACACTAATTTTGTTTTCAAGTTTTTGTTATCACAAGGTACCATCATTGCTATAAATATTCTGGAAAGAACTGAGCAGCAATTACACTGGAATGTTAACAGAAAACTGTATTTTATCTTACAATGACCATTTCTTTGCTCAAGATTCCTATGCTAACTTAAACTGCCTTAGGAGAGAGACATATTGGAGGGCACGGTTTGGGTATTTGCTATCTCATTTGATTTGCACAATAACCCTAGGAGGACTATGCTCTTATTATGCCCATTTTACAGCAAAGGAAACTCAGGCAAAGAGAGTTTAAGTGATTTACCCTAGGGTAACACAGCTGCTAAGTTTTATATGTATACAATAAGTGTCTAAGATATGGTTCAAACTTGGATTTCCTGACACATTTCCTAGCAGACCTGTTTCTCAAATTAGAGTGCAGTATTAATATTTTTCTTCTGATAGTTAAATGTTCCTATACCTGATAGAAAGTCAGCATGGCTAGTCTAGGACTACTTCTCTTCAAGACTTCAACAGCCAAATAAACAGAGGTGAGGGAACTTTTAAACCCTTATAAGAATTTATGTTGAGCAGAAATGCCTCAGTATTGATGACTTGTGGTAAGTTCACAAAATCTGACTAAAAGACCAAGTCTATCAGTTTTGTGCATCAGCAGCAACCTTGTACAGCATATGTGGTAAGCCCTAAGCCCTAGTCCTTTAATGGCTAAAGTCACCTACCAAGTCTGAAACTAAGCCAAATTTCAGATCAATAGGGGAAAGGACCCCAAATCTCTGATGGCAAATAAGACTGTTCCTAACCTTGTGATCCTTATGCTTTCCCTCCCTTTATCTTAGTGTCAAGTAGCAAATTGTCTAGGACAGGTGGCCCAATTTATGAGTAGGAAGTTAACTGTTCCCAGTCCTCTGGGAATTGTACAATCCCATGGCTCACTATCTAGGAACTTTCAACCTACTAAAATTGATTAGTTTGATCTTTTCTTCATTATTTGGTGGATTGTTTTTAATGTCTAACAAACTGTTCTGTGTTTAGATTTTTTAAAAGAGTCTAAGGTCTGGTTGTAAAATGAGTAGGTCCTCCACAGTAAAGAAGTATATGACTATAAGATACTTCCCCCATTATACCTCCCCAAGTGCTTGACCTTTTGCTCATGAAATACTTTTGGTCATTTTGGAGTGCTTGACCAAAATTAGTCATTAAATCCTCCTCCTGTCTGAGAGTGGCTAACCTCAATGTCAGTGGATCCTTAGCAACAGGAAACAAGGAAAGAATTCCCCAATTCATAAATGGTCAAAGGATACAAACAGGCAGTTTTCAAAGTAAATAATAGAAAATATAAATAGTCAGATGAAAAAATTATCTAAATCACTAATAACTAGAGAAAAGCAAATTGAAACAACTCTAGAGTTACTACCTCAGACCCACCAATGTAGCTAATGCGACAAAAAAAGAAAATAAATGCTGAAGGGGATAAGGGATGTGTACACTAGCCCAGCCATTCTGTAAGATAATGTTGAACTATGGCCCAAAATCTATTAAACTGGATACCAACTGGCCCGGAGATATTACTACTAGGTCTAAAACCCAAAGAGGCCAAACAAAGAGGGACAGAAAGAGCCTATATCACATTGCATGCCATCTTGGGGAGGAAGGAGGAGAAAATTTAAAACTTGTGGAAGTGAATGTTGAAAACTAAAAATAAATAAACTTAATAAAAAATATACGTGTTTCAGTTGTGGTATATGAATGTAATACTACAAGAAATGATGAGCAGGAAGATTTCAGAAAGATTTGCATGAACTGATGCTGAATGAAGTGAGCAGAATCAGAAAAACATTATACACAGTAACAACAACGTTGTTCAATGATCAACTTTGGTAGACTTGGCTCTTCTCAGCAATACAACAATCTAAGATAATTCCAAAAGACTCATGATGGAAAATACCACTCACATCCAGAAAAATAATTGTAGAGTCTGAATGCAAATAGAAGCATACTATTTTCACCTTTCTGTTTGCTTCTTCTTTCTCTTGGTTTTCCCTTTTGTTCTGATTCTTCTTTCACAATACGACGAATGTGGAAATACATGTAATATGATGGTGCATGTATAACCTATACCAGATTGTTTGCCTTCTTGGAGAGGGGGGAAGGAGAAAAAAATTTTGGAACTCAAAATCTTGCAAAAGTGAATGTTGAAAACTTTCTTTACATGTAACTGGAAAAAAATTACTATTAAGGAGGAATGTATATATTTCAAGAGGAAAAGAACTTATTTGTACAAAACCATTTATAGCAGCTCTTTTTATGGTGGTTAAGAATTGCAAATTGAAGGGATGCTCATCAATTGGGGAATGCCTAAACAAGCTGTAGTATACGATTGTGATACAATATTATTGTGCTATAAGAAATGACAGAAGTTTGATTTCAGAAAAACCTGGAGAGACTGACATGAACAAAGTAAAGTGAGTTGAACCAGGAGAATGTTGTACACAGTAACTGCAATACTGTATGATGAAGAACTCTGAATGACTTAACTATTCTCTCAGTAATACAATAATCCAAGACAATCAAAAGGTTTAATGATGAAGCATACCTTCTACCTCCAGAGAAAGAATTGATATTGTCTAAATACAGACTGAAGCAGGCTATTTTCACTTTCTTTTTTGAGTCTTCTTATACAAAATTACTAATATGGAAATATTTTACGTGACTTCACAGTATAACCTATATCTGATTGTTACTGTCTCAGGGAGAGGTGAGGAGAAAAAAGGAGGAATAAGATTTGGAACTCTAAACTTAAAAAAAAAACCCCAAATATTAAAAAACTTTTTAACATATAATTGGGAAAAAATAAGATATTATGTTTTTAAAAGGAATGTATGTGCTAAGTGAGCATACTAATCCACAAAATGTTTATAATGTTAGATGTACAAATTGTTACCACTGATACTTACTCTGTTTTTCACAATGTTATCTGTATTTTGTAAGGCAATAGATACAGCAATGGTTCCTGGTACTAGTAGTCTGAGAATGGGGCTCTCCTGAAATCCTGTTCCAGGACTTAAGATTATGAAAGATCGCAGGGTGTACATAGTTATGTTAGGGACTATAAAAATGTCCCTTTCTTTTAACGCCTTGTTGCTTTCCAAAATTCTTACTGCTTTAAAACTACAGGCTGTTTGACTGATGATTTAAGAGACCTACTAGACTAGCACCTGAGTGTCCATTTGGCCACTAAAGTGATTTTCCTAAAATGAAGGTCCAATCATATCACACACCAACTCTAGTGACTTCTTATTGCCTCCAGAAAAAAAAATACAGAAAATACAGAGGCAGTGAATAGAGTACTGGCCCTGGAGTCAGGAGGACCTGAGTTCAAATTCGGCCTCAGACATAAACTTGCTAGCCATGTGACCTTGGGCAAGTCAGTTAACCTCAATTGCCCTGCCTTTCCCACTCCAAAATGAAAAAAAAAAAAGACAGAGAGACAATACAAAATGATGTTTGACATTCAAAGCCCTTTATAACCTACTTTTTCAGTCTTACGCCTTACTGCCCTCCCCAAACCGCAACATCTTCATCCCCTCTCCTCCCAGCCCCACTCTTCTCTTAGATCTAGTGACACCGACTTCCTGGCTGCTCCACAAACAAGACAGTCCACCTCTCAAACTCTGGGTACTCTCCCTGGCCGTCCTCCGCGCCTGAAACACTCCCTCCTCCGCTCCAGCTCTTGATTTCCCTGGCTTCCTTTAGGACACATCTACAGAAAACCTCCCCCAGTCCCTCTTAATTCCAGTGTCTTTCCACAGTTAATTATCTCCTACTTACCCTCTATATAGCTTGCTTTGTATTTATTGGTTTGCATGCTGTCTCTCCCATTAGAGTGTAAGCTCCTTGAGGGCAGGGATTATCTTTTACTTCTTTTTGCATCCCTACTGCTTACCATAGTGCCTGGCACAGAGCAGGCACTTAATAAATGTTTATTGATTGACTGATCCTTACTAAGGAGAGATAAGTGAGACTTAATAGTAAACTTTGTGATAATGCCAACACTATCCCTAGATCAAGACACTCTATCTCCTAACTTCAGGAACTTTCGCTGGCTACCCTCCATGCCTAGATTGCTTTCCCTCCTCATTTCTGCCTCCTGGCTTTCTTCCAATCCCAGCTTAAGTCTAACTTTCTGTGAGATCTCAATGCCAGTTCACGATCTCTACTTCATCCCGTACAGAGCTTGTCTGTACAGTTATTTACATTTTGCCTCCTCCATTAGTCTGTGAACTCCCTGAGAGCAGGTATCTTTTATCTTCTTTAGATTCCCCATAGTTAGTAGTAATGGGAATTGGATGATCTTTGCTGCCCCCTAAAAGGCCGAATGCAGCCTGTGGTGGGAGGAGCTTAGTGCAGAGAAAACGGGAGTCAGAGCAGTTAGAGCTGGAGGGAGGAGAGGATGTAGGCAAGGGGACAGTTACAGGTGGCTTCCTGTTGTGTTATGGTATATTATTATTTCTTTGTTATGATGGATTCAGTTTTCTGAGGTTGGGATTTGGCTTTCTGGTGTCTGAATAAATATTTTGCTCCTGGCTTTTATATGGAGAATCTGTTATATTTGCGATTCAGAACTTGCTATATTTTGCAATTCAGAACTATGCCAGCATATTCATAGTTGCCATCAGTGCTGTGAATATTGTGTTGGCACTACACTCATTCATCAGGATTGGTTAGACAGTTCAAAGAATCAAGAATCCTTCCCGAACTATGACCACAAAGTCACACCAGAGGTTCTCAGGTTGGGAGCTTAGCCTCTCACAAGGCACCACCCATGTGTATGGCCCCATGAAAGTCTGAGCCCTGACTCAGGGACTATGACCAGTATGCATGTAGGACTAAGTAGTCCATCCTATTATGTATGAGCTCAAACCTCCAGGGAGCCTAGTTATTTCACAGTTAGGTGTTCTTAGAATCAGTGGAGTTTCTGACCTTTACAATCATGTAGGAGCAGTATGCAAAAATTTTAATATGTAATAGCTACAGTACTTCACAAGATTTGCTGGATTCAACAAATAATAGTTTTGAAATGAGTTATAGCAATATTAGAAGAATTGGTATATGGATTCAAAAATACATGCAACAGCTATATCTAGAGAGACTGGCCTGCATATTTGTCAGATGACCAACAGAATAAAGTTCCAATTACCTTTAAGTCTGGCTGCCTTGATCCCAGACAGCTTTGTTAATCAGCATAATCTCCTGGGTATTTCATGTGAGTAAAGAGTTGGTTAGAAACTCAATTATGTTTAAAAACTGGGAGTTTTCTTCTACTGAATTGCTTTTTGTACCTCAATTAGAGAAAATGATCCAACTCTGTTATGTCACTTAGCATACTATTATAGCCTTGTCATTTCATCGTTTTGCTGCATTCATTATATTAATGAGAGAACTCCATATTTTAGATCAACTAAAATAATGTATCTTCCTACTGATTAGCTGGCACAAAATGAAGATCTTAAAATAAACAAAGATTGTGCTTTGAAAAAACTGTACAAATAGCATAAAAAGGGGAACTGCGAAAATATATTTAAGAAATGGGATTTGGGGGCAGCTAAGGTGGCACAGTGAGTGGAGCAGCACCGGTCCTGGAGGCAGGGGGAACCTGAGTTCAAATATGACCATAGACAATACACCACACACACACACACACACACACACACACACACACACACACACACACACACACACACACCCCCTAGCCGCTGACCCTAGCCAAGTCTAACCCCAATTGCCCTGCCTTCCCCCCTCCAAAAAGCAAAAAAACAAAAGTGGGATTTTTTAATAATATTTTAAAGGAACAAGAAAATTTTTGCCTGTCCTACAGTTAATGGTCTCCTTTTCAGTAAAAGTTTAAGAAATATTATTTAAATCTAAAAAATGTTTTTCAAAAATCTAAATCTGATTTTTAAAAACAAATTTAAAAACTACCCTTTTCTGGATTTCCTAGCTTGAAGATGATTGAATAAAGGGGTTAAAGATGGAAATTGAAAACCCTCCGAAGAGAATTTGCGGATTCATTTGTCCATTGAGGGATTAGCCTATGATCCATGTAAAGGAAGTACCTTCTAATTACATTCCAGGGGAATTCTTTTAATTATTCCAAAGAGATTCTTGATACAGTTCTCTAAAAGGAGGCCCAGGGATTCCTAGAAGGGAGTGGTTCAGGAAGGAATGAAATGGTGACCTTGTTATTCAGCTATTCTGGAATGTTAATCTCAAATGGCATTTTAACATGTTGCAGTTTTCTTCTTTGAGATTCCTTTATAAAATTATCTTGAGGGGGTATAAGAATTATGCCAGTTTAGACACTTCTCCTCTTAACAACAACTTGCATATTAGACTAATATTAAATAAGATAAAATTATTTCTAGTAAAAGTCTTGTGCCTAAAACACAAAATAAAGTCTTAGAATATGAAGATTTTATCTACCCCAAGAGAACATAAAAGTAAGCATGTGGAGAGTAATGACTGTTTCATTTTTGTGTCTTTGTAAAGCCTAGCACAGTGCCTGGCACATAGCCATAAACATAGGTGTTTATATTTGTTCGTTGAAGTTTGGATTCAGTAAAAGGGCCATACCTGAGGACCTAGAGGGCCACATGTGGCCTCAAGGCCTCAGTTCCCCACCTCTGTCAAGAGTATATAAGAAAATAAATATAGTTAGAGATATTCAGCATGGGCAACAAAAGCATTTTTAGCATTTATTAGACAACATTCAGAGATCATGATTCTTTTTTTCTCTCCATCGAAGCTAATACTCAATGCAATTACAATTTAGCATTTACTTAAATACACACATGCTTAAAAGTAATTCTGTGTTTTGAAATCTCTAAATCATATTTAATTTTTAAAAATACAATAACTTTACAGAATTGGGTGATCTGATCAGTAGAAACAGTGGGATGATTTCTTCTGAATAAAACATGAAATAAAAGACTACTTTATCAATTATTTAGTTTGAGGGAAACTATTTTCTTGACAAGTCTGGGTGCAAATTTCTTTTTGGTATTTAACCATCTCTGACATATCCTTTCAAATCAATTCACTATTGAAACAGATGTAAACCTTATTCTTACCTTAATACTGTTTAGTCCTGAAGGTCCCAGCAGTACACCACAAATAATGTAACCAAACATTGTTGGCAATCCTATCATTGTACACAGCCAGCCACAGGGTAAAGATAACATCCCTATGGTAACAATGTCCTAAAAAAGAATATATTTTAAAAACTTTAAATAGCTGTTGAATGAACAAGGATGTTCTCTTTAGGTAGTCTATTACGTCAATGAGGAACATTATTAACTTTCTTTTTCACCTGTCCAAGATCACCAGAGGTTGCTGGGGTTTAGGATTTTTTTTTCTATTTTCTTTTTGAAGCAAGTGAAAAAAAGAGAAACATACTAAAAGAGAAAATAGGTCCTCTATTAGTCAATAACACGACTCTTCATAACACTTGCTCTGTTATTTGTCTGAGAAACAAAACAGGGAATTCTGTTTCCACAGGATTGATACTATAACTTTGCAGGAGTGATAGCAGGAGTAATAGCAGGATGTAAGCCAGAGGTGGCTGGTTCTAATTGGAGCTGCAACCTAGCAGAGCTAGGCTTCTGATCAAGTGAAAGGTCAGAAACTTGTACACATGCTTAACGAGCTGTTTACTATTATCCAACACATCCCCAGGGCTGAGCAAGCTAATTTGAATGAACGTGCAATACATGACAAGGGAGGGAGAACCTATCAAGGAGGAGAACATGAAATAGGTGGTTCAGGAAGTTGCTTCTAGCCAATGGGGAACAAAGGGAGAATTTGAATTGGGAACAGGAAATAAATAGCCTTGCATCTGTCCTTTGGGAAGTTACATATTCACAAGGAATTGTAAAATAAATGCAAAATAAAATGAGAGCTTTCCTGGCTTCAGCAATCAGTATTATTCTTTCTAGAGTGAGCACACTTCTCACATTTGTTTTCCTGCAATTAGTATACAAGTATAATGAAGTATGCTTATATTTCAAGTTTATATTTTCCAGTACAAGAGTTAAGGATTTCAAGAAAAACTGTCTTATACAAGTTATGTTCTGACCAAAGTCATATAACTACTGTTTCTCATACCTTCTGGTCAAATGCCTCTGCCTACTAACAAGTGGCCATAAGATATACCAGCACCATAAGTGTGGCAACTGAGGGCAACCACAGACCTTTTCTTTCCCCAACCTCACCAGACATGGAACACTGCATCCCTATGGGATGCTTGTCTCTGCCATTCTTGTCGCTGTTGGAGGTCTTCCAAGCCCCATTTCACTCTCATTCTTGAATCCTCTATCCTCATGGCCACTGATCATATGCCCTGCCATTGCTCCCAAATATCCTCAGAGATGTGCCATTTGTTACTTTCCATCTATCTGTCCAGCTCTACACTTTCCTGAGCGCCAGTCTTGCCTTACCAATACTCTCTTGGACATCTTAAAGTAGATGCATTGTAGATATCTATCTCATACTCAACAGAGTATGAAACAGGGTCAGGGCTACCTCTTCATGTGAGAAAACGGTGAAAAAGGAGACTGTAGGGAACAACGCTTAAGTGAGGTGAGATAAAGAGGGAAAAGAGGAAGCCCTCTGTGAATGGCCTTAATATTTTACTGAAATATCAGCTGAGGTTCTCAGGAATAAGGGACATAATAGGCAACTTGATGAGATATGAGAATATATGAAACAGTCACTGTGAAGGGTGAGAGAGTGAACTGATTAAAGAGGTATAAAAAAACTGCCCATGTGAGATGATGTAACAGTCTACGAGGTACAAGGACTATCAACTCTATTTTACGAACTCATACAGCCAGTAAGCATTTAAACATATATTCCAATTCTCTGGACTTCAAGTTCAAGGGTCTAATCTACTACATTACGCTGCATATTATTCTTACAAAGAATTCAAAATTTGTTATACTCCTCGAATAACACAAATACTTTGCAGTCTCAAACTGGTGATTCTTGGATGCCTTCAATTAGATATACTAAAATCTTCAAAAGATGAAATTTCAACTTAAAAAACAAATTACTCATCACTTTTTTAGGAAGAATAGCTTTCAGAAAAAGAAATAAGCATAATGTATTTAGTATCTTCAAAAAAGTTGGGAATTACTGCTCTGTCAGACTCCTCCACAATAGGAAAGCTCCTAATTTTCTTATGTTATTCTCTAGATCAGGCCTTTGGGATGGGTAGGCCTTGAGGCACTCCAAAGTATTTCTTCTACATACAAAGTATGTTTTCCTCTATATTCTTCCGCAGGCCACCTGAAGTCCTTTGGCGTGCTGCAAACAACGTGAAGGTCTAACAAGGTTGAAGGTTGTACAGGTCTGATCTAGATAATGAAGCCTAGCAACCTGGGTTGTTCAGACTAATAATAATTAGAAGAACCAGTACACAACCGTTAAAAGTATATATATTTTCAATCTTACCTTTATAAAGTGGTGATCTGCTCGAGGGATTGTTGAATCTCTGGGCTTAGTCAATATATACTGATTGTTTTGGGAGTCAATTAGCATGCTAAGACCCAAATTATCTTCTACTTCATGTTTTGAAACATTTCTCTTAGAATTGGCCTCCTCCTCTTCTACTCTCAAAACTGCCTCAAAATTGACTCCTCTTACCTGGGAGAGTAAACAAAACAATGATCAATAATTCTCATTTAAAACTCTTTAGAATTCAATGACAAGCATTCATTTTTTGGTAAAACAAATGTTATATATTTTTTTCAGGTAGAAAATGGACAAAATAGCGATGAAAGATGAATTCCAATGTATCTATAAAGTATGAGCTTAATTACGTAGTAGCAAAACAATTATCAACTTATCAGCTGAAAAATGTACCAGCACAAATAACTGTAACTGTAAATTTAAAAAATAAACTTAAAAAAACTTACATAAACTCCAAATTATTTTCTTCTTCTTTAATCATCTACTTTGGTGAGCTCCAATGACATGTTCAATAAGGTTAAAGACTTTTAAAATGTTCGTCAAGTTTTCTTCTCAACTGAAATTACTCAATTTCAAAAATATTTTTGTTGCTTTTCACTTTTTCTCCTTTGATATGTGTTTTTACTTACTATGTCTGCCAATGATCTCTACCTTCCAGCTGCCAGCTTTCCTATACCATACATACATTTTAAGGTCCAGAGCCAATTTTCAATAGTAGTTCTAGCTTTTAATTGGTATCTTAGGGGCAGTGATGCAACTCCGAAGCATGGATCCCTGCTAAAGGCATTTATTGGAGCAACATCCTATGAGCTTTTTCCCTTTTGGGTCGCTTCATCCTCTCCTACCCCACCCATTCTCCACAGTATGCTTCCCACATTATATATAAGGCATAGGATCATAGGTCTGATAAGGCTATGTAAGAAGAATGTGAAAGAGGAAATGGGTTTTTAATATGTATTTTATGATAAGTGGGGCTAACGGTATTTGTTGAAGAAAAAAGCAAACAGGAAGTGAAATAAAAGGGAATAAGCATCAATACAGAGCCTACTACCTACTATATGTCAAGCACTCTCAGTGCTTTTGATCCTGATAACAATCCTACAAGGTAGTTACTTTTATTATTATTCCTATTTTACAACTGAGGAAACTGAGGCAGAGGTTAAGTGACTTCACCAAGATCCCAGAGCTATTAAGTATCTGAGGTTGGATGTGAACTCAGGTCTTTCCAACTCCAGGCCCAGCATTCCATCCGCTCACTGTGCCTTCAGTTGTCTCTAAAGTTGACAAATATGCTACTCTCTGGGAACTTCTTATAGAGGACATTCAAAATTTCAGTACAGTAAATCAAACTATTCTAAATTTGAATGTATAAAACCACCAAACAACATTTCATTTGCTTCAGTGTGAAGCTCTGACACATAAAAAAAAAATCCAGAAATCTTTTTTATCATATTACTTACTGACTTATTGTCATCAAAAGCATGTTCCTCTATTTCTTCCTCTAAACGATCTGCTGCCTTTCTTACATCTTCAAGAATTTCATCAAGCATGGAAAGACTTTTGTTCTGATGTTGCATATTTTTAACGGCTTCAACTTGATGCTTTTCTGCTGCCAAAAGCTCAACATACTCTGTTTCTTCCTGATTAGTTTTTAGAAAATTAAGAATGAGATTTAAAACAACAAGAACAACAAAATCCCAAGGCAATGACTTATTTATAACAGTTTAAATCACCTTCCCAAGACTGAAAAAGGAATAATTATTTGAATAAGCCTCAGGAGGGTCCAAAGTGTTTCCCCCTTTAGACATTCAAACCTGCCTTCTTCTTTTATTTTCTTAGGGGAGAAGACAAGGCAATTGGGGTTGTGACTTGCCCAAGGTCAGACAGCTAGTAAGTCTGTCAAGTGTCTGAGGCCAGATTTGAACTCTGGTCCTCCTGACTCCAGAACCAGTGCTCCAGGACCAATCACTGCACCACCTAGCTGCCCCAAAACAACTTGTGTTCTTGACAGGCAACTGTTAATAATCTATCACAGGTAAGAGTGCAAACTCACTGCAAGTTGAGATTTAATTCTTTTTACTTTTACTTCCAAAGCCTGACAAAGTAAGCAATCAATAAATCACTTATTTAGTGATGAATTAAAGTTACTGTTCTAGGCACTAGAGATACAAAGATGAAGATATTCTCTCTGTTTATAATCTTACAGGAATGATAAACATGTAAACATAGAATTATGCTACAACAAAATCAATCAGTAAGCAACTATTTGTTAAAGCACTTACTACGCATATGCAGGCACTGTGTCTTACTGTGTCTTACCCACAACGTGGATACAAAGCAAAAACAAAACTAATCACTTCTCCCTAGAAACTTACCATTCAATGGGGGCATGTACATAAATAAGTACATATAGGATACATATGGAATATATTGCACTTAATTTTTTAGTTGTACTAGCAACTGGGGGACTGGAAAAGCCTCCTCAGAAGGTAGCATTTGAGCTAATTGTTGAAGGAAGTCAGGGAGGCTAAGGTGAGAAAGAAGGGAATTCCAGGCTATAATGGTTATGTAATCTGATCCATTTGTATTGTTGGCAAAGCTAACAGATATTTAGCACCTAGTTTGGAATTAATTAGATCAAGTCTCTGCTAAGGTATGAACCCTTGATGCTGACATAACAGGAAGGGGCAGAATAGGGAGGAGCTAATAGGTATATAAGGAGAAGCTCTAACTGGAATTTCAGGTCTTCTTGGAGCCAGGTTCAAGAGGCTGAGGAAGAGAGGCCCACACTGAAGAGAATGATTTGAGAACCTGAATGAAGTAATTTTGATTCTGGGAACCCACTGAAACTTCTGCTGAAGACTTCCAAGGGCTAGTCAGAGCTACTGAGTCTGAGGACCAACCAGAGCTGCAGAAGACTGAGTAAGTATGACTGTGGTGTTGGCATTTTGTCTGTTTGTGGCTTTGTTAAGCCTTGACTTCCCAAAGACAGAGACTGGGAAGGATCTGAGGTGGACTGTGAGCTTCAGCATGGTACAGGAACTTCGTGGTAAGCTGGGAGCTGTCTGCCTTTTGAACCCAGGTGACAACCTGGTGAATTCAGGTAGGAGCTGGGACCACAGAAGGGGATCCAAGGAATCTGAGAGCCCACCTCGGATCAAGATGAAGAGATCTCTCTGTGGATACTGAGTAGTGACTAACTGAAGTTGTAACTTACTTAATACCTTGAAATTGTCACTTATTTGGACTGAGGGGTGGATGGCCTGTGTATCTTACACTACCCCTTAAAAGAGTCCTGAGTAGTAACTGATATTGTAACTTAGCGCGCCCCATGAGTGAAGAACTTTGACTTTTGTATTCTGTGACCCTTAAGGAGGCCTCCTAAAGGTTGACTGAATGACTGAGTAGACTAAATGACTGATTACTAACTGACTGATTCTGATTGATTAAATGATTATACTTTATTCAAAACTATATGACCACTGTAGTGAAAACTATGTGGCCATTTTAGTTATGTTATTGTGAATGCTGTACCTTGATTTTCTGTGAATGTTTTACTCTGATTTGTTATTGAATAGAGTATTCACTATACTAAGTAATCAGAACCTTAAAAGCTATTCATAGCAGCCGTTCTGTGGAAAGCTGTTCGTGCTTGGCTTTACACAGGCCCAGAGGCAGGACATGGAAGTAAAGAATAAGATGCCCATAAAGGAAGGAAAAGACAAAATTGAGAAGGGCAATAAGGAGCCACAGAAGTTAACTGTGTAGAGGTGATATGGTTAGAGCTGCACTTAGGCTAGTTCGGAGTAAGAAGAGGTGAGGCAGGGAGAGCTGATGAGTGGTGGAGGTACGTGGAGAAGAAAGAGGAGATACATACAAGAACTCTCATGAGTGTAAAAATGATAAGATTTGGCAACTGATACCAGGGGCAAGTGAGATTTTAGAATAAAGGATGACATGTAGGTAGAGAACCTGGATGGCTTGGAAGATAGAAGTATCTTTGACAGTATGGGAGTTGGGAAGAAGGGTGGATGTAGGGGAGAAAGATAATGGAGTTTTGTTTTGGACATGCTGAATTTGAGAAGCCTGCAGGATAAAGTATTGGAAAAAGTCTAAGGAAGGATCATTTCCAGTTGGGAGTCTAAGGAAAGGTGATAAGGAAAGGCTTCACGGAAGAAGGAGGACCTAACAAGGGCTCTGAAGGGAGGGGTTTTAATAGGCAGAGATGGAAAAAGTCAGGAGTGATGATACTAAGTATGAGGAATGATGGGAATAAAAGGCACAAAACTAGAAGGATGAGACTAGAAGAGTTTGCTAAAATGTAAAACATTTGCAGAAGTTGTATGAAAAGACTAAAAAGGCTGCTAAGGTCTTGAATACTAAGGGGAAAAAAAAGTGCATTTCATTTGGGAGGCAAATGCCAGCTCTTGTCATTTCTGAATGCCACTGGATTTTTCTAAGTAAAGGAGCAAAGCTAATTAGGAAGACACAAAATGTCAGTGTGATGGACAGATCAGGTAAGAGAAACTCAAGTCAGGAAGACTAGAAAGGAAGCTATTAAAATAGTACATGTGAGAGATAATGAAGGCCTAAACTAAAGTAACTTTAGAAGAAGAAAAATTGGTCACTCAGCAAGTATTTTTAAAGTGCCTACAACTATCAAATACTCTCTGAGGGGCTACAAATAAAACAAAACAATCTCTAATCTCAAAGGGCTTAAGTTTATAATTTTTTTATATTTTTTTAAATTTTTTTTTTTTGCTTTTTGGAGGGAGGGCAGTTGGGGTTAAGTGACTTGCCCAAGGTCACATGGCTAGTTTTTTGTGTTAAGTGTCTTGAGGCTGGATTCGAACTCAGGTACTCCTGACTCCAGGGCCGGTGCTCTATTCACTGCGCCACCTAGCCGCCCCTTAAGTTTCTAATTTTTAACAGGACAGTTGACAAAAACTAATAATATCAGTATATACATGATAAAGAAAATAAATACAAAGTAATCAAGATATTTGAAAGAGAGGGTACAAGCAGCTGGGAGCAAGAAATGCATCATCCAGAAGGTGGTACCTTCAACTGCTTCTTAAAAGAAAGAGGGATTCTGTGAGGTGAGTGAAGAAGGCACATTCTAGTTGTCAGGGATAGTTAGTGCAAAGCCAAAGAGATGGGAGATGGGAGTAGAAGGGAGGGAACAAATGTGAGACATATTGTAGAGGAAAAAAGGATTTAGTGATACCTAAATAATACCAGGCAAGTTACAACCTCTTGAAGCCTGTTTTTCCATCCACTACAGTAGGGATAGTTGCTTGGCTATTCTCCCCACGTTGCTATATATCTCTCACTGATCTGTCAGGAGGTTCAAATAATAGGCTCAAAAGTAATTTGTCAACTTGCAATGCTTTATAAATGTCAGCTATAATTAGCTTACTATCACGTAGTAACTAACACTATAATCATAATTTATTCATGAAAAGAATAGGCTAATCAATCACCTATGACTCCACTCAACATTACTGTGACTTCTCAGACCACAATACCATGCCTACCACTCCTCTCTCAATATAAGCTAACTTTGTCTATTAGAATATTAGTTGTTTGAGGCAAAAAAAGTTTTGCTTTTTGTATTTGTATTCCTAACACTTAGCAGAGTACCAGACCCATAGTTTTTGATAACTGCTTTTTTCATTCATTCATTTACATACATTTGTAAAGCGCTATATATGAGTGTGCATGCGTGTGCATGTGTGTGTAAGTAAAGATAAGTAGGTACAGATATATAGATCACTTCATTTAATCCTTAAAACCACCCTGGGAAGAAGGCAATATAGGTACTATTAACTTCTCTAAATATCAATTACTTCATCTAAAAAATGAAGATGAGTAGCTCACAGATGGGACTTTGGATGTCAGTTCAATTCTCTCATTTTACAAATGAAGAAACTCAGGTTCAGAACAAGTAACTTGCACATGACACAGGTAATAAATGGCAGAGCAAGGATTTGAAGCCAGGACTTCTGATTCCAAATTAAGTGAGCTGTGGTGCTTCAATTGGCTTCTTATCCCACTTCTACTTAAGTATCAGTGCTAGAAAACAAAACAAGGTCCCTCCTTTCTCTGAGTCCACTATTCTCTTTTCAGATGGTCTTATTATGGATCAGCTAATGTGAAAAAGTAAATTTTATATACACAATTTGGACACACAAAAGGTCTAAGAGACAGGGCAAATGAATGAAGCATTAATACTTAGCATGAATGCTATGTTAACTTACCACGTTAACTACCCAACAAGTTACTAAATGGATGTCAATATTAAAACTACAAAGCTAGTCACCCTTCCATCCATCCATCCATCCATCCATCTATCCATCCATCCATCTCAACTCCTTCCCTCTCATCTGGCCCAGGCTCAAAGGTCAGGGACTACCTACAGCCAATTTCAGTACTTATCAGCAGGGGCTGCTTGCCCCTGCTTAGGTAACCTGGTGTTCATCCTCGCCCCACCTCAGGGTCTACCACATTGAACTTAGCATGGATAATAAGCTGGCCACTGCAGCTTCTAATGCCTGGCCTTTAAGAGATCCTCCAACCATAGCTTTCTTAGTAGTTGGTATTAAAGGCATGTAACCATCATATCTAGCCAATGTACTACATTTATAAAAACTACTTGCTTAGCTTGGATATTGGATTGAAGAGATAAATGTGCAAAGGGGACATTCTCATATTGGGTTTGCAATAGTAAGCTTATTTTAATAGATGGAAATGACATTTAGCTATGATTAAGAATTTATAATCAAATCAAATGATTTGTGAAGTGTAAAAAATATTCTGTTTCCACTCTATCAGAGATTGACATATCGTATATTAGGTAACAAAATTATCAATGGCAATCAAATGCTTTGGTGCTTTAGGTTAATGTTGTGGTTTTAGGAATTTAAAACATTGTCATCCTCACTCATTCAGTGGGAGACTAAAGCAGGATTAACAAAGCGTTACTATCTTCCAGCTATGTACCCAGGTGAGTCCTTATGTGGCACCAAATTCAAGAGGATAAGAGATTAGGAAATGAAGACTAACCAGAGAGCCACCAGGGTCAGTTATTTACCAGTTCAGAAAAAGGTTACCCAAAATGGCTGAGTTCTCCTGGAGAACACTTGGGCTAAAACAATTGTTTATTATCTAGGCCATGACTCACTTCTTTCAAGACTCAACTCAAGTACCACCTTCTACATGAAGGTTTTCCTGATTCCCTAGTGGGCCCCTTCCATAATTACTTTGTGTTTAACTACCATCTATTTATTTTGCATGTACTTACATATGCACATGTGTTATTTTTTCCCCAGCAGAATGCCATTACAACAGCAGGGATTATTTTATTTTGGTTTTGTATTCCCAGGATCTACCACAGTGCTTGGCACTTGGCAGCCATTTAATAAATGCTTGATTCATAGAAACAGAAGGGACCTTAGAGGCCATCTAAAATAAATTCCTTATTTTACAGATTAGGAAACTGAAGTCCAAACCACACAAGCAGTGACAGAAGTGAAAATGAAAGATTAAGAGGTACTGTCCAAACCAGCAGTCATTGTAACTAGGGGAAGGTGACTAGGCTTTCCCCAGGTACCTGCATCTGGGGGTGGAAGAGAGAAGAACTTGATGTTAAGCATTCCTGGGGGAGGAGAAACACTTTCTCTTTTTTTGTCACCCACAGACCTAAGTCCTTGGCTAGTCTTGTCTCCATACAGGTAGGGAGTGAGGAGTTGAGAGTGGAAGGTGGTGATCGGGCCTTAGAAAGAGCAAGGGAGGACAAGTCAGAGTAGGGTCACAAGCTGCAGGTTGTCTGTGGGGTAGAGAGTGATAGAAATGAGACTTTTCCTTTCTCAGCAGAAGTAGACCATGGGGACAAGAGACAATTGACAACTGAGAGTGGGGTGTCCTGGGGGGGGGGGGCGCACTCTATCTCAGCAGCATTTATCAACTGAAGCTTTTCCCAACCCTAAGGGAGGAGGCACTGGTTGGGCCAGGAATGAAAACTTTAGTAGGCCAGGTGCTGCTTGTTTATAAAAGGAGGCTCCCAGGACGCCACATTTTCAGCTGTCACATATCTCTCTGATACACTTGGTGGCCTATCACTCTGGCTGGTCCTGGAGAAGACTCCTTCCTTCCCAGAAAAGCCTAGATTTTTTTGTTATGAGTTCCCTCAAGTCCTACTTCACCTTGGAGCATTGCAACCTCCTTTCTTAGAGAGGCCACAACTTGAAATATCCTTTTTCTGTGGGCAGTTCCTGGCCTATGATAGGATTTCCTCTGCCACAGAGGAGCCAGAACCTTACCCATGAAGAGTCATGTGGTAAGAGACTCTAAAAGCCCCAACCCTTATTTGGATAATACTTTGGATATTCAACGTTATATATAGATTCCCCTCATAAAATTTGGGTATTTAATTTAAAATTTTAATATCATATTAAAACATTAAAGAATTAACACAATTCATTTTAATTTTAAATTGTACTCACTATCCTTACTAGATAATTTAGTCACTACTGTAGAAAGGTGTCCTAAAAACATAATGAGATTTTTGATTATGATAAAAATGTTCTTATAAGGATGAGTCAACAACTAAGGAAAATTTAGGCATATTTCCAAAAACATGAACAAAAATGTTGCCAATTATAATTATGCTGTAAAAAACTAGGATTAATACATATTAAGATAGAGTAATATACACAGCATGTATAAAATGTCTAAGAAAATGAAAGTTTGTTCTCCCATATATTTTCACTTTAATTTTTATTAGCAGAATATAGGTGATGTAACTTAAATTACTAGTACTAGTTTTTGTTGTTTGTTTTTTTGCTTTTTGGAGGGGGTAAGGCAGGGCAATTGGGGTTAAGTGACTTGCCCAAGGTCACATGGCTAGTTTTTGTGTTAAGTGTCTGAGCCTGGATTTGAACTCAGGTTCTCCTGACTCCAGGGCTGGTGCTCTATTCACTGTGCCACCTAGCCACCCCAGTACTTGTTTTTTGATAATATGAAGTGCACTGCGTATTTCATTATTCTGATAGCAATGTTGTATGTGAGAATACTAAGATATTTCAGGGAAAATGTTTTCTTATATGTGAGACATGACAGCATGTATTTTATTGCAAGTAGATACTTTTGGTGGCTTATCTCTAATGAAATATTAGCAACTTGAACATTTTCCTTTTTGTTCTCGGTATTTCTTCCTAGCTCAAAATGAACAGCAGCATCTTCTTTGAGAATACTTAATAAAACCTGAAAGGACTAACCTTTATTGCAGCTTCCCTCAAAGCCTCCAGTCGCTGTCTACTACTTTCTTTCATATTCACAACATCTTTGTAGTCTCCTTGCAGGGCCCTTTGGAGACCGTGGATAGCTTGAAAGACTGAATTCTCACTTTCATTCAATTCCTTTTGGAAAATTTCAAACGTGTGCACCTGAAAGAGTTTCTCTTCATCTGACAGTCCAGAATTCTTTTCCACTGCTCTTATTGCATTTTTCAGTTTGTTAAGAACCACATTCTTTTGTCGAAGAAGACCAGAGAGTTTTCTACAATTGTCTAGAACCCACTGTTTTCTCTGAGTAATAGCTGCTCCTTTCCCTCGGTGCAACTTTATTGCATGTTTTGCTACATCTTCATGTTCTGCAGCAAATGCTATCAAATGAAATAGTGAAATCAAGATCCAAAGATAAATTCTTCCCATCCCTTTCATGATCCAAGTTTGCAGAGCAGAGTACTCCAAAGACCGATGTTATTTAAAATGTGCATTTTAACACATGCTGGGCTGAAAAAGAATGTAAATATATGTACAATTTAAAATGACTCATGGAATGAAGATAATACCAAAATTAGGTAAGCTACACCCAGAAAAATACTAACAAATTAATTGTATAAGGTTATTTCTTTAGAAAGATTACAATCTCTACTCTTATCTGTTAAAAGACAGTCTAATGATTCCTAAGCCTAACCCAGGGTTTCAGCTGCAAATTATTTTAAGAACTGGCAAAGCTACAAGAAGTTCTTATTTTTTAAATGTTCGTACTTTTCAAAAGAAGCCTGTAGTGATCAGTTATCTGTGGACCATTCAGGAAGAAAAAGCCAGCTGTAGACTATCACTCTAAAGCCCAAGATGAAAAATTTTCTTCAACTCTTATACATTAATACCATGTCCTTCATTTCTCCACATTTTGAATCCAAATCACAAAAAGCATTCTATACACATATGTCACATTGTGTTGCTTTAACATTATTCACCTGGTGACTTATAACCTTGCTCTCATGAAACTAACTGACCCTGGAATGTCACATTACAATGTTGTATGCTTATAGAACCAATTAATGACATTAGGTGAGGGTGCCTGCAGTTAGGTGCTTAATAAAAATGATTACTTGTTTTTAAATATAAATGTGGCCTGGAGGTCACAGGTTCCCCACTCCTGGTCTAGGTCTTTATTAAATTGACATACACTATGCCAATCAAATTCCAAGAATCACCCAATTATTAATTTACAACAGAAAAGTTAACAAAGCAAGTACTATTAAAAACAACTGTGGGGGGGTGGGGGTGGCTGGCACAGTAAATAGAGTACCAGCCCTTGAGTCAGGAGGACCTGAGTTCAAATCTTGGGCAAATCACTTAAACCCAACTGCCCTTCCAAAAAGCAAAAAAACCCAAAACCAACAACTGGGGAAGAAGGGTGCTGTCATTTACATACCACATGGTTTTTCATCATTAAAAAATCACAATACTTGTTTTTTCAGTTTCTAACATGAAGACAAGTATGTTATTTCCACAGATACACTTTAGTGATACATAGGGGAAGATACTGAGTTTATCTCCCCAATTCCTTGTCAAGAAGGATCTAGAAGAGTCAAAAATTTAGCATGTTATTAGTCTCAGCTTATTCTATGATCTTAAATGCAAGGAACAATTATGTGCACAACAATTTGCAGCTTGGAGTTCTCTGAGAACCTGAAGATTGTCCGTTGGGCCTTGGTCTCAAGGAAATTGATTGCAAAGAACAGCATCAGTGGTAGATTAAGGATTTACCTGAACTCTTCAATCTTCCCTCTTGATTGTCTCTGATAGCACCACTACCTTCTCAGTCACCCAGCTTTGACATTTCAATCATCCACTGCCCTTATCCTCTCTCTCAATTTACCAACTGCTAAGACCTGTGCAATCTAGCTCCAGATTTCTCAGATCTATCGCTTCCTATCCTTACATACTGATACTGCCTTATTGAAATAGCCTAGCTGAACTCCTAGCTTATTTATTCTCTAGATGGTCTAGTTTTCCCAAAGCGTAGACATGCCCACTAACCTCCCCTCTTCAAAAATCATCAGTGGCTTTTTATAGAGGATAAAGTACTTTTACTTACGGGTCTGTGGTGGATAATAACTGAGGATATCATCTGAGTTATATTTATTAGCAAAACAGGTATAATAAATGGGTTAATGGACTACTCAGTCGGTCCAAAATCCATGAATGCAGAGTGAGACAGATTTTTATGTATTGAAAACAATTAGTCAAATTAGTCAAATAAAGCCAAAAGAAAACAATTAACTAGAATACAAAATTAGGTAATATGATTTCTAATTGGAGGAAAAATTAGGGACTTCCCAAATTTCAAATTCCCTAAAATCAGAAAAAAGAGGTGTTCCAGTCCTTTCAAGTATCTAGTTGATTGACTAGACATGGAAATAATAACTGATTAAGTAGCACAGGACCAGTCTTCAGATAAGACATATGGGTTGCTTATCACCCCCTAGATCTGATTAGTCTTCTGGTTAGCATAATCTAGGTCTCAAATTAAGCAGCAGGTAGAAGTGGTTCAGCTTCCCAGTCATGCAGGGCTAGGTTCAGACAATACAATAAAGCTTTCTCACAGCTGAATAGTTTTCTCACAAGACAGAAATTGGACTAGAGCCACAGGTTCCCAAAGTGAGTGCTGGAAAAATGGGGAGGAGAGGGCAATAGTAGTCCTGGGTACAATTGAGGGGCACTGAATACAAATAAAGGGGCCATGGAAGCATAAGGAAAAGAGAGAAGAAAATTTTGAAAAACTGTTCATATAGGTTTCACAGCGTTAAAGTCATAGTGATTACATTATTTTCCAAATAAACACAAAGTGCAAGTTATATAACAGTTATAACAAGTTATAACCGGTTATAATACAAGAGATCAGTGGTCAAGTCTGCCAAAAGGTCAGATGAGTTCCTTTGCAGGTAAGTTCATTGTGAATTGTCAGGAAGTCCAGCAGGCATTGACAGGAATATGTGTGTGTAATGACATACAATAGTTATGACACAATACTGCATCACCAAAATTTCAATGCATGAAAAAGCCCACAAATTTACAATAAATGATTATATTTAAGATGCCTCATTAAAAAATTAATATTTTATATTTTTTTGAAATGACACAAATTTTAAAAAAACTTAAAGATTTCCTGGGGGATGCTGAGTCACTTTTTTTTTTAAAGGTAGCAGTAAGTCAAATAATTTGGGGACCTCTAAACTAGACCCATAGAGTAGAGAGGGAGCTGAATCCTGAGGTAGATCCAAAATGGAATCACAAGATTGAGTCAGCATGGTTCACTCAATTTCAACAGGCCTGACCCCACCACTAATCAGCATGAGAATTTTGACCAGCTTCCTTTCCAACCTGAGCCAGTTTAGGTATCTTAGTGCCACCTCCCCTAACCCCCAAATTACCATACTAATACCAGGCTAAGCGTGGACACATCAGTTTAGCCCACTGTTGCTCATAATTTTTGCGCTCAAAAGATCAGCCCGCCTTAGCCTATCTAGTAGGCGGGATTTGAAGTGTGTACTACCAGGCTTAGCTCTGGTAAGCCAGGCTTTAATAAAAAAAAAACCACTGGGATTCAAATGGAGCTCTGAGACTAAGCCTTTAAACCCAAACCATTTTGGCTCTCACTGATTGGTCAATAATAGATCCCTGCCCAAGCCTCATTGGTTCATTGCTTGGGTTTTAAAGGCTCAGAGTGAGTATAAATAGCAATTGTTTCTGTTCTGGCCAGAAACTTTGAGGGTCTTCCCCCATCAGAAGACCAATTCTTTTGAGAAGTCAAACTATGCCACCTTTTGCCTCAATTCTTAAGTATCGTTTAATCACTGAATAGGTGTCCTGTCAGACAGTTAAGAATATTTCAATATAATTGGCTTCCTTTGTAATGCTTTGGGTTTTTTAATTTTATTTTTTACAAACATTATTCTGAGAAGGAGTCACAGGCTTCAACAGACTGCTAAAAAGGCCTACAATACAAAAAAAAGGATAACAATTCCTACTCTAGATTATTTCACTGGTGATCTCATCAGATCCCAGGGGTTCAATTATTATCTCTGTGCAAATGGCTTCCAAATCTATGTATTCAGTCCTAGTCTGTCTCCTAAAAACCAGTCTCACAGCACCAGTTAATCTTTTGGAAACCTTGAATCACATGTCGTTACGGCATTTCACACCCAACACATCCAAATCAGAACTTGTTATTTTTCCGCTTCAAACCTTCCCTTCTTCCAAATGGTCCCGTTACTGTCAAAGGTGTCACTATCCTCCCAGCAACCCAGGCTCACAACCTTGGTTGTCAACATCCACCTCTCATACTCACTACACATCTAGTCCAAAGTCCAAATAAAAAAGTTTCTGCTTCTATAATGTCTCTTGTAATTGGTCTCCTTGCCTCAAATTCCTATTATAATTCATCCTCCACTCTGCTGCCAAAGTTAAGTGACTTTCCTAAAACATGTGCTTACCATGTCTCCCCCTCCACAAAAAAATAATTTTTCAATAGTTCCCTGTTACCTCCAGATTTAAATATAAAATCACATGGTTAGCCTTTAAAGCCCTTCACAATCTTAACTCCTCTCCACATACTCAACTGTACAACCATACTGGCCTATGGCTATTTCCTACCCCTGTGCCTTTGCACTGGCTGCGCCCTACCCATGATCGAATGTTTTTCTGTCCTCATCTCCATGGTTTCCCTGGCTTCCTTCAAGCCTCAAGCCAAATCCTACCTTTTGCAAGAGGCTTTCCTCATATTGCTCTTCCCTCATCAGGACTGCTTTCCATCTACTTTGCACATATCTTGCATATACCTACATATAATAATTATGTATAAATAAGATATATACAAGATAAATTGGAGATAATCAACAGAGATAAGGCATGGTCATTAAGGGGGCATCTTACAAGAGGTGGAATTTTAGTTGGGACTTGAAGAAAGTCAGAGAAGCCAGGAGACAGAGATAAGAAAGGAGAGCATTCCAGGTATAGGGCAGAGGCAGAGAAAATGCCTATAAAGGGAAGGGAAAAAGCAGTGATATAGTACCCACTACATGCTGAATGCTGTGCTAAATGTCTTACAATTATTGTCTCATTTGATCCCAATAACTTTGCAAGGTAGCTACTGTTATTTTATCCTCATTTCACAGCTGACAAAATGGAGGTAAAGAGAGTCTTCCCAGGGTCGTGCAGGTAGAAAGTGTCTGAGGCTGGATTTGAACTCAGGTCTTCCTGACTCCGGGCCCACTGCTCTAAGGAGCATCAAGTACTCTGCAGAAGGGACAGCAAGAGGGTCTGTGTCACTAGATCAAAGAGTACGTTGGGCAAAGGGAAGAGGGGCCAAGTTATGATTCAGTTAAATGCCCAACAGAGGATTTTATGTTTCATCTTGAAAGTAACAGGAAGTCACTGGAGTTTACTGAATGGGGGAAGAGGGAAGAGGGAGGTTGACATGGTCAAACCTGTGCTTTAGGAAGATTTATTTGCCAGGTGAGTGATGATGGCCTGGAATGGAGAGAGACTTGAGGTAGGGGGACCAACTATCAGGCCACATTGCAATAGTCCAGGTATGAAGTGATGAGTGCTTGCACCTGGTGTCAGAAGTGGTGTCAGAGGAGAGAACACTGTCCAGGACAATGCCTCAACTTCAAGACTAAGTGACTGCATGAGGCTGGTGGTACTCTGAAGAGTAATACAGAAGTTTGAAAGGAGGTGTTAGGGGTAGCGGAGAGTAATAAAATAATAGGTTCGATTTTGTACATGTTTTAAGATGTCTATCGGACGTCTAGTTTGAGATGTCCAATACACAGTTGGAGACGGGAGTCTAGATGTGAGAAGAGTGGTTAATGATCAGATCTGAGAATCATTTGCATGAAAATAAAAACTGAATCCATGGGAGATGATTAGATCACTAAGTGAGAAAGTCTAGAGCAGAAGATAAGAAGGTAAGAAAAGTTAAGGAAAAAAGTAAGACGTCTCAGGATAGAACCTTAGGAGACACCTACTGTGAAGAAAGGAGGATCCAGGGATAACACTACTGGAACCACATGCCAATGATATAAAAGGAAGACTTAAGAATTGTCCTTGATGGAATAACTACCTCACTCCTCCAGAGTGCCAGTGACGAAGCATACCACTTACCTCCCGAGAGGTGACAGACTCAAGACTAAAGTAGAGATTTGGATTTTTTGGACTTGATCAATAGGGGAATTCGGTCTGCCTAACAATGCATATTTATTATAAGGATTTTGTTTTTGTTTCTCTTTTCAATGTGGGGGAGAGGGATGAGAAAAGGGATAGGACTGACTGACAGAGAAAGAGGATCACTGAAACATTTTTAAATCATAGAAAAGCAGGAGAGCTTTAAATCTTACATGTTGAACATATTTTAAAAGAATGTTGAGCTCTACATTATAGCAATATACCATTATATATTTGAGTATCTTTTATCTTACGTATATGGAAATAAATTCTCATTTTGGATATCTGTTAAGTTCAGAATAAAGAAAAGCCACTCCCAACCAAAAACAAAAACAAAAAAACCCCACCAAACCCTACTTCTACCAGTATAAGTTTGTTTTTTAATTTAGACTTGAAAACCCAAGTTTCAAACACTTTCTCTTCCACTTACTATGTGACTTGAATACATCACTTCAAATCCAATGTAAATGAAGAAACAAGGTCTCAAATGTGGAGAGGACCTGGGCTTGAACCCTAGTTCTGCCATCTAATGCTGTATGACTATGGGTAGATCTCTTAACTTCTCTGGTCTTCATTTTTCTCAGCTGTACAATGGGACGGGAAAGAGGGTTTGTATCAAATCACTTTTGAGATCCCATGCAATTATGAATCTCGAATTCTTTGTTCCTTTGTCTTAGCCCCTCAGCTACAGTAATCCAAATAAAAGCAACAAACTGTAAGAAGCAGGAGCTGTTAATGCCAATTTGTGCATACTGTGAACAGCAAGAAATAACAACTCGAAGGAGACAGACAGAAAACCTATTAAAAGCAGTCAAAGAACTCAAAGCAGTTTGATGCTTGTTTCTCCAGGAAACAAAAAAACTTACTTATTTCAAAAGACCCCAGGGTCATCTCTGTACTATAGTATATTGAAATAACTGAGGCACCACATCTCACCAGTCAGACTGGCTAAGATGACAAAACAGGAAAATGACAAATGCTGGAGAGGATGTGGAAAAATTGGAACACTAATGCATTGTTGGTGGAGCTGTGAACTGATTCAACCATTCTGGTGAGCAATCTGGAACTATGCCCAAAGGGCTATAATTATATAACCTTTGACCCAGCAATACCACTTCTAGAGTTGTATATGTACCAAAATACTTATTATAGCTCTCTTTATGGTGGCAAAAAAATTAGAAATTAAGGGGATGCACATCAATTGGGGAATGACTAAACAAGTTGTGGTATATGAATATAATGGAATACTATTGTGCTATAAGAAATGAGGAGCAGATGAACTTCATGTTTCCTCTTTTCCATTGTTCATTCCATGTGTTACAACCCTTCTTTACAACCAGACTAATGTGTCATGTGAAAGTATTTGCAGACCCTATACTTGATTGCATGGGGAAAGGGGGGATTTGAAACTCAAGAGATTACGGTACTGAATCTTGTAAACTAAAAGTAAACAAAAGAATCAATTTTTTAAAATGTAAAAAAGAAAATAAAAAAGAAAAACCCTAAAAAAACAAACAAACCATGAATTGGGTAAATGCATCTTAGGTCATAAATGTAAAAAAAATAAAATAAAATAACTGTGGTTCACAGAAGTGAAATATAATCACTGAGGAAAAAAGAAAAATTCTTTTTCAGTTTATGGCTTAGGAAGATGTTCCATACATTTTTTAAACATTTCCACCCAAAATGATTTTTTTTAAAAAAAGTTTAGTATTTGCAAGATAAATTTCAGTTATCTAGAGAATTCTTCTATGTGTAAAAGTTCACTTCCTCACTGATGTGGTTAAATGAAGTATTATTTACATTATCTAAGTCACCTGGCTCCAAGATAAAGTTTCACAAAAGCTTTAACTCTAAAATGTCATCACCATAAAAGTAAACAGAAGTCAGTCACCCGGATTCAGCAATATAGTTGATTTATTACTTAGATGACTCATTCAATTCTCCTCTTGATTTGGACCTGGAATCTTAAAAATCATTTAGTACTTTACAGATAAAGACTTGCCACAAAGCTAATGTCAGAGGTTGAATTTGAACCCAGGACTACTTGATTCCAATTTCAGTAGTCCAGCCACTATGCTAACCTAAAAAGATTAGAATTTCATGTTCCAGAAAAATTATTCTGAACTGTTTTTATGTGACCAACTCCTTTCTATGATCAGTTTTTATGCTTTCCATAAACGGTCTCTTGAATTATCTGGCTATTCCTCTGGCATACATAGCCTAATGGATTTAAGAAATATTTGTATTACTACTCTGTATCACAAATGAGTGCTAAATTGATACAAATTATTAGAGAAATTTAAATTCCACTTAATTAAACTCCAGACCAATTCTATTTTCATAACATTTCTAGGACACAAATAACTAGAAAAGGAAGTGAGCCAGTCATAAGGCAAGACAGATGGATAGCTTCAGTGCCACCCAGGTATCCAAGACATATTAAAAGATCCAAAGGAAGAGGTCTTGCATGTCGAGAACATTTTCTATGGAGGATTTATAGAAGAGCATAGTCAAGGTCACATAGAAAGGATGAGAAGACACAGTTGGGTTATCAGTTTCCACTGATGTTGAGAATATAAAGGAATATTTCCAAAACTATTGCATATATTAAATTTTGTATGTGTGGGTACTCTCCACCAATACAAACTGCAATCCCTCCATGCCCTAGTAGACAGTCTTCAATATTTGCCCATGGTCCCTATACCCTGCCAAACCCATCATCACCAGTTAGCATTACTTCTGATGATGAACCCACCAGGAACTAGCTAAAAGGTTATTATTTAGATACAATCCAAACACCTTGCTGATGCTCAGAACCCCAAAATATTGGAGTTGGAATGGATCTCAGTGGTTGTCTTAGTCAACCTCCTATACAACAGCCAATCTCCTCTACAACCTTTGTTTTAAAATCTCTTAAAAACCTTGCATGCCTACCAGTCACTTGTGATTAGCTGGTTTAAACTATAAGAACCCAGAATACCTCCAAGTCATAATGAGACAAGAGTATGGCCTGAGTTGAAGATTTTTTTTACATTACTATGAAATTTAACATTTCTCTCAACAATCTCTTAGATTATGAAAGGCCCTTTCACTTCCAAAGAGATAAATGTGATTATTTCATTTTGTCATGTAAACCAGCTGCGTCACGTAAACTAGTCTCCGTGGAAAAATTACTCAACACGAGCTTGTTTTTTTTATGAGTAAAATGAGGGCAACATTGAACTCTCCCATCAGCTATCATAAATCAAGCCTGCTATGTAAATGCTTAGTAAATCCTTGTTATAATATCTGCAATCTTTGCTACAGTATATGGAATCTTTTTCAATGATATGGTGCAACTTCAACCAACTTAAAGGAGAAAACATACCAGGAAGCCACACCCATAAAATTTTTCCACACACACTAAAAAGAGAGTTGGTGATTTGTTAACTTGAGCAAACTTATGCTACAATAAAATAAGGCTGCCTCTTCTCATTAATAAAAACTGGAGTTTCAGTATATCCTTGAAACTAAAAAAAATATACAAACTGCAATGCTAGCTCTAGTGAATGTTAATCGTTTAGGCTAATAGTTTTAACTGCAGAATTATGAAAAGAAAAATTTGGAAAGTACTCTTTTAATCTGAGCTATACCAAATCTTATAGACATCACTAACAAGTCTATTTTCAGCTTCTGCACAATGAAGTATAACAAAGGTTCTTCTAATAAAAACAATCAGGAAAAACTACCAAAAAAAATAGAACTACAGAAAAATAAAGGTTTAAAATGATTAAAAGCAATCAGTTTAGACTTCAATATTGCATATAAACATTGGCAGATTATGTGAAAAATTCTTATGAAATGTTTGTATTAATGAGATTTTTTATCAATTGTACTAAATGTTAAATAAAAAAAACCAAAGCCTTGCTAAATTTATAAAAATTCTTCCAATACTGATTCTATACAGACCAGAAAACAAAAAATTGTAAATGGATTCAGTATTCCAAAGCAAGGCCTCATCAATACTGTAATTTAATAGTTTCATTTTATCATTAATCACTGAGGCTAAAGTTAGGTTAATCCCTCAGATAAGAACCAGAACCTCTCAGGGAGGTCAAGACTCAGCTCCCAAGCCAGTTCCTATGGAAACCTTTCCTGGTGTCCCCAGTTGATGGTACTCTCTCCTATCTTTAAATAATCATGTATATTGGTTCACTGACATGTTCCATGCCACTAGTGAAATGTCACGTTCTTTGGGTAGGGGCTTTTTTATTTGTTTGCCTTTGTATCTCTAGCACTTTGTTGTTGTTAGCAGTTACGTCAGTTCAAGTGAATAACTAAAAACTGTTGCTATACAGTTCTGTCCAAGTCTTTTGTGACCTCATTTGGGATTTTCTTGGCAAAAACACTGGAGTGGCTTGCCATTTCCTACTCCAGCTCATTTTATAGGTGAGGTAAATAAGATTAAGTGACTTACCCAGGGTCACACAGCTAGTATCTGAGGCCAAATCTGAACTCACAAAGATGAGTTTGATTGAGGCAGTGCCCAGTCCAGTTCAAAAACAAAAAAAAGCTCCAGCATGTAGCAGGGCACTTAGTATATAATAGGGATAAAAAATAGACATAGAAAACTCAAGGGTGACCAAACTCGACCAATGCCAGCTAGCAAACACAGATCTTCCCGGCTTTTTGGCCACTGATATATTTTTTCCACTATACCACACTGCCACTGTATTCAGCAAATGCTTAATACTGATTGGATTAGAAATTACTGGGTAATGCCCATTCAGCTGGCAAGAGTGAAAGGAAGCATAATTTTATAACCATGAAATCCTCCATCTATACATAAATCTGGAGTGGAAAGGGACCTCAGAGGCCCAGGAAGGTTACTAAAAGTAACCTCTAACATTTCTATAGTGCCTTAAGATTTGCAAAGCATTTTGTACATAGAATGTCATTTGAACTTAATAATCCTGAGGAAGAAACTAACCATCTACATTTTACATAGAGGGACACTGGGGTTGGTAGAGGTTAACTGACTTGTCCAAGGACACTAAAGTGACTATCATCAGAACTGGGATTTGAACTCAAATCTTTTGAACCCAGGATCAATGTTCTAGAAAGGTCAAACAGAAAAGCATGAAAGATTGAAGAGAAAGTAAGCATTTAGCTGGGGGCTCAAGAGGCTTCACAGAGAAAGGGGCATCACAGGGATTTCAAGAAGCTGATGTATGGAAAAATTACATGCTAGCCAAGAAGAATGGCCTGTACATATGGAGGTCAGAAAAGGACAAAATAAGATGAGCAAATAACTGAACATTCCATTTAACAGAATATAGAATGTGCACTCTATCCACTGTGCCAACTAGCTGCCCATCTACTCAGCAACTGAAAAGGTAGGATAGAGGGCTTTGAAAGCTGGAGTAAAGAGTTTGTATTCTATCCAGCAGGTAATAGGGTACCACTGAAGACTTTGAAGGTGAGGGAATTATCTGACCAAGTTTATAAATTAGAGAGATTTAATTTGGATTAAATTTTTGTTGTGGATAATCAATAATTGATCATACAGAAAAATCTCATTCTTACAAAAGAGGTCACCAAAGTCATTCTATAAAACAGGAGTTGGCAACATACAGAAGAGCATACTGAAAAAGCATACATGTGTATTAAAAACTTAAGAAAATCTAATTTTTAGAATCTAATTATAGCTGAAATTTGTGCAATTATTTATAAGAGTGATTACAGTTACCATTCAAATTTCTTATCTGCTGGAATAAGGTTAGACAACAATTTCAGGGATTTTTCTCTTCATATACCCAAAAAGTCAGTTCAACAACAACAAAAAGACAAAAATATTAAGAAATCAAATGGGTAAGAGATATGAGAGTGCACCTCTTCCCACTCCTTTATAGAGGTCAGAGTTCAACTCTTCCTATTTTTCCTTTTTTTCAAAACAATTCTTTATTATATGGGATGTCTCTCCAGAAAAGGAGGGGTAGACATAAAACAGGAAATTTAGGTGATTTAAAAGCAGGAAATATCAATAAAAATTTATTTTTAATAAAGAAACCAAATGGATGGCTTTTGAGAATCTGTCCAGTTTAACAGATACCAGCAGATCAACTCAAAAGTTTTCTTTAATAAAAAATTTAGTTAAGTTACTCATCACTAATAATCAAGCTTTAATAAAAAAAAATGGCTTTTGGGCAGGGAGAGTCAAAACGTGGACTAATAAAAAGAAGTATCAATGAGACAGGCTGAGGAGCACTGAGCTAGCCGGCATGCAGGAAGCCGGAGACTGTGTTAATTTTGAGATCTGAAGCAAATTATTTAACTTCTCTGGTCTGTTCCTCATCCGTCGGATGAAGGTTCTTCAAGGTCCTTTCTAAAACTCATATTTACTAATCTCTAAGTATGCACGTTTTCTCTCCTCGTCACATCAATGTGATTTCGAAAAGGAATGCCAATGTTGCTCTCTGGATTTCACCCAAGTCTCCAGGCATGAAACATACAAAAACAGAGGGATCTCTCGGCCACGTCCCATACCATCCTACCTTCGAGAACGCTAAGCGGTGCCGGGTGACTCTTGGTCAAGTAAGCCGGGGTGCAGGAGGTGGATGAGGCCGGAAGGGCTTCGCAGGAGCATCCACCTGGGCAAGTCTTGGGGAGGTTACGTGTCAACGTTTTGGGAAAAATATCGTCAACCCCCCCACCCCCAAGCAAACACTGCAACAGCGGCTCCTAAGCCGTGCCTCCACGCTGCAAAAACCATCCCCGTCCAGCGGGGAGGAAGGGCTGACTGGGCGCTCTGGAGGCTGGCGGTACCAAGGCAAAATTTTAAAATAAAAACCGCTTAAACCAGGGGCTCTTAACCTTTTCGGGGTCCTGGCAAAGTCCATCGGGAGGTTGTTTTTAAATCCACCCGGGATTTAAAAAAGAAACCAATTCTGTTCAATAATGTTGACTTTGTTCCCACCACACTCCTACCCTACCCTCCAAGTCCTCGGATCCCACGTTAATGACCCCTGTTTCAAACTCTAGGTAGAAAAGGCGCGGAGCCTCCTTCCCGCCCGGCGTGGGCAGACAGCGACCCCCCTCCCCGGCACAAGCACACCTCCCCATGCCCTGGGGCTTCCCCTGGCCCAGAGAGCTAGGAGGCTGAGGCCCGAGCCGCGGAGCCCCAAGTCCCGGGGCTGGGAGGAAGAGGAGGGGTGGCCCGCAGCAGCGGGAGCAGCGCCGGGCTGCGTCGGAGAATCGTCCTCACCTCCTCGGGCCGGGTCTGCTCTCTCACCCGCCACGCCCCGGCGGTGTCGGGACCGGCTGTCTGGGCTCTCGGACAGCGCCCGGCCCGCCAGGGCAGGAGGGGCGGGGCGGAATGAGGAGGGAACCGCCGGAGCCCGAGGACCAGCGGCCGCCTCCTCCAGCATCTCTCTCCCAGGTGAGGCAAGTCGGCGAGGGCGGGAAGTGGCCGTGGCGGCCACCGTGGCTCCCCGCCCCTCTTCCCCAACGGAAACAGAACCCAAGCACCAGCCTGGGGGGAGGGGGGAGAATCAGAGGACGGAGGGGAGGGGGTCGCTACGGCTGACTCCGCCCCTTTAGGAGTGGACGCTGGGGAGGCGGAGTCAAGATGGCGGGAGTAAGAGGAAGCTTGTGAACCTGGATGCCCACCGCGTTCGAACCAGTGAGAATTCTGAGGGGGAAGAGAAGGGAAAGGTGGCAGTGAGTCATATTTCCAGCTCAGGTAGGGTGGGGTGGCGGGGACCGGCCCACACTGGGGCCATGTTGGGGCTGTTCCCGTGCCAGGAATGGAAGGATACAGGGTATCAGGGTGGAAAAGGGGCCCAAGAGATTCCTGAACTTCTGAGTCTGCCAGCCAGTCCCCAGTTATGTACCGAGCAAGGAACAAGTTCCAAAACGGAGCTTGGAGCCAGAAGCAGAGCAGTAACGCGGGTCTAGTCTTAGCCCATTAGCCAAGCCTGAGCAGCTCTGTGGCTCTGAAGTTACAGAACCTGCCACTGAGCCAAGAGTAACAGTCCAGCAGTAGTCTACTGAAACTCCCCATCTGGCACAAGCCAATACACCCAAACCTGGGTCTGGAACTTGCTGAGCTCAGGTGAAGAGGGCATTGAACAGACCTCTCTCCCTACATTATGCCATTTTGGCAATACAGAACTTGAAGATGTAGCAGGGGAAGCAGCAGTAGGGAAAAGGGCTGAAACTTAGGCTTAGACATCTCTGTCCAGCCACCCTTCCCCAACCCCCCCAAGTGTAAAGCATTAACTTAAAAGTCCAAACTCAAGATGCAGACTAGGAGAAATAGCAAGCAAGCAAACCAGAAAGAACCCCACAATAAAGAAGCAACAGTGGTGACTGTGAAGTTCAAGAAGAAAGCTTCTCTAAGCAGCGCCTCAAAGAAAAAAATGCAGATTGGATGCAAAGCTAAAGAGTGATGGAAAAGAAATGAGAGCTATCCAAAAAACGATAATTAGAAGCTTAGAAAATGAGGTACAAAAACCTTATTTTTAAAAATGAATGCTTGAAAACTAGAATTGATGAAATGGAGGCTAATGACTCCTTGAGACAGCAAGAAATAATAAAAGTCAAAAAGTCTGAGGGGGGAAAAAAAAAGAAGAAAATGTGAAATATTTCATAGGAAAAACAGCTGACCTAGAAAATGGGTTGAGGAAACAATTTAAGAAACATCAGGCTACTTGAATCACATGAACAAAAAAACAGCCTAGACATATTTCAATAAATTATAGAAGAAAACTGCCCAGATACCTAGAACCAGTAGGCAAAGTAGAAATTGAACAAATCTATGGTCATCTCCTGAAGAAACTCCAAAATGAAAACTTCCAGAAATATTATAAATAAGATCCAGAGCTCCCAGGTAAAGGAAAAAACATACGACATGCAGTCATAAAGAAAGAATTCAAATACCAAGGAGCCAGCCAGGATCACATAAGATGTGGCAGCTACCACTATAAGGAAGCAGGGAAACTAGACTATCATATTCCAGATGGCAAAGGATCTAGGTTTACAATCAGGAATAACCTATCCATCAAGAATAAGTATAATCCTACAAGGAGAAAAATGGATCTTTCATGAAATAGAATTCTATGCATTTCTTATGAAAAGACCAGAGCCAAGAGAAAAAAATCTGATATACAAACACAAGTCAAAAGAAGCATTAAAAGGCAAACAAGAGCAAGAAATAAGATTAGGTTGAAATGTTTAAAGAGATTAAACAAGGTTAAAATGTTTACATTATATGGGAACATAATATATGTATCCCCTAAGAACTTTGTCATCATCAGGTACTTTAGAGGGAGTCCAAATAGACAGTAGGCCTGGGTGTAGCTCTGTTTCAATAATCTCAAGAAAAGAATTCAGGGGTAGGGAAGATAACATGGAAATAGGAGAAGGGAGAGGAAGAACAGGGAAAATTATTTCACCTAGATGTAGCTTATAACCAAAGGGACAGTTAGAGCGGATTGGGAGTTAATGGAACCACGCTCTCACCTGAAATGGTTAAAGGACCTAAGAATACACACACACACACACACACACACACACACACACACACACACACACACATATATATTTGAGTATAGAAATACTTCTTGCCCTACAAGGAAATTAAGAGGGAAAGGGAAGGAGCAAGAGGGAGACAGTTGTCAGAAGAAAAACAGACTCTTTAGAAGGGGAAAGATTGAAAATGGAATGGGATGAACTCAGTGTTAAAAGAGAAGATGATAGCAGAATGCATTAGAAACAAGAATCAGCCACAAACAAACAAAACAAGAATCTAACTGTTTTCTATAACAAGAAACACATTTGAAAAAGGATATACGCAGAGTTAGAATAAAGGTCTGGAACAGAATTGCTTCAGCTGAAGTAAAAAAGGCAGGGGTAGCAATTATGATGTCAGACAGCAAAAGCAAAAACAGACCTAATTAAAAGATAAACAGAGAAACTACAAAAGGCACCAGAGACAATGAAGCAATATAAATACTAAACATATAGGCATCAAATGGCATAACATTTAAATTCCTTTTGACTGATTCTAATTTTTAGTGAATTATTTTCCTCAGTTTTTGAAGCTCCTTTTTTAGGGAGGTAGTTTCTCCAGTTAGATTTTGAATCTCCTGTCCCAGTTCGCAAATTTTACTTTTTAGGGATTTTTTTTCTTCAGTGAGATTTTTTCCAATTTGGTCACTATCTTCTACCTCTCTAATTTGGTTTTTTAAATATTTTTTGAGCTCCTCCAAGAATGCTTTTTGGGCTTGAGACCAATTCATATTTCCTTCTGTGGTCTCAGGTGTGGATACAGAGTCCATGGTGCCTCCTGAAAGTGATTCTTCTCGTTCACAATAATAGGATTCAATCATCTTTGGTCTTCCCTTTGTGTGTTGCTTCTGACCCATTTTGATTGCCTATTTCCTGACCTTTAAAGGGTATTTCTGCTTCTGGGGTACAGAGGGCTCTGACCCAAGCTTCTCAAGCTGGGAGCTAGGTGCCTAGTTGTTGACTTTGTGTGCTGTAGCTTCTAGGTATCTAGACTGAGGCCAAAGCAGGTGTTTCCCCTGAGTTAGGGTGGAGTGGTCTGCCTGCTTCAGATTTCTGCCTCTATACCCCTGGGCTACAGCTCAGGCAGGCTTAGCAGCTGGCAGCCAGCAGAGCTGGTATCTACAGATTCCCCTGGTGGTGCTAAAGCCTACCTGGGGTTGTGTTGTTAGGGCTTGCTGCCTCCACCACCTTGGGCTTTGGGAGCTCCTGCTGGTTAGTCAGGGTGGGGCTTTTTGAGACCCCTCCTGCCCTTCAGATTCCTTACTGCCTCAGTTACACCCTTTCTCTGTGACTCCTAAGCCTGAGGCTCTTTCTACCATTTCAGGATTTTGCTCTGGGTGGGACATTTATCTCTCTTCTCTGGGTCTGGGTGGGGGGAATGGGAGCAGCTAGGAATCATTCTGCCATCTTGGCCTCTGGTAATTCACGTAGGTGATTTCCAAACTTCCAGGCTGTGGGTGACAGCCCCAGGAGAAGCCACTGTTGCTGTTGCAGGCCTTGCACTCTCTCTTACTCAGTTCTGTCCAACCAGTCCTCCATCCTGCAGTGAGACGGCTGCGAATCAACTCTGGAGTGGGCAAGTCCAGTGGCTGGAGCTCCTCACTCAGCTGTTGTCTGCTCTCTGGTCCATGCTGATGCAGCTCCCAAGTGCTCTTTGATCCCCCTGCCCAGACCTAGGCCCACTTTCCTAAGTTGGGAATCTGCCACCCTCCATCTTCCAATGGATTCTATCACTCTAAAATCTGTTCAAATTCATTTTTTAAAGTTTAGTCGCAGAATTCTTTGAGGAACTTAGAAATGTTCCAGCTTCCATTCCACCATCTTGGCTCATTTCTTCCTCCCGCCCCCAACATTTAAATTCTTAAAAGTGAAGTTAAATGAGTTACAAGACAGTAAAACTATTAAGAGTGAGGTACCTCAATTTACCTTTTTCAGACCTGGATAAATCCAACCATAAAATGAAAGAAGTTAGAATTTTAGAAAAGTTAGATATGATAGACCTCTGGAGAATATTGAATGGGAATAGAAAGGAGTATACCTACACTTAACTGTGTATGGCACCTTCACATAAATTGACCATTAAGACATAAAAACCTCACAAATATATGCAGAAAAAGTAAATTTATCTTTTACTGACCATAATGCAAAAAAGAAAATGACAGTAAATAAAGAACCTTTGAAAGAAAAGGTTAAAAATTAAACTAAACTTTCCTAAAGAATGGGTGGGTCAAAGAACAAATCATAGAAACAATAATTTTATTAAAGATATTGACAACAATGAGGCAGCATACCAAAATTTGTGGGATGTAGCCACAGCAGTACTTGAGGGAATTTTTACATCTCTAAATATCAAAAAAGGAAAGGAAGAACAACAAAACTGGTAATAGAACTAAAAAATTAGAAAACCAACTAATTAAAAACCAAAATAGAAATCCAGAAAACCAAAGAGAAGATTAACAAAATCATAAGGGAAGAAAATTAAATTTAAAAAGTAGGAGCTTGGGGGTGGCTAGGTGGCACAGTGAATAGAGCACCAGCCCTGAAGTCAGGAGGACCCAAGTTCAAATCTGGCCTCAGACACTTGATACACTTACTAGCCCTGTGACTTTGGACAAGTCACTTAACCCCAATTGCCCTCCAAATAAAAAAGAAAGAAAAAAAAATTAAAACTAGGAGCTTGGTTTTTAGAAAATACAGCAATAAAACAGATACGTCATTAGTTAATTTGATTTTTTTAAAAGAAACCAAATTACCACTATCAAAAATGAAAAAAGCAAATTCACCACCAATGAAAACTAAATAAAAGCAATTATTAGGAGATATTTTGCCCAATTATATGCCAATAAGACTGACAATCTAAATCAAATGCAAGAGTGTTTACAAAAATATAAACTGCCCAGATTAACAGAAGAAAGAATCCTTAAGTAGGCCTATTTCAGAAAAAAAAAATTGGGGCAAGCCATAAATGAGCTCCCAACAGGGAAAAGACAAAACAAAACAAGACCAGATGGATTTATGAGCAAATTCTATCAAACATTTAAAGAAAAATTAATTCCAGTATTACAAGCTGTTTTTAAAAATATAAAGAAGGGTCTAAAAACAAGAAAAATTAAATGATCATTTTAATAGATGCGGAAAAAACTTTTAAGAAAATATAGCACTCATTCTTATTAAAAAATACTAGAAAGTTTTGGAATAAGCAGAGCTTTCCTTAAAATGATAATATCTATCTAAAATCAAGAGCATTATATGTAATGGGGACAAGCTAGATGCCTTTGTAATAAGATCAGGAGTAAAATGAGTATATCCATTATGATTACTATCCAGTATTGTACTAGAAATATTATCTATAACAATAAGGCAAAAAAGTCATAAGCACAGGCAAAGAGGAAACAAAACTATCACTTTTTCCAGCTGGATATGATGACTTAGAACTCTTAAGAGTAAATAAAAAAGTAACTGAAACAATAACAACAATAGCAAAATTGCAGGATATAAAATAAACTCACAGAAAATATTTGCATTTCTGTATATTACTATCAAAATCCAGGAGGAAGAGAGAGAAATTCCATTTAAAATAAACAGTATAAAATATCTGCCAAGACACACACAGGAACCATATAAAAAGAATTACAAAACACATAGGGTAGATCCAAATAAATGGAGAGAGTAATTAATCATGAGTAGGCCCAGCCAGTATAATAAAAATGACACTCCTCAAATTAATTTACTTATTCAGTGCTATACCAAATCAAAAGATTATAGATCTAGAAAAAATAAAATTCATCTGAAGGAACAAAAGATCAATAATATCAAGGGAATGAATGAAAAAAAAAAAGAAAAGAAAAGTAAGGGGACCTGGAAATTGGGGACAAAAATGGCAAGAAAGTACCAGATCTTAATGACCTAAACAATTTGGTATTGGCTAAAAATTTGGTTCTGGTTTGATCAGTACAATATATTAGGCACAATAACCTACTCACTATTGAATAAATTGTAGGGGAAAAGTAGGAAACAGTGGCAAAAATTAGGTTTAGGCCAATGTCTCACATTGTATACTAAAATAAGTTCAAAATAAATACATGATTTATATATAAAGCGTGATATAAATAGATTAGAGGACCCTGGAAGAAATTACCTATCAATTCTATGGATAGGGGAAGAGCTCATGACCAAACAAGAGATAGGAAGGTTTTTCAGGAGGTAAAATGGATAATTTTGATGACATAAAATTTAGACATTTTGTACAAACAAAACCAATAAAGCTAAAATTGGAAGAGAAGCAGGAAACTAAGAAAAAAATTTTGCAGCAAGTTTCTCATTTCTAGGACATATAGGGAACAGAGGCAAATTTATAAGACTAAGAGCCATTCCCCAATTGATAAATGGTCAGGTTATGAAAAGGCAGTTTTCAGAGGATAAAATCCAAACTATTAACAACTATTTGAAAAAATTCTCTAACTCACTAATAATTAGATACATGCTAATTAACACAAGTACTAGGAACCACCAAATCCCCGTTAGATTGGCAAAATTAACACAAAATAAAACGACGCGCTGGAGGAGCCCATGGGAAAACAGGTCTTTTAATGCATTCTTGGTGGAACTGTAACCTGGTCTATCCGTTCTGGAAAGTAATTTGGAATTATGCCCCCAAAGGTATTCAATTGTACATACCCTTTGGCCCAGCGATTTTACCAAAGAAAGAGGGAAAGGATCCATATGTACAAAAATGTTTAGATTAGCCCTTCTTGTTACATGACAAAGAACTCGGAACTTGAATGGATGCCCATCAACTGGGGAATGGGCTCACCAAGTTATAGTTTGTGAGTGTGATGGAAAACTACTGTGCTGTCACTTTCCTCATATGTTAGAAGTTAGGATAAATTTTCCTTCGTTTCTGAAGTTACTGTTTTATTGTAAAATGCTTCACAAAGTTAAAAAAAAAAAAGTGGTTGGCTGGTGCTTGAGGAAAGGGCCCTGTAGCCTCCAGAAGATCTCAGTCTCGCTCACCCATAGCGGCCACAGCAGGTGCCGGGCATGTCGGGAATTGTAGTCCTGGCCTCCACTCCCCTCACCCTACACTCCACTCGCTACAGGGTCTCCGCATTCCCACAAGTTCGGCTTCTTGCACCACGCGCGCGGTGCCTTCACAATTTCGGGGAAAGCGAGAGATGCCCACAGAGTCCAATAACGCCACCTCCATCTCGAGCCCTGTTATCACTTCTTCCTAGCACCGTCCTCCCAAGTGACCCAGCCCATTTTGAGGGCGGCAGACTGGCTCCAGCCGGGCCAGGAGTCTCAGGCCTCCGCGCCTCCGCTAGCAGGAGGGGGAGGGGCGGGGTGGAGAGGAGGCTACGCCTGCGCGGAAGGCGCTAGAGGCGAGTCGTTGGGCGGGGATGTTGGGGCTGAGCGCTGATGTTAAAATGGTAGGTGGACCCCGCGTCGCCCCCTGTGGCGGATCTTCTTGCACCTTATCTGTTATCTCCTGCCTTCCCTTCCTTTGGGAGACCGCGGCGAGGGTGGAGCTGGGGTTGCCGCCGGGAGCGGTGAGGAGACCGGGAGGAGAGTAGGGAAGGTCATCGGGAGGGGCGGGGGGGGGGGGAGTAGGGGAGGGTGGCGCTCTGCCGGGCGGCGGGGAGGGGCGAGGAGAGACGGGGCCCCTGCGGGCTGGAGATGTGAGACCTGACACCGGCCGCTGCCTTCGCCTTTTTTGGCCTTCGGTTTTCCCCCCGGGCTGGTTGGACAGCTCCCCCGCCCCTCCCTCCCAGGGTCTCCTTTCTCTCGGGGCTGGAGGGGCTAGGATCGGAGCCTTTAGGAGGAATTGGAAGTGCCCGGGGGTTACGTTGTTTGCTAATTCTCCTATTTGTCCTGTTAATGGGTTGTGCCCGGCGAGGAGGTGAGCGCACTGGGAAGGTTGGTTGGTGTGTGTGTGTGTGTGTGTGTGTGTGTGTGTGTGTGTGCGCGTGTGTACTTTAAACTAGTTTTAAGGGAGAGTGGAGAAAAATTGTGGAATACATAGTACATGTGTATATAATACTATATGCGTGTTTATATGTGTGTGTATACATATGTGTGTATATTTACATATTTGCGAAAGTATCTGGTGGCTCTCACCCCTCCCCAGTTGTAAATTGTATTGCATCTAAATTCTGTTCTTTTGTGCCCCCCCCCCCGTCCCCGTATATTGTAAGGTACGGCATGACTTGACTTTTTATTAGTTCATTTAAATACTTTCTTATTTATTGCAGTTGGAACCTTCTAGAATTTATAACGGACTTTAACCCTTTTAAGTGCCAAAAAAAAAAAATCCTTTGCCCCCTTGGCTAATCCTTGTCTCTACGCTCCAAATTTGTTAAATCAGTGTTCTGGAGGAATGGGGGACATCTGACTCTTTGATTAAAAAGAAAAGAAGCTGGTATACAAATAGTCATTTTGATCAGTTTTCTGGGCAACTAGATAAAGTGCCAGAGGGAAGTAAAGTCATTTAAATGGTCTTAGACTTTCCATTTCCAGAGATTGCATGTGAAGTACATTCTTAGTGTGTATCTCGTTTTATTACAAATAGATGTCTCTCTGAAAAGTTGTATGTGAAATGGATCATTTTAAGTCAGATCATCGTAAAAGAAGTTTGCTGTTTAAAGCGTATAATCTTTCTCCATTTATCTTTTTATAAATCAGGATTTTTCATTTATAGAATATGCTTGAAGTGATTTATGCCTGTAACATTTAAATAAATGATGACACTCCTTTTTGGATCACATTTTGTGTTTTTTGAGGCAGTGCATTTGACTAAAAGAATAATCACTTCAATAAAAATTATCCAACAGGTTGTTGGATTTGTTCAGTTTAGTTGTTTAATTTGCTGAACTGTGTAATTAATACTGAGAGAGAATTTTCAATGTTTTCTTATTTTACTTAAGTGACTTTGACTATTTTAAGTGTTTGTACTCAAGACAATCTCTTGCATTTTTTTCATGGAAAGTTTTGATACACAGAGATGTTAAGTGGTCTGGACAAGGTTACATAATTCTGTTTTCAGGATCAAATCTCTTGACAATTTCAAGAATTTTGTGCTGAGTCTCCTCTCTTAGCATCACAGATTTAGAGATGGAAGGAAAACCTTAAAGGTCAGTCCTACACTACCTTCCTTATTTTAGGGATGAGGAGCACTGTGACTTAGAAGTGAAATGACTTCATTAAGGTCATATAGGTGGTAGGTGTAGCAAGGCCATGTTCCTGGAGTCTGAGTCTGAAATTCAGTAGAGTGACAAAACATTGTTGTGGGAAATGGGCTACTTACCAATTTAAAAAAAATTTTTCTAAATGTCTGCTTTCTAGGCCATAATTATATTAGCTGACATATATAACTTTAAATATCCCAATATTTTTAAAGACCAGAGGAAATATCTGAAAGGAGCAGCTTAATGCTTATTCATTACACTAGTGCAGTGAATAGATTCAGTGATCACATTCCATGTTCTTCAGCAAACTAGCCATTCCTGAATGAACTTCAGGGGTCAGTAGGCTGTTCCCCACTCCCCACCTTACTCCTAAATATGCTGTATCTGCATGATTTTAAGTGGTTATAAACTTAACTATATAAAAACATCTAGGGGTACTTATATATTGTTTTAATGTAATTCTGTGGAGTTGAAGAAATTAACATTTTTGTTGACTCTGGCTTACAGCCCCTGGTCTTGGCTCTATTGTTCTAAAAATACTATTATTAGTATTTTTAAAAACTTTCTGTAGTATAAGTTCCTTCTATGCCCACTTTCAATAGGCATTTGTATTTTTAAAACCTATTTAGAAAGATATCTTTGTGCTTTAAATTTTCTTTTTCATTAATTGCTATTCAACACAGCTCCAACAGTGAATTTTTTAGACTGAGAAAGTGCAGTAATATTCTTAAACTAGGAAGCTAGATATTATTCTTTAGGAAAAATTTGTATATACCTGCACTAACTTAAGAATATCTGCTTTCTAATAGGCCTATTTTACAGAGTTTTTAAAGTAACTGCTTAATTCAAAATGCAATGTATAAGGATCAAAATATATTATGTAAAAAAATTCATTATTGATAAAAATAATTTTTCATGAAATTCTTGATAAAAGTAATTTTAAGAGCTAGAGTTTACATATTTGTTACTATATAGATGCTGTCATTTCGATTTTCAGAAGAATGTGCAGTCTTTTTAACTGATGAAGAACAAGGCTTTGTCTTCCTGTAATTCTGAAGTGAAAGTTGAGTCACCATACAAGAGAAATAAATCCACTTAAAATATAGGCATTAGTGATAGAATGCTGAAACAAACTTCTGGATTAGCTTCATTGGCTTTCCTGCTTCTTTTGCATCCCAAAGCATAAGTTTAAATCATCTCAGAAGGACAAGATCCGCCAGTTTATGACATTTACCCAGGCTGGTGAAAAGACTGCTATATACTGTTTAATGCAGAATGAGTGGAAACTAGAAGTGGCAACTGACAACTACTTCCAGAACCCAGACTTGTACTACAAAGAATCCATGAAAAATTCAGTGGACAAAAAGAAGTTAGAACAATTGTATAACAGGTATAAAGGTAAGGACAACTTTTAAAACATTTGTATCCACATTGCTAAAACTTGTAGCATCTCTTATTAAAAGGACATAATATTTTTAGGATATATTGTATGATACTATGTAAAAGAATTCTTCAAGGTGCCATTCCTATTAATCTCTTGACATTGTTTGTGAAACCCAACTTCGTAAATTAAGACAACTACCAAAACAGTTTATTCAAAGTAGGTTTTTTTTCCTTGCCTCTTATGCTCAAGTCACATGTTACAGGAGGATAGATAAGGCACATCATCATCCTCATCATCATTATCAACCATGACAAGAAATTACATAGCACTCGTAAGGTTTGCAAAGGACTGTTTCATATTCTATCTCATTTGAGCTTCCCAACTTTGAACTGATCTGTTGATTTAATTGGAAGGAAACAATCATTATGGTGGAATTTGAAATAGATTTTTGTTCTAATCATGATTTTGATATACTTTTGTCACATGGTATTTTTTTCTTCATTTCCTGTTAAAGATGCTTTTTTTGGAATTCTAAGACCGTCACAAAATTAATTCAAAATTAAGAATGAAACATTGTTTCCAACGTACCTGTTAGAAGAGGTCTCTAGCTATGTTTCAATCTTTGGGCAAAGCCACTTTGAAAAGAAGTGATTTGACTTGTAATCAATTTGTGGTTGATTTTTTTTTTTTTGCTTGCTTTAAAAAAAATAGTTTAAAAATCAATAAATCAACTTGTAGTTCCCAACCCAAATGTGATCATGAATATAACAGTCAATATCCATGCCTCTCCTTAGAGGAAACTTTTAATAGCTTGAAAGATTTTATTTTATTTTCACAAAAATAACTCAGTGATTTCCAAAAATCTATATAAATTGCCATATCTGTCTTAAGGTTTATTGGTAGCATCCAAGACTAAAATATTGTTAAGTAAAATTCCTGTTTGTTTTTGTTGCCATGAATTTCATTGGAGTGGGGAGATTTTTTCTTAATATTTTATTTTAAATTCTAACAAAAATCATCTAATATGAACAGTTCAGTATACAAAGAATGAAAGAATTGTATATGAAATTGTAAACTGTTATATAGTTTTTAAGGTGCATCTTAAACATAGAAGTAAAAAATTGCCCTGTTTGTGTCCCACTGTGAACTTTTTTTGCTTTCAGAAGAATATTTTTTATGTAGGTTTCTTTTGTGTGTGTCTTTTACTGTTCACTAACTCCACAAACATCTTCCCACCCACCCCCCCAGCCCCCCAATAGAAGCACTCTCCTGTAAAGGATTAATATGGTCAAGTACAAAATAAATCAACACATTAATCACACCTGAATGTGTCTGGTCACACTTGTTCTCAATTTCATTTCTGCCAAGAGGAAGAAAGCATCCTTTTACCATCAGGCCTCTGAAGCCATGACTGTTTATTGAATCAGTTCTGAAATCTGTCAAATTTGTTTTCCTTTACATTGTGACAATCATGTAAATTGTTCTCTTGCTTAACTTTGTATTTCCCATACTAAAACAACTTTGATTTAGATTGTTAAAACTAGGTTTTAGACTGGAGCAGTTACTTTTTAAATTGACTATTACAATTTTACTTAACCTCTTTGCATATGATTAAAAATACTGAGTATTGCATGTATAAACCCTTTTTTAAAAATACTTAGTTTAAAAACATTCTGGGATAGAATCATAGGCTTATACTTAATGAAGCTCTAAAAAGTAAAAAAAAAATTTAATGCTTTTTGGAACTACTCTTACATAACTGTTGAACTGACTTTTTAAAAGACTAATTGATATGCCTTTCAAATATTTTTCAGTAAGTACAAATAACAAGTCTTTATGTTTTAGTAGCATTTTAATTTAAACTCCCTTCCGCTTTAAGTAGTTTAAACCAGAAGACACTATAACTCCAACAAATAATATATCTTACTAATTTCAAATTACCGTTCAATATTTTAGTTTTATGTTTTTATTAAGTAAATGTATTTACACATATACAAATGTATATGTTCACAAATATTGGGTTTTATACAAAAAATTTTAAGCCATAATTAGGTATGTCACGGCAATTAAGCCTGTTTTATCAAATATTGTTAGTCACTATTTTTCTAAAATTATTTCATTGCTTGGGTAACATGTTGGCTCAATTTTTCCATTACTCTGAAGATATGCAAAGTTAAATAAGGTGTTTTGTGAGGGCAGGCCATGATAAGTTAGTTTATAGTGGCTTCACATATGTTTATAGGTGTATATAGTGTGTGTGTGTGTGTGTGTGTGTGTATGCATGTGTGTATACCATTCTACATATGGAAGACTGGTGTTGTAGGAAATTGTAATACAATAATACATCAGCAGTAACACAATATAATTAAATGACCAAAGTAAAATTTTTCCTTTTAAAATAACACCCCCAGTCTGCACCTACCCCTTACAACACAACAAATGAACAAGTTTTTGAAAGCTGTTTTCTTAGTCACTACTGAATTGTCATTAAATACGGCAATATTTGTGTATATATAGTTTATGCTTTGTGTTTGATGGGTTAGGTTGTATCTTAATGCAGAATAGTCGAAAATAAATTTCTGTAATTTCTTCTCCCAATTTTAGTTCCTGGTACTAGCGAAAATATAAACTTATAATATCAGATTATGTTATAAATAACATTTATTTCAAGAAGATATTAAACCTAATTTCATTTAGTCATGCCAAACTGCTTTCACTCATATTATGTGATAGTTACTACACAATATTATTTCTAATTAAAGCCAAGAAAGCCAAACTCATTTTTAGTTTTCATACAATGAAATAAGTAAACAAATCTTTAATTTTATTTCCAAATTAGAAATAAGAAAAAAATAATCTGAGCCATTAAGTTCAGACCTATAAAAAATAAAGTGAAGAATGTATTTTGTACAGTAGCATTTGAATGAAGTTTTCTTAGTCTTACTCTATTGTAGAAATAATAATTTGTTATTATATACCATAATTATGCTTTGTCATTAGTAATGGTTATTTCCTATTGGCAGAGTAGCTTTTTTGTCACCTTTGCTATTTTTGTCTTATTCTATAGAAGATAATTTGTTTTATTTCCCTCTTTTGTTCTTCTAAGCAAGTGTAATACTTTTAAAAAAGATTCCACTCATCTAAACCAGTAGTTACTATTTTATTAAGTAAAAGTTGTTTTTGACTTACCATCTTTGCAAGGCTCATTGTTTCCTGTGTGTAACAAACTTGCTACAGCTATGGGGTTCAAAGCACCGTTAGATTTTTTTTATTCTTTCATGGTAACAGAGTTTATGATAATACAGTTCTTTGTTTTGCAATTTTAAATACAGACCCACAAGATGAGAATAAAATTGGCATTGACGGAATTCAGCAGTTTTGTGATGATTTAGGCCTAGATCCTGCCCATATCAGTGTTCTTGTCATTGCATGGAAATTCAGGGCAGCCACTCAGTGTGAATTCAGTAAAAAAGAATTTATGGATGGCATGACAGAGCTGGGGTGAGTAAATGGGTGATCTCTGCAATGAAGAATTGTTCTCTTTTTTGTTTATGTCTTTTCATAAGATACCTTCACCATTCTTTTTTTTTTTTAATGATGCCCATGGTCATCAAGTTCTTACAGCATTCCTGTGGGTCTCTTTGTGTTCTCTTCTACATATTGATCTCTTTTAAGTGATGTAATTGGTTTTTCTTTCATTTCCACCTTAATGATTTGTACATATCAATTTTTTTTTTGGTCTGAACTTGTGATTTCATTGGTATAAGGAACTCCTGGTAAAGAGAAATTTCTTCTTTCAATAAATATCAGTACTTTTATGGTTTTAGAGTTACCTGGGCAGAGATTAAGTAACTTCCAGTGTCACAGCCAGTGCATGTGGCAGAGGCTAGACTGATGCTAGCTAGGTCTTACAGATTGAGGCCAACTTTCTAGATATTAGGCTATGCTGTTTTTCCTTAATAATCATTGAGATTTATGTATTGTGTCCTAAAGTTTACAGAGTAAAATTCGAATGAGAGGCATCTAGATGTCACAGTGGATAGAATACGAGTTCAAATGTAGTCTCAGACACTTAGTAGCTGTGTGACCCTGGGCAAGTGACTTAACCCCAATTGCTTCAAAAGGAAGGAAGGTAGGAAGGAAAGAAGGAAGGAAGGAAGAAATTGACAAGAGACTCTCACTATAACCATGAGAAATAGTTACTAGGAATATCTCTAAGTTTCCATTTATATGTGAGGAAATCTAAATTCAGAGAAGTGATAAGTGATTTTCCTATGGTCACATAGCTTATAAGTGTTAGAAATGTGAATCAAACCCAGTTCTCTCCTGAATGCTTTTCACCAAACCAATGCAACTTTTTGCTCACGTTAACCCTTCTTCACTCCTTAAATCATTTATTCACACTTACTTTTTTCTCCTCCTAATTTTGAATCCTTACAACCAACATTGTAGAATACTTTCTTTTTCTGCTCTTCACTATATTTTACTTTATAAACATTGTGTTATTTTACATTAAGATAAAATTTACAAAAATAAATTTCACTAATCTGTTAACTAGAATGATACCACTGAATCACAGTCCTTTAAGTGTCCCTTAATACTTCCGAGTTATAAAGAGTGGGCAGGGATTGCTTTCATTTAATATTTAAGATTTTGCTATGTTATTGTGCAGATTTTTGATATTAGTGAAAATAGGTGAAATTATATAACCATCTTGTATTTCATTTGGTAATGGAAATGCTAACCTATTTGATTGTAAGTTTTGACCTTACAGGAAAAAAAATATTGTTTTGGGAGAACTGGTTTGAAATCCTTGAACTAGGCAACAGAAGGAAGCTTCGTAACTTTTGAAATAAAAGAATTCTCTTAAAACAGAGGGAAAGCATTAAAAAATGAGTATTTGAAATGTGACTCTTCAATTTTGTGATATGCCATACTTTTGGTGGATGCTTAAGAATTATTAATTATTATAATGGGATACTTACTGTACTTTTTCAGGTTTCTAAATCTCAGTTATATATGAGAAAAATAAGAATATTTAGGTACAGAGCAACAGAGACCTATTAGAGAGCTATCTTATTATTAGTTTCTGATCTGTCCATCCCAACAGTAATTTGTAATCATAATGATACTTTTTAGAAAGAATTTTTAGTATGCTGTTGTGAAAAGGTCTCCTTGAAGCTACTAGTAGAAAAGTAATTGTTATCCTTTGTTCAGGAATTAAGTGTTTCATATAAGATGATTTTTCAGATAATGTACCTTAAACCATTTAAATATCAATACTTTTTCTATCCATTTTGGGTGAAAATCTTACTAAATTGCTGTATGTGTTTCACAGCCTTTTGGGATTATATGCTGAACAGAATTTACCCTTTTCTTGATACATTAAGAATTATTATTGTGCTGTACTGTCAGGCACTGATGACCTTGGGACCTAATGAGTTGTATAGGTGTTGATTGTCCCCCTTCTGATGTGCTGTTTCTATTCTTTTATGGTCTGAGAAAGTAACTGATATGAAGGTTTTTAAAATTTTTTTAAAAATAAAAATATGTAGGCACTAAGAGAAGCCATGAGGCTCTGAATAAACTTTAGTATATGCTTGGCACATAGATAAGGCATGCTTAATAAATGTTTTTTCAATCATTTGTGGATTTTGTAACAGCAGTGCCATTTCTTAAAGACTTCTTAAAAGTTCTTTCTCATTTTTAAAAACTGTTTTCCAGTTAGTTGAAGTTGCTAAAAAAAAATGTGAGATATGACCATTTTCTTTTCTTTGTTACACACTTTAAAAAACTCAAATTTCATTGCACTTCACTATGATTTTTGCCTAAAGGTCCTTAAATATTATCTTATACGGAAGAAGATAAATTAAATTTTATCAATAATGTTGTTGAATGTAACTTTTGGAGCCAAATCAAGTACTAACATAATACTACTAATAAATATTTTATAAAACATTTCTATTAAAAATAGTATTCACTGATTAACTTTTTTACAATAGGTGTGATACTACAGAAAAATTAAAAGCTCTTTTACCAAGAATAGAACAAGAGCTAAAGGATGCAATAAAATTCAAAGATTTTTATCAGTTTACCTTTAACTTTGCTAAGAACCCTGGACAAAAAGGTTTAGGTGAGTATAATAAATGTCAAGTATATAATGCTAAATCAGATTTCCATTGATGTTATTCTAGTGGGCATGATCAATGTGCCTTCAGTATTACTAATAGTAATACTAGAAACTTCACTGAGTTTTTATTTTTTTCTCTAAAATTTTACTTAATAGACTAGGTGGGATAGTATGTACTTTCACAAGTGACTTGATGATATCTTTTTTTGTTTGTTTTTTGCTTTTTGGAGGGCAGTTGGGGTTAAGTGACTTGCCCAAGGTCACACAGCTAGTAAGTGTTAAGTGTCTGAGTTCAGATTTGAACTCAGGCGCTCCTGCCTTCAGGGCCAGTGCTCTGTTCACTGCACCGCCTAGCCGCCTCGACTTGATGACATCTTTTGACTTTTCAGGTATTCTCAGAGGTTTTGGAGAACTTTGAGCAAATTTTATTGTGTAAAGTACCTTGTGATATATATAGATTTAAGACGTCTCTATATCCTTGCATGACAACACCATAATATGTTGATATTAACTACATCAAAAGTATTAAAGAGGTTAGCTGTTAATGCTTAACAGCATGGATTTTCCTCCTTTCTGTAGGGTCAGTTCTTAGCTACTTTTGGCTAGTATTGAGATTATCTATATACTATATTATATATATATATATATATATATATAATACCTATATTACCTATAAACTATAATATTGACAGTAACAATAATATATTAAAATCTTGTCTAGTGTGAATGCAATGTTTCATATTTGAGTACTTCCATGTTTTTGTGGAATTGCCTTAGTAGTTCAAATGCCTTTAAGAATATGAATAACTTTTATTTATTGAAGAATTGACACTTTAAGGGTTTTTTTTTTCTTTTCTAGGCAAAAGGATAGTGTCTAGCAACCTACATTGACCCACAACTTAAGCTAAAATTACAGTGACTTATTTTTGTTTCTCTCAGTAAGGTCTTACCTACATCTTGAAAGCATGTTATGGTTTGTTAGAGAGTGTAATAAGAAACATTAGAAAAGGTGTTTTGAATTCATAAATATTTCTAAACTTCTAAGATGTTGATAAAACTTGAGGAAATAAGACGGGTTTGAAAAATGAAGAAAATATAGCCTATACTCAGTCTCCCCTACCTACAATTTTCATGTAAACACTACACAAGTTCTGCTTTTGCATTGGAGTGAAGTAGAGCTATAAATATGTAATGGTGTTTTTAATGCCTCACAATGAAAAAAGTATTAAATTGCATGTTACCTAACTAGTTCAAAGGTGATTTTCAATTCTCTTCCTTTTGTCCTTGTTTCTCACCCGTATGTTTTTGAATTACTCTTTTGGTTTTTAATTGTTCATGTTCTTGAACTGCAGTGAGTCTGTTGTCAGCGTTCCCATTTCCTTCAGGCTGCTCCATCACATCCCAAAGAGCTTTTTTTTACCCTGCATGCCACTGCCTTGCAGATCTCGTGCCTGACACCTCAGGAGCACAGCCAGGCCTCAGCAAGAGGGTCCTTTAAAGGAAACCACTTGAGTCGATCCACTTAAAAAACATGAAAAGCTGGAATTATCGTTGACTCCTGTGGGAGAACAATTGGGGAAGTATGGATGTCTTTTTCCCTAACCAGGGAAAGCGGGTGAGCAAAGCTGAGAGTCATGTGAATTATGTTAAAGTACAGCAGCTAGCTCTAAATGCAAGGGGTCTTGCAAATTTCATATTTATTAAAATTTTAACAGCACAGTATTCTTCTTCATTAGAATTCTTGAAAGCCAGCTGAGGTCACATAAACAAATTCATGGGACCTCTAAGGAAAGAAGATTATGGCATATTGTCTTTATGAAGAAAATTACGATTTTTTTTTTACCTGACTCGACTTCAAAGGATGACTTGATTATTTTAACAAGAATCTCCAGAAACAAAAGAGATGAACAGCTCACTGTCAGAACTGGAAAGACTGCTGTTCTTTGGAAATAAGAAGAAAAAACTGGAGTCGAACTGGGTTTCCCTTCCCCCTTTTGTGTCTGCCTCAGCTAAATTATAACTGAGGTGAAGGGTTTGCATACTAGCCTTCCCGACCATGGACATATCTGCAAGTGTCTCCGTGGCCTAACAGCCAGGTAATATATATAAGGAACGTCAGCATATTACCCAGAGAGAGAGAAAAAGACTACAGTAAGTGCATATTCCAGAAGATGTTGGAGGAGGCAGTAAAGGCAGTGGTAAAGAAGAGGACTGCAAAAAATGACCACTGGACACTTATTGGATTGAGTTCTTGTACTGTCTGTACATGAGAAATAATTTAACTTAAAATGGTTTTTCATTCCCATAGAGATGCTTTGAAACATTGGATAATATATTTGTTTTAAAATATTTCTTGTAATAAAACATCCATATGGGAGAACAGAAGCATTAAATTAACCTCCAGTATCCTGGTAACTCTGTCCCCACCTTACAGCTATCATCCACTTTTTCCTTTATGGACCTTGGTACTGATCTCTTCTTCCCCTGTCTTCTTTTATATATCAGAAAATGAAGACATTTCAGCCTGATATGATAATATACATTTGTATTTTTAAGCAACTCCCTGTAGATGAGTTGCTCCTAAGAAAAATATGGGCCTGTGATTATATTTGTGCAGTAGAAAGAGTGCTGGATTAATTCCCAAACCGTTTAATGTTCTTTTTTGATGCTCTGATAACCACTTTTTTTTATGTGAGGTCCTTTATTATACTTGACCTAGATGTAGTATATAATGTTATCCTATTTCCCTATCAAATTGTTAAGTACTCTACTCATCCACCTCAAATTTTAAGCTGTACCCCTAAAATGTTATGTCTTTAAAGGGAAAAACATATATATATATATACATATATATATATGCATACCCATACACAGATACCCATGCATATGTATACATATGTATATGTGTATGTCTATATAAGCATATACCAGAAAATGAAGACATTTCAGCCTGATATGATAATATACATTTGTATTTTTAAGCAACTCCCTGTAGATTAGTTGCTCCTATGAAAAATATGGGCCTGTGATTATATTTGTGCAGTAGAAAGAGTGCTGGATTAATTCCCAAATCAGAGAACCTGCATTAAAATTCCAGTTTCACCACTTACTATCTCTGCAACTTTGGGCAGGTCACTTAACTTCCCTGTGTCTCAGTTTCCTCTTTGTTAAAATGAAGTTGTTATATTAACTCATTTTTTAATGTGCCTGCCAGTTCCAAATTTATACCTATGAACAAATCTCAGTGCCTAGATCAGTGTTGTTACACTCAAATGGAAATGATTCATAAGGGGAATATATTGATTTGGGAAACCACAAATGAAGATGCTGTTGTATTTTCATTTATTCTGGACACTTTGATCATGTTCAGGTCACTCCAGAGCTGCTGGCATCTGACGCCTCTTCCATAGATGATGCTTCCCTGAAGCTCCACTGCCGTTCGCCTTGGGTGGGGAGGGGCTATTTCTCCAGTTTGGATTCTTCATTTTTCTGTAGCAGACTAAGCAGCTATGTCTTCATTTATTTATCCCTTCATGAGAATATAAAACTACTTCTCTTAGAACCATCCTTCCTGATAGTCAAAAGAAAAGGAAAGACATATGAATGTTTTATTTTCATTTTCCTCTTTCTCCCTTCTGCCCCAAATCGTACCTTTTGTAACTCCAGCCACCGGTTTGAGAGTTGGCCTTAGTCTTTTTAGACTTATAGTATTCTTTGCTCCCTTTTCTTCCTGACTGATCCTTTTCTGCCAGAAAAAAAAAAATCTTATTTCTAAGTCTCTGGATGGTAGATTTGCTTTACAGGGCTGTTCTGGTAACTTAGTGTGTTGAAATCTGCTTTCTGAACTTTTATTTCTAGGTCTTAGAAAGCAAGTGTTCCTGTCAGATATTTTTCTATCTTGCTCCCTTTTGTCTACTGCCTCTTCTTCCCCCATCTTTCCATGTCTATGACCTTTCTGGTTTACTAAACCTCACTTGACAGCAACTTACCAAGCCTTGCTGGCCTTGGCCTTGGTCTGTTCACTAGCATCTTAGATAAGAGAGATTCTTCCTTATGTGGCCTCCAAAGTTAGCAACTTCTGGGCTTTAGACCTTCTTTCTCCCTCATCCTTATGTGCTCTCCTGGAAGCTCCAGTTCTCCTTTTTCCCCTCTATCCCTCTCACACTTTGTCCTTGCCTTACATTTATCCTTTCTGTCCTATCAAAGATGGTAGCAGATGATTGCCCTTGGGCAGTGGGGCTATAATGTGTAAAACTGACTCTTCCACTTAATGATTTCGGCTTATATTGGACCTTGTAGTCCTTAACTATAAGAATTCATTTTTGTCATTCTCTGCCTAAGCCTGGCTTCTCCCAAACTCCTCTTCAGTACACGATCTCTTCCTGCTTGGGCCCTGACACTCTATTGCTAGATGGCTTTTCCATGGGATAGCTCTTACTGGACAGTCTCCTTTCGGTCATTGTATACTACACTGCAACCCTGTTTTCACTTACTGGCTGTGATCACTGTCCTGTCTTAAGTTATTGCTTGTGTCTCATATCCTTCCCTCACTTCTTCCTTCTAGACAATAGTTCATTTCAGAGTTATAGATAAATAATGTAAAAACTCTAACAAGTGCATAGTAACAGAATAGAGAAAAGGTCTAATAGGATAACCCTCATTTTTATAGCTGAGAAAACAGGCCCAGAGAGGTTGTCCTTTGACAGTATTAAGTAGTTAGTACTAAACTGGACATTAGAACCCTGATTCCCATAGGCCACTATTGACCACTGTTCTTTATACTGCCACACTGTCTCTCCTCAGCTGTACTGTAACTCTACAAAGATATTTTATTGTTGCTATTTTTTTTGAGAGGCAATTGGGATTAAGTGACTTGTCCAAGGTCACACAGCTAGTAAGTATTAAATGTCTGAGGCCAGTGTTCTGTGTTTTATATCGATGGGGAAGAAAATTCTCATCTAGTAGTCAATCTTTGGTGACGCATCTCTGATTTTAGCTAGGTTGCTGGTGACATATGCACAGTTTGTTATGAAATCTGTTTTGTCTTTCTTGGGTAGAATCTTCAGAGCTTTTGATCCATTGGCATAATCCTTAAGCATTCAAGATTATTACCATGATGTGATGAGACAGCAGAATAGGACTTTAATGGAAACTTATCAGTCATATTCCAAAAATATGCCCTTAATTGATGTTTAGGTCTCAACCTTGCCCACCACTTGCTAGTTCTACTTAGGGCTGCCTTCAAAAAATTGAGCTAAGTTAGCTGCAGCCATCAATTGTGGGGCATAAAATGAGGCCTTTTTCATTCCTTTGTTCAGTTGGGTTCTTTTTATCAAAAGGAGTAAACATAGGTTTAGAGCTGTAAGGGATCTTAAGTATCTAAAAGTTACTTCTGTAAGGAAATTACCGTAGTATATTTTATCTGAGCCTCTTGGATGACATAAATTGTATTCATTTAATTACTAACAACTCTAGTATAACTATCAGTTGCATGTTCTGATAAACTTAGAATTTTAAGAATGATGTGAAATATTCATAATTCAGTGCTTCATTTAACAATGTGTTAACTTTAAGTATATGCACAACACTGATGCTAGGTGCTGGGAAGGATGTTGAAAAAAAACTTGTGCAATCTTGATGAGTAACTAAAAAGATCAAGCTATTATTTTATGATCTTCTGTCATTCTCCGTAATCTTATTGTGAACAAAGCACTGTAACTGTACTCATAATAAAAAATGCATCCCAAAGATAGACTTCACTTTAGAGCTTAGAAATTTGCTGGCTACACAGATGGGTCAGATATGGATTATAATATAGACTTTTTGTCCGTTTTGCCTCCCACTTGGTTTTGGGAAAAGGAAATACAAAATCAGTGGGTCTAAAGTTTCTTGTATGTCCTTAGTAAGCTTAAAGTTTATAAAGTCAAAGAAGGAAGAATGGGAGAAGGAAAATGGAAGATAATAGAGAAGGTAAAATTAGAAAGAGCTGCATATAGTGGAAAGTTAGTTGACATTAGTCCTTGTGAATTAGGTGGAGAGAAGGGCAATAATATTGGGGGGGAGGAAACATTTTTATGCAGTTTTTTCCCAATAACAATAGCACCAAGATACAGAGTTATGTATATTTGACCCTTGAACTTATTTATTTTTGTTGTTTTGTCAGACTTCTAGCAGTATTTCACTATGATTTTGCTAGTTTGACTTTATGTGTTACCTGTTTAGCAAATTTCTGAATTTCATACAGTTTAGTATTTGATGCCTAGGATATTGAGATATTAATAGCATACTTTATTTTAAATTACAAAATGTTGCCTCTTCTTTGTGTTCTTAAGAAATTTCTGTTTTAAAAATTATTTGTAAGTTGACAAGTATGATGATGAATAAGTGAAACTGGGATATATTTATTTTTATTATTATATTTTGGATATTAAGGGATATTGCATTAAATCTTCATTTTACAAGTGCCCTTTAAACCATTTTGTAGTGCTAACACACAAAAAAGTTACATAAATTCAAAAGAAAAACTAGTGTACTGTCTTTAGAATAGTATTGAAAATTTCATTAAAAATAAGCTATATAATATAATAAAATTATTTTAAAATCATTAGCTTACCGTAGTTTCATGTGGTACATCATTTAATTGCAAAATGACCACAAAGTTTGATTTAGAAATAGCTTTCTTTATGAAAATGCTCATTTATTTGCCTTAGAGTTCTAACATAAATGTTTTATTTCTTTTAAGTAATTTTTGTGAGTCAGTTTTCATTGATTCAGTGCCTAAAATTTCTTGAACTAGAGGAGTATAATAAATTTGGTTAGTATCTATTTCTTGATAATCTTTAATATTTGCAAAGGCCTGAATTTTCCATTCCAGTCCTGTGAGAGTTAATGATTTTCTTAGTGAAGATGGTTAGATGGAAAAGTCATTTGGAGCCTTAATGTTGAAATCAGTTTATTAGTGATAAAACTTCTGCCAATTAAATTTCAATTCTAGGTAAGAAAATGGTTTATAGACTATGAAAATGACCTTGGAATCCTTTCTTTTATCTTATAATTAAACGATTTATCATTTGGTTGTTACAAATCATTCTTTTTATTGCTATATTCTATCCTTCAAAATCATTTCTGTTTGTAGCCTACTAGAAGCCTTCAATTCATTCTGTCTTATTAGGCAGAAAGTATTTATGCCTGCTAATTAGATCATAGCTAATGAGAGTTGTTTCTCTTCTCACATAACACATAAGGATTTTATGCAGTCAACTCTCAGTTGTCTATCACATTGTGACTTAGGTGGAAAGGAGAAGGAAATTTTAAGGTCTGCTTCAAAGAAGGCATTTTTCAAAAAAGATTTTCTGGCAGTTAATAAAAAAGTTAAATTTCCTCGAATACATTTCAGGATACATTCAATATGTTCAAATACGTTCCTCAAATATGTTTGATTTTTTTTTTAAGTCTTTCAGTCAGAATGCCTAAGATACTTCTTTTCTTTATTAAAGAAAAACCCAGAATGTTTTAAACAGTCAATTAATGCCTTGCTAAAGAGGATTCAGTTTAATTCAACAACTATTCAGTACTTACTATATGCGTGGCGCTGAACTAATTGTTGGGGACACCAAGATAAAACAATTATTAATTTTGTTATTTGAATGAAGAATAAAAAGGAAAATAATTCGTGAAATGCAGTAAACAATAAACTTAAACCTGACCATAACCTTAGAGATCATTGAGTCCACTTTCCTTATTGTATAAATGAGGAAACTGAGACTGAAGGAAGTGACCTGATTTGCCCAAGGTCACACAACTCAGAAGTAACAGGACTAGAATCTGAATCTAGTTTCTTTTTTTCTGAATTATTTTCCATGCTTTACCAGCATGTCTATATAGAATTTTTTTTCCCTAAAACATTAGAAGAGTAATTATTGCATGATTGCAAAAAAAACCCAAACACCCAAAAAACCAATGAGGGCTTATGATTTGTGTAACTGCCCAGGAACATTATTTAGGATACCATCTTTTGAAAAATTAGCTAGAGGAATACAATCATGGATGTAGAAATACTGTGATGTAAAAGTTTTGACCTAGGGTTTGTGAATTTGTTTTACATTTTTTGTAACTGTATTCCAGAAGTATTTTTGTTTCCCTTTGTAATTCTGTGTATTTTTTAATGCACTTGAACATTTTATTTTTGAGAAAGAGATCTCTGGGCTTCACCAGACTGCCAAAGGAATCCATGACACACAAAAAATTCAAAGAAACTTCACTATCATAATTGATCTTAAAAGGACCTGATATCTCTTTCTAAAAATGCGAAGAAAGTGTGGGCAACAATAGAAAAAATGACCTCTATAATATTTTGTACATTTATCAACTGCTTCCTTATTGTCTTAACTTTATCTGTGGTACAATATTTTATATTTTTTCACCTGTACATTAATAAAATGATTTAAACAAGTTTAGTTCCTATTTGTTTAATTTTGTAAGAGTCTTAGCCTGAAATGAATATATTTTGAGAAAACTGGGGGCAGGGGATATGATGGAATCTTGATCATAACAACTGCTATTGTTGCTATGCTAAGATAATATTTTTAAGATGAGCACTTTATCTTTTCTTTGTTTGAAATGTAACATAACTAACATAAAGCTAATAGACCAGCAGAATATTTTAAAGGATCTTTTCCTATCTTCTGTTGGTTTCAGATTTTTCTATAATCTTTAGATATAGCTACTCCAAACATCCATTTTATCCTATGAATCCCATGGTGTACTGAATAATGATATGGTTTATTGTTCCTTTTCACTTTCCTATCTCATCTTCCTTTATTTTGCTTTAAGATGACTTTGTCTTATTGCCCCATGCAAGCTGCCTATCCTACAGATATCATAATGGATTTCACACAATTCTACTCTTAATCTTTTCTTGGTTTTTTTAAAAAATATAAATTAATGCTAAAGATAAATTTGCTTTTACAAATGACTGGTAACACAGACATGAAAGCTAAGTTCCTTCCAAGGGTCTTTAATCCAGTCAAGGGTTAAAATGACCAAAAATTATACAAAGTAAGTATCATTTTTCATGAAACTTTATTTTTTCTTTTTCCCCCTAGGTAAATCTCCATTTCTCTGTATGTGTGCTTTATATCATTATGATCATTCCAGCTGGGAGAGTTGAATGTAGATTTCAATTAATGCTCTTCCCAAGTCATAAGCAATATAGACTTAGGAACAGGACAAGACTAAGCACCTACTTAGCATTGTACTGCGGGTCCTATAGGTAAGGTTGAGAGAGCAGTTCTGTCCTTCTCAGTTGGTTATAACATTGATTTTAATTATCTCTTCCAGATGAAAACTCCAAGGCCTGGGAATGTAAGATCAAGGGATAATATTATGGACCCTTCTTCCTTTTAGTGGCTAGAGAGTTGAAACATCAGAATTTCAAGGTTGTAGCCAATCATAGCTTTTTAGTTCACCAGCTCTTTATAAGGACTGATGCTGGAAGTCTTCAGTAGTGTTAATTAAATGTCAGTTTTATTAATTAATCAATATTAATAATACTTCTGTAGTGAGACTAAAAACTAAGGTGAGAATCCTTTGAAAGTTATTGCGGTTTATTGCCTTGTGGTGAGATATTCTGTGCTAATTTAAGCCTGCCTTTATTCTTCCGTATTTTGTTTTATTGTTTTTCTTACATACGCTTGTAGATCTACCACTAGGAGAATCCCTTTAACAAAGTTTTTATTTCTCAAATGGTAAGCAGTACTCAACATGGTTAAGGATTGTTAGCAAAACAAAGATAAAAGTTTCCTTTCTCCTTATCTACTTTTTCAATCATACTATGAGAAAAAAAAAAGATTAGCTAGTTGAAGTGAATTCTGAATACCGTGATTTGGGAATGATCTAAGGCAATCAAAAAAATTTCAGTATTTATCTCCCATGTAAATTTATATTTTCTTAAGATCCAATAGCCAAGTGTGGTAGATCAGATCTTATAATCCCTGCTGCGAGGCTGACACCATTGAATGGCCTGAGTATCTGGGAGTTATGAATTGCATTAGAGCTAGTGCTGATCAAGTGTCTGCTCCAAGTCTGGCACTGATATAATGAGCTCTTGGGAATGGGGGGCCACCAGGCTGCCTAAGAAGGGGTGAACTGTACTAGGTCAGAAGCGAAGCAGGTCAACGCTTCCATGCCAGTCCACAATAGGATCAGTCACTGTTGCCCTTCTGGCCTGACTCAGATAGGAAAACCTAGACTCAAATGGAAAAAAAAAATCAGTCTTATAGTTTATAAGTTATGAAGTAATTTTGTATTTCTATCTAGGGAGAAAATTTAGGGTCAGTCTTTAAATATTCCACAGTTTTTAGAATATTCCTCTTAACAGAGAGGACTGTTCATTTCACAGCCTCTTATGCTTTCCCCTTTATGATATGTAATAGAATCTCTTTTCTACCTTGTATTATTTATTATGACAACATTCATTACTTTGTGGTGAACTGGGTTCTTAGTATATCATGGTGGGATTGTCTAGAAAAAAGCATGTGAATTCTTTACTGAAATTATTTGATGTTTATTTTAGAAAAAACTCTGACTTTTATGAATTGTATGCATATGAATATTGTCAAATATCTGTGTAAGTATACACAGCACAAAGAAAGCTTCTGTATGAAAATGAGACTTTTAAACATTTTGGTTTTGGGTGTGATTATACACATTTTGTAAAAGAATTCACATCCTTTCAAAAGAGTTTCCTGACATTAAAATACTAGTTTTGCAGAAATTAATTATACACAATTTTTAGTCACTTATAGGCAAGCTTCATATATTTCTAGGCCAGAAAAATGTGAAATGTTTATTTAAAAAAACCCAACTTATTATGGTTGTAATAAGGTAATTTTAGTACTGCACAATGAATTTTGAATTCAGGAAGTTTTTATTAACTGGTATTTTTTTGTCTTTTGCAGATTTAGAAATGGCTGTTGCTTACTGGAATTTAGTCTTATCTGGAAGGTTTAAATTTTTAGATCTTTGGAATAAGTTTTTATTGGTAAGTTTTCCCTCCCCCTGCCCATTCATCACTGCAAATGCCCGATATTGAAGTCAAATTTGTAGATGATAAGGATGGTGCTTTCCTCTAAAAGCAATTGTCTAGCCTTTTTGCCATCTCAGAGGCACTAGGAACACCAGAATGTTCCACTGCATATTGGAGAATCCATTATTTAGGGGGAAAAAAAAACATATGCCTTACCAGACTTGGGACACATCGGAGTTTGAGAGGAGGAGGATGTAGGACAGACAAGGAGTTGTTCTGATCCAAAGTTGGCCTAGTAGAGCCTCCTTCTTGATCTGATCCTTCAGTTAATAGGATTTAAGTACCTTCTAAAGATATTTGACAGTGGGCTCTGCCTTTAAGAATGTCACAGTATACTCTTGATTTTTCACATACTTTTTAGTATTTAGATTTTTTTTTAAGTAAAATCATTTTTTGGTTATACATTTTCTTAATTCTTGTATGTTGAAGTTTTTATTCTAAGCTGCCAGGTGACACAGTAGATAGAACACCAGGTCTAGAATCAGGAAGACCTGAAACCAAATTCTACCTCAGACACTTAACTAGTTGTGTGACCCTGGGCAAGTCACTTAACCTCTGTTTGGGTTTCCTCATCTATAAATTTCGATGATAATAGCACTTGCCTTGAAGGGCTCTTATGAGCATAAAGATGAGAATATTTGTAAAGTGCTTTGAAAACCTTCAAGTACTATATCATAGCTCTCTTTACTCTTTCTTTGTAAAGAAACCAGTGTATATTTCTGTTTTTAAGTTGTTTTGTTCAAATGTAATAATCAGGGGAGACAAAAGGATTTGTCTTTTAAAAGAGATACAGTTTGTAAAAATTAATACTTTCATAGCATTCTCACTAAAAATTGAATAATAGCAGCTCTCTCTTTACTCTTTCTTTGTAAGGAAACAAGCACATATTTCTATTTTTAAGTTGTTTTGTTCAGACGTAATAATCAGGGGAGACAAAAGAATTGTCTTCTTTGAAAAGAGATAGAGTTTGTTCCAAAAGCCTGTGCCAAGTTGTAAAAACTCAACAATCTTGCTAACCTTGGTTCCGTTCCACAGTCATTGAGTACTTTATGTGTGCAAGGAAATGTACTCAATGATGAGGATACAAGTGTAAATAAAGGAAGTGGGCTCTGCTTTTAAGAATGTCACGGTTTCATGGAGAGGACACTGCATGTACGGTGTCAACTAATACAAAGTAAGATGTCATAAGGACTGAGAGGACACCAGAGTCACCTAGAAATATAGGAGGAGGGAGAGATCCTAAGAGAGGTGGCTCCCAAATGGGCCTTGGAAAAAGAATAGCTCAAAAGAAAGCTCCTCAGAAGGGGAGAATTGGGAGTGAATTGGAAGCAGAGATTGTCCAAGAAACATATGACCCGCATACAGTAGGTGTTTAATAAATGTTGCATTGAAGCAGGCAAATCTTAGGGGTTTTTACAATTTGCCATAGGCTTTTGACACAAATTGTATCTCTTTGAAAATGAGACAAATGGGGCGGCTAGGTGGTGCGGTGAATAGAGCACCTCAAGTCAGGAGGACCTAAGTTCAAATCCGGCCTCAGACACTTAACACTTACTAGCTGTGTGACCTTGGGCAAGTCACTTAACCCCAACTGCCCCCTCCAAAACGCCCCCAAAAAAGGTTTTTTTAATTATTAAAAAAAAAAGAAAATGAGACAAATGATAGAAAATTGATTTGCTTTCTTAATACAGAAAAAAAAAAAGCCAGGGTTAGATTAAGCCATTATAGGTAACAGTCAAAATTTGTATAGAAGGTACTTAATTGGCCCATGGGTTTTTGTGTTTCTTGATCTCTTTTTAAAAATCTTTCCTTACAAAATAAATTCAAAAGTTAGTAATTGGATATTCACTTGTAATTTAAGCTGCAATTCTGTTGATTTTTTTTTTTGAGGGCAACTGGGATTAAGTGACTTGCCCAAAGTCACACAGTTAGTAAGTGTGTCAAGTGTCTAAGGCTGGATTTGAACTCAGGTCCTCCTGGCTGGTGCTCTATACACTGTGCCACCTAGCCGCCCCAATTCTGTTGATTTCTTATGCAAGAGTAAGCATAATATATTTGCTGGATCATGTGCTTTATTTTGCCTATCCAGAAAAGCCAAGCCAAGCATGTAGCAGTAAACCCAAGATACTAGTTCATCTTATAGAATTCATCTAAATCTGCAAACATAATCTCCAGAACAGATAACAAGTCTCTATAGGGTTAGCCTTTTAAACAAAAATCTCAAAAATGGCTATAAAATTCTTAATCTTATAAGGTACCCTGAATCCTCTGGATAAATCACTTTACCTAGCTGCCTTTCAGAAAATAAAGTCTACAATTATTGTTCTGTTAAGACCTTTTAGACTAACTATATAAAATAGGAGAACATAAATTAGCCATCCTTTTTCTAAGGGCTTAGATTAGATTTAATGTGAACCTCAAGAGGATGAAGTAAAAAATCATCCCCTTCTGGTTTGACAGGTAGGTAATATTATCCATACTTACACAAATAGATTAGATCACTGCAAGTTTCACCTTTTTAATTAAAATTTTTACACCAAATACATTTTACTTTTGCATTCTAGAAATTATATCGACACTTTTTTCTATGGCAAATGACTATGACAACTCATCATACTATATTTATAGGGATAATGATATAATTCATCTTAAATGTCACTGTTTATTTTATGTATCAGGAACATCACAAAAGGTCAATCCCAAAGGACACTTGGAATCTTCTACTAGATTTTGGAAATATGATTGCAGATGACATGTCTAACTATGATGAAGAAGGTAAGAAGAAATTGAGATTTCAGAGACGTACTTCTAACATTTTATAAATCTACTGTGAAATCAACTTTTTTCTTCAACTTTAAAGCCTTGTAAACCACCCCTCCCCATATTCCTAAATTTGAATGTCTGAAATAGTGACAAAATATTTTAACATAATGTTTCATTCTTAGGAAGTTGATTCTACTCTACTGTGATAGTACATTTTAAGTTTTTCTCCTACTCCACTTATATTTGAGATCTTGTTTTCTGATTCACCTAATAGTATTGTAAATCAATAAATTTGTACATTTGTAAAACAAAATTCAAGTTCTACTATGAGCTAGGTACTATATAGAAAATATATAAAATATAAGGCATGGTTCCTATTGCAAATAGTTCCTATTATAAATCAGGCAAAAAAGATTCGAGTTCTCCTACTATGAGCTGGGCACCATAGAAAATACATAATGTATAAGGCATAATTCCTGTTCTCTAGGAATTTACAGTCTCCTCAGGGAGAAAGAGACATTCTAAAGAACTGTCAGACAGTATATTGCAGCAAGTGGGTATTAAAAAGACAGAAGGTGCTTTAGCAGCTTAGCGGGGTTAGTAGAATTTACCTTGGACCGGAGTGGTCTGGAAAGGCTTCACGAAGAGATGGGATGTTAGCAAACTTATCAAGTGATGTGTGGAGTAACTGCAATAAATTCCTTATTCTGATTCATATTGTATTTAGGAAAATAGATTATGAGATTAGATACAATCTAGATGAATTGGGCTTTGATCAATGGAAGAAAGTGAGGAAAACGTTCCACCGTAAAAGTATGTGTCCTTTGTCTCCTTGCGGTAGATCTCCAGCCCAGGTGCAGTTTGTGATAGGGAATGTAATGGAAGAGGAGTTGGGAAAGTAGGCTAGAGACCTACTCTAGATGGTCTTGAATACCAGATTTAGGAATTTAGATTATCTTGTAGGCAACAGTGAGAACAAATCTATTTTTATGCCACAATATTCAGATTTATGTTTTCATTTGTCCCTCTCCCTGTGTCCAGTGTCTTTCAGAAAAATGTAAGGGGTGAGGGCCTGGTATTGTGATTTTATTTATATATGCAACTCCTGGATGAGGAAACTCTCCACCAAGTACTTTCTCTGTAGCTTAGTTTTAAAGAGTCTCCTAGATCACTGAAAGGTTAAGTGACTTTTCCAAAGTCACACACAGCATGTGTCAGAGGCAGGACTTGAACCTGGGTCTTGTTCCCATCAAGATTACCTTTCTATAGAATACCAATACCATACTGTCTCTCTCACTTGGTTGATTCTGTGAATCATAAGATTCATTACTGCATTATCCCTTTGATTCTTGACATTTAAACAGTAGGAATGTAAAACTTCTTATATGAAAGCATTCCTTAAAAGCTATTTGCTTTTCTTTTAGGAGCATGGCCTGTTCTTATAGACGATTTTGTAGAATATGCACGACCAGTTGTCATGAAAGGAAAGCGCAGTACTTTCTAACGTTAAGTATAAAACTGGACTGAAATTACAATCTGAATTATATCAGGTAATGAAGACATTTTGGCCAATAACTCTGTCCGTGGTTACTGATTTCAGTAGTCATGGTCTGCCACTGACCCAACTGTAATCACCACTTCTACTCTCCTTCAAGAAAATGATGCTGATTCATGGACGCTGTAAGAAGTTGCTCAGAAGATCACCCAGGATGCTTTGGGGTATATTGGGGATTGATTATTGTATTGGTTCTGTCATTTGGTGAGAGAGAATTGCATGATTTATACTTAGGAGAATTTAACTAGAACCCATTTTCATTAAAACTGCACAGCATGTCATTCAGCTCATGATCTAAGGTGAACAAACACCAGCAGTTACTACTGTAATTAGAGATTATAGAGTACTTACATATTTAAAAGCAGTATTTGTCGTATGAATTAAGTCCCTATATAAAATTTAAGTGGTAGGTTATATTTTTATACAAGTCAATATTGTTAAAAGTATTTACCCCAATGATCATGATCTTGTAATGAACTCTTACTGTCACTTTTATACTCAGTGCCAGTATACAAGATTATATTTTTTATATCAATTTGCCAGATCTATTTTTTTTTATTTTCTTAATGTTCACCTAAAAAATCATTTAATGGTTTTAATACCCCCATTTCAATTTGCACAGTGATGGCCACACTTCAGGCTGTGACTTAGGGAAAAATTTTTTTAGATTGTTTACAAATCAGTGGACATCCTTTATTTTTTGAAAAGTATTGTTTATTTCTTGAACTTCCAAAAAAGTACTTATGGTCTGTTTTGTTCACAAAACATTTTTTTCTTTATATTACATTTAAAATGGTATTTTTCCATTTTAAAAACGTTTCTTTAGTAGTTGTGAATTTTGAATTCCAAAATCAAGTAAGCTGAAGAAGATGAATCTTGACTGTAGTCATTTTTATAAATTGTACATATTTGAAAACTAAAATATTATGGTAATATGGAACATAATCGTCTGGAGGGGTGAGAGAACTCCCTCTGATTTTAGCGGACAAATTTATCTTTGCACTGTTATTATTTTTGTTTTTTACTTTGTCCCAGTCACCACTATAGTGTGGCACCAGGATGATTTTAGGTATTTTCCCCAAAGCAGAAATAATTAATGCCTGAGAGTCTTTCCTGCTCTCCTGTTGGTGAAGAGCTGGTGTGTGATTTTGTGACACCCCTGTGTGATAGTTGTGCCTCAGGTCTGACACACCTATCCCTACTTGATCTTCACCAAACAGTTCTCACTTTGTTTGGCCAGCTAATGCTTCGAACTTAAACAGATGCTAGGGACTGAATTTTTAAAAATGTGATCTTTTTCAAAAGGATTCAGCATGGGTTTCCTTTAGTTAGCTAGCCTCTCTACTGCACACAAAATACAAACTGACTTATAAAAATGAGATTGTTCCTTAACATTTTTTATCAGTTTGATGTATAAAAGAACATAAAACTTTGTTTTGCTAAAGTGTGAACTGGGACTGCTTTAGATTAGAATTCTTCTATGGAAGGTTGCTTGGTTCCACCTGGAAAGAACACTGACTGGAGCAGGACTCCCAGCACCCTAGTTGTAGTCCTGGCTTTGCCATTTTAGAACGTTATGACCCAAGGCAAATCGCTTGAGTCCTCTGAGCTCCTGTCCTCTCAGTTCCCCAGATGAGGGGTCTGAGGAGGTGACTAGTAAGATGCCTTCCTGCCGAGGCATTCTAGCCTCTGGGCTTGTTCTGCTTTGCAATTCACACAATTCTGTACAACCATGCTTAAAAGAAATACTCTTCAATCGTTGCATTTTCCCCTAAAATAATTTTTGGAATCTCAGTGACATTGGACAATATTGAAAGAATTATGCCCATTATTTGCACTCTTCCACTGTATGAGTTTAAATCATGCATGTTATTGAAGTGGTGACTTGGGGGAGGGGAAAGAGGGAAAAGCTTGTATTTATTTGTCTCATTTGTAAAGATTTCCTGTGCTAAGACCTTAAGAAACATCTGAATAAATCATTGTGTGTATTTGTTTTTGCAAGTTGTTTTGTTTTCAAAATACCACATAGAGGAGATTCATACTTCTAGTGTGGGTTGGGCTAGATGACCTCTCATATCTTCTAGCTCTGGCATTCTTTATGTTTTCAGTTACTGTTTATATATTAATTGCTTAGATATTTACCACTAGATGTCAGTATCTCTGTCTTTTATAACAGGGGTGAGGAGGAACTAAGAATACAGTACATTTGTAAGAACCAACAAATTTCCATTCAAATGTATCTAACTTAATGGATCTCTTTAAATCATGTAAAATACAACTTTAGGATTTGTTTTTAATACTAAAAATACTTTCACAGATATAGCAAAGCTACTACAAGCAATTTGTATTTTAAAATGGCTGCTGATGTTTGAGATTTACAGCCATCCTTAGAATAAACGCATTCAGGATTTTGATGCATTCCAAATTATCACTGGTTTGAGCTATGAGTCTTCATTATCGCTGGGTGACTTGTTTCACAGTTTCTTTTTCTTTCCTACTCCATGGACTATTTAAAAATATGAAGAAAATTATTTGAAAAACATTTCATAGGTCAGACTTTTTAACATATTAGTTTTGCCAAATTTTTTATTTTAAATAACAGATGACTCTCAGAGGGTGGGGGAGGAATAACAAGGGAAAATGTTGGTGTTGTAAAAACAAAAGATATCAGTAAAATGTATTTTTGAAAGAAAATAATATTATTTAATAGTAATAAAAATATTTGGCTGTAAGATTTGGTTTTGTGTTTGTTTTTGCCAGTCAACAAACCACTCTTTTACTTTAAACCCATTTCTCAGATGATGTCAAGAAGGTTTAAGAGGGCTTCCCGTGGGAGCTAGGCATGTTTGTAAACCCAGATGGCAAAAATACAGTTCCTCTTGTTTGGGTTGAAAAATACCCTTCATCCTTAATTTAGTAAAAAAAAAAAAAAAAA
>CM053600.1:74733439-74756092 GCA_028646575.1 Pseudocheirus occidentalis
AAAAAAAAAAAAAAAAAGTAAACACAGAGATGTCTTAGTATAAGAACAGGAGTTTATTCTCTTCCCCGGGAGAAGAAGGCGATCTGCCCCATGAGACATCATGGGGAAGAGGCACATTTCAAAGGGCAGAACCAGAATTTATAACTTAACTTATTCAAGCCCCCTTTCCTGACTGTTTTTTCTCTCATTGGTGGAGAGGCATACCTCACCAAATTCTTCCCAACTGGGACAGCAAGAGAAGATGGGGGGAGGGTCCCACCAAGTCAGGAAAACAAAGGAAGGTAAAAGTGATTGACAGCAGCCGTGGAGGAGGGGGGGAGGAAGGGAAGATTAACAACCCCAAATTGAGAAATTTTCACTCATTCCACACACTCTCTTTTGGATGAAATATCTTAAGGATGAGAATAAGTTTGGGTCAATATTTGAGTAGAGCCAGTGTTCCCATTCAAGACTTAAAAAAATTTTTTTTCATAAACTTTTGCCTTATATACAAAAGGCATAATGATTTCTCCCTTCGTGGATGGAGCTTCTTCTAGCAAGTTTTAATTCTGATCCCCCGGATTAAGTGCCAACTGCCCTAGAACAATCCTTTCTTCTTCCTCTTTCTGATCCTGCCCCACCACCTAGAATTCAAAGGAATAGGATTACATGTGATGGTCCCCCTATTCCAACCCAACTGTCCACCCAGAACCTACTTTAAAGCCTTGATTTGAAATACTTTAGTGACTGTACAATTAAACTGACCAGTTGATCCTAAGGCTGCTTTTAGGAGCATTTGAAGAGAGGGAAAGGGGGATGTATATTGAGCACTAGTATATTTTTAAAAGCAAATATTAATATTTTCCTGCCTTCACAAAGTGTGTTAAGTAAAATTGGCTACTTTGGTAGGTGGTGGTTTCCCCTTCAATGGAGGTTTTTCCAAAAGCTTGGATGGTTATTTGATGATCATGACATAGAGTAGTGGTGTCAGACTCAAATAGAAACAAGTGTCTTTGTGGCACGTTGGCTTAGAAAAACAAATTTTATATGTGTGTATGTATATGTATATATACATAATACATATACATAACATATATATGTTTATAAAATTTTTATTTCGTAAAACATTTCCCAATTATATTTTAATCTAATTTGGCCAGCACCTTAAGGCTTAGGTCTTTCTGACTCCAGGCCTCAGTGTTCCTTAGCATCCAGGGCCTCAGTTTTAGGGAGATTCTTTTTGAGGTACAGGCTGAATTAGATGTTCACAGGGCTCTTTTAACTCAGAAATTCTGGATATTTGGAAGCATATTCAGAAGAGGAAATCAATCTTAATTCTCTGCATGTAAAGAAGTGAGTCTGTTCATTGAAAAGTGTTATGGAAATGTATAACAGGGGTGGCTAGGTGGCACAGTGAATAGAGCACTGGCCCTGGAGTCAGGAGGACCTGAGTTCAAATCCAACCTCAGACACTTAACACTTACTAGCTGTGTGACCTTGTGCAAGTCACTTAATCCTAATCAGCCTGCCTTCCCCCCTCCAAAAAAAAAGGGGGAAAAAAAAGAAATGTATAACAGTACTTCTCAAACTAGAGTGTTAGTAGGGCTATAGAAAGAAGACACCCCCAAAAGCAAACTGGTATCTGTAAATGGGATTTCAAACCCCATCAGGGCTTGAAATTCAGGGGTGGGGGGGAAAGAATATGTACCTCTTCTCATATGTACCACTTCTCTGGGTCCTGGGGTAGTAAGAGACTTAAGGGAAGATAAAGACAGAGGAACTGATAGTTGGAGGTCTTTTATTTACAGCAGTTGAAATTATAATACTGAAGCAAACAAATACTGAAGCAATTAGTTTTCAACTTTCTTTTTTTTAAATAATGCTTCAAGTTTTTTAAAAACTGATTTTTAGCATTTAAAAATTTTGAGTTTCAAAATTTTCCTTTCCTTTCTGCCCCTCCCTTCCTCATTGAGAAGATAGAAGATATCATTAAATGATGTCAGTTACACATGTAAAGTCATGCAAAATGTATTTCCATATTAGGCATGTTGCACAAAATAAAATAAATGGCAGGAAACACAAAGAAAATAAAACATATGTTTCAATCTGCATCCAGAGCTCATTAATTTTCTCTCTGGAGGCATATAACATGTTTTATCACGGATCCTTTGTAATTGTGGATCATTGTCCTTATTGGAGTAGCTAAGTCTTTCACAGTTCGTTATAATATTGCCGTTGCTGTGTACAAAGTTCTCCTGGTTCTGCTCATTTCACATTGCATCAGCTCATATAAGTCTTCCCATATTTTTCTGAAAGTATGTTGCTCATCATTTCTTAGAGCACTTCTGTCACAATTATATACTACAACTTGTTTAGCCACTCCCCAGTTGATAGACAACCTCTCAGTTTCCAATTCTTTGCCACCATAAAAAGAACTGCTATAAATACTTTTGTATTTTTGAGTTATTTTACCTTTTCTTTGATCTCTGTGGGAGTAATGGTGTTACTGGGTCAAAGAGTACGCATAGTTTTATAGCCCTTTGGGCATAGTTCCAAATTATTCTCCAGAATGTTTGGGTCAGTTCACAACTCCATTAATGGTGCTTTAATGTCCTTATTTTCCCAGATCCCCTCCAGCATTTATATTTTCCTTTTTTTTGTCATGTTAACCAATCTGATAGGTGTGAGGTAGTACCCTAGAATTGTTTGAATTTGCATTTCTCTAATAGTGATTTAGAGCATTTTCTTTCAAATGACTATTAATAGCTTTGATTTTGTCTGAAAACTGCGTTTTCATCTCCTCTGACCATTTATCAACTGAGAAATGGCTCTTATTTTTATAAATTTGCCCCAGTTTCTGATATGCTTGAGAAATAAGGCCTTTATCAGATAAAGTTGCTATAAAAAATTCTCCCCAAATTCCTGCTTTCCCTCTAATTTTGGCTGCATTGATTTTGTTTGTGCACACCCTTTTTAATTTCATGCAATTGAAATTATCCATTTTGAAATATCCATATCCATATGATCCTCTCTATTCCTTGTTTGGTCATAAGCTCTTCCCTTATGCATACATCTGGTAGGTAAAACTTTCTGTGCTCCCCTAAATTGCTTACCATATCACCCTTTGTGTCTAAATTATGTAACCCATTTTGACCTTATGTCGGCATACCTTGTGAGATGTGTTGGTCTATACATAGTTTATGCCAAAAACCGTTCTCTAGTTTTCCCAGCAATTTTTGTCTTCTGTTTTTGGGTGCATTTTCCCCCCAAAGCTTGAATCTTTGGATTTATCAAACATTAGATTACTAGTAATTTACTACTGTGTATAGTATATCTGTTCCACTGATCTAACACTTTATTTCTTAAACAATGTCAAATTATTTTTGAAGCTTACCACTTTGCAATATAATTTGAAATCTGGTACTGCTAAATAACTTTCCATCACATTTTTTTAATTGATTCCCTTGATATTCTTGACCTTTTGTTCCTCCAGTTGAATTTTTGTTGTTATTGCTTCTCACTCTATAAAATATTTTGTTTTGGCAGTTTACAATGGTATGGCACTGAATAAGTAAATTAATCTAGACAGAATTGTCATTTTTTTATATTGGCCAAGCCTACCCACGAGCAACAAATACTTCTACAATTCAATTAAGTTTCTTAAAAGACCTGATAATAAATCTTGAGGGTTGGTCTTAGCTAAGAGAAATAAACAAACAGAGAAAGAAATGTTGCTGATCATTGCTTTGAGGTGAAATGAACATTTGCAGACAAAAAAAACCCCATAATACTAAGGTATTACTTTTGACTTAGATGCTCTAGCAAATGGTAATGCTTTCAATTATTGATTTGAAAACTACAGGGATTCATGAATTTTCAGTAACACTTCTATAAATTCAGTGTAGTCCCTTTCTAATTAATTATAACACTATAAAGGTATATATTGCTCATTGTTGTCACTACAAAAGCAGTTTCCAAAGAGGGAAACTTTTCTAAATATATGTAGTTAAAGCAAATCAGAACTACAAAAAAGACATTTTTAAAAAGCCACTCCGGGATCTTTCTGGGTATTGAATAATTGAGGACTCCTTAGCAGTGTTCTTCCTTAATGTGGTTGAGACAGGATTGTTGGGGGCAGTTTACATTAAAGACCGTGGCACTTCATTATTCTTACTGTTTAAAAGCAAAGTGAAAAGATGCTAGAATTTAGAAACATTTTCTCATTGGCTGATGTGTAAGAGGTGGCACCTGGAAGGCCAGAAAAGGAGTGCCTTGCCATATAGAGTAAGCCCCTGACAGTGATACAATGACCAATATAAATGTCAGAAGAGCTGACAGAAAGCAAAGGAAGCAACAAAGGCTTGGTAAGATTCAGCAGCTGTAAAAGCAAGAAAAGAAAGTAGCCAGGACACAGACCTCAAGATGGACAAATTTAAGGCTGCTCTGCTCCTGGGAGGTGTGGGAGATGCTCTTGGTTACAGGAACATCAGTCGGGAAAACAGTGTTTTAGGCCCGAAGATCCAGGAGGAATTGAAAGAACTTGGAGGACTAGACAAGCTGGTGCTTTCAGCAGAAAAATGGCCAGTGAGTGACAATACCTTCATGCACGTGGCAACAGCCGAGGCTCTCACCACAGGTAAAGTTGGAATTATCCAATGCAGACTGGTAAGGAAGAAAGGGGAAAAAATAGCCCTGTTGATATTGGATTTCTTGAAATAAGCCTTGGGAACAGTGCAGTTAAAAGCCCAAATTGCTTTTCATCTGGTAGTGTTACCTAATGCCGCTGCTAAAAGTGGCAGCTTAATATGCACCAGTGACCCACGACAAATTATATACGTGGTATATCGTATTTCTCATGCAATATCTCCTTGGATAGTGTGAGTATTATTTTTTTTTTACTAGCCAGAAAGTCAAGGTATTGTTTGTTTTTTGAAACAGGATCTTTTTTCCTTTTTCCCCCTTTTATAAGGTTAACCAAACCAAGTGGTATAAAAGACAGAAAATTCTCAGGGCTACAATTTAGATTTTTTGAGGGTTTTTTGCCTTCATTTTCCTGGGTAGAAAGTAAACTTTCTGGATATGAATTTGTTTCAGAATAAGAAAAAATAAATTCAAAGAGTAGGTCTATTTAAAACAAGTTACTTTGGGGTTATTTCTCATCCAAAGGGATGCAGCATTACAAAATTCACAGTGGAGTAGGGGTATAATTTACCATATCAAAAATATCTACTAAAAGTGATACCAACTTCTGTAATTGCTTGTAACTCAGCAAGAAAAGGCCCTTAAATGTCAAGTGGTTTATCACTTAGTTGCCCTCTTAAGCTGAGTTTTCAAAGTTCTTTTTGATCATGAACGTATGGTAGGCTGCACCAAAGATTCTAGAATCACAGGTTGTTTACACAAGTATATAGAGAAATACCTGTAAATATGTGTAAATAAGTGCATTTCTTGAAAGGCATTTTTTTAATGAACAGATAATCAAATTTAACTAACTAATTAAAATTAGGACATTAATCATTAAAATCAGAACACCTTTGCAAATTAAAATTTTTGAGCAAGTATTAAGTCAATGAAATCTCAATTAAGCAATTTACTTCATGGTTTTAGCTGCTGCTGACATGCTAAATTTAGTCCTAATGGTCATTGTATGGGAATGCTGACACATAGTTCTGAGTTTATTCAGTGATGAAATGAACATGATTCCTGGTTCTTGAATATTCACCTATATTCTGCTTTGTCTGTAAGCTCTGTGTAATGAAACACTGCAGTGGAACTATGAATTGGACTTTTCAAATAATGACCAAATGAATTCCTGGGGAGTACCTGAGGAAATGTTTTAAAACATGGAAAGAAATTATATTACTTTAAGCCATATATATTTGTACATACTGTAATTTTTGTATTTCATTTGCACTGTCTGCCATAGTCGTATATTTATCAATACCTTTGTACATATTTATCATTACTGATACGAATGCTCATTTTTTAAGTTCTTTTAGGGTGTAGAAAGCATGACTATTTTAGCTTCTTTTTTTCTGGTAATTGGGATACTCCTAGATGCCTCTGCTTACTATTTTTTTGGCGATGACATTCCACCTGAATGTAGATAAGCTAAGCTCCTCTTTCTAACTGTATGCTTACTTGAAAAAGTCAGGTAGAGAACTGAAAAATGTCAGAAAATTTCTCAGCTGCTCTTGGACAGTGAAGAATATTGTTTCCTAAATATGATACTGCCTTCGGATATGAAAAGTTGAATTGCCATGACCGTTCTTGTGATTATACCTTTCCCTACACGCCTCACATAGTATTTCATTTTATAATTCTCACTGGTCCTATGAAGGTCTGTAAGGTGAGATCTTTTTCCTCCTGTTGACTGTGGAGATTTCTTGAGGAAAGATACATTGTCTTATCTGTACTTTATATTTTCTTCTCTGCCCAGAAACTAGCCCAGTTCTCTGACGTGGTGTCACTTAATGCTTGTTTTGTTTTTTCAATTTATTTTATTTTTAATTTATGGAATAAAACAAGCATTTTCATAACAGCATAATAAAACCAAGATGACTGCATACAAAATTGCAAATTAAGTATGCAAAATTTGCTATTCTTTTAAATATGCAACAGTTATAACAAATTTCTTTTTTTCCCCTTTTTTCTTCCCTCCCCAGAGATGGCTACCATTAGACACAAATATATATGTTTACATATGTGTGTATATATTTTTGTGTAAAATATATGTAAAATTTGTATGTTATGTATGTATATTATTATTCTATACATACATCTATTTATCCGTTCTTTCTCTGAATGCAAATAATGTCCTTTATAGTTAATGTGAGTATTTATAATAGTCAGATACCTTATTTGCTCAGTCATTCTTTTTTTAGTGTCCACATTTATTGATCGATACATATTAATTTTTTTGTTTTTGTTTTTTTCTTTTTTAACTTTTGTTTATTTTTAGTTTACATCATTCATTTCCATGAGATTTTGATTTACAAATTTTCTCCCTGTCTTTACCCTACACACACCCCCAAAACAGCGATCCCATTGTATACCCCTTCTTGGAATCAGCTCTCTCCTATATCCTCCCCATCACTCCTCTGATTTTCCAGTACCTCCCTACCCCAGTACCTGTATATTTCCCTCCTTCCTATTCCACCCCCCTCTTTTTCTATTCTCTTCAAAGTCATTCCTGAAACAATATCACTGTTACTGTATATGTTCTCTTGGTTCTGGTTGCTCTATGGGTAAAAAATAAAAGTTGAAGGTGATCCTGGCAAATTATCTTCTTTCTACTGAAGTTTAAATAGAACATTTTTAAAACCAAAAATTCACTCTCTAGTGATTTCTCATGGAGAAGTTGGTTTCCAAATAGCCCATTGTCTTTAAGAAATATGCTGTAGTAGTTAGAAAGGATTTTTACTCTGGTTACCTTAGTCCGTTCAAATGATTAATTTCATCTGTTATAAACAAACTGTGATTTTTGTAACCTAATTCTCTGATGAAAAATAAAAGTAGAATTAGAACTCTTATCATCAGTCATTATACAAAGAGATAAGATAACACTGTATCTTCTTCCCTAAGTAAGCCACAGTCTCATGCCAAACATAAGAGCAAAATTATTGAGTGAGGGGAATCACTGGTGTTTTTTTTTATAACACATTCTGAGTTATATTCAGAAGATAAAATAAAGAGGCTAGAAACCAGAGAATTTTATTTTTTGCCTTTGAAAAAATATTGCTTTATAATCTGAAGTTGGGAACTTTGAATTTTTCCCATTGTCACCGATTTCAGAGCAGCAATTTCCTTAATGTATCAAGCAGTGTTACAAATGACATCTCCTTCATTCCTGGATTGACACCCAAAGCATCTGTTTAACTCAGAAAATCGCTGAAGAACAGCAATGTTTCCTTTGCTGTCTTCTGTCTAACCCTTTTAGTAGCTAACGTGACTCAAGGCTGTTCAGTGCAGAACACTGGGCTGAGCAATGGGTAACATAAAGTTTAGTAAGACCTACTAACCAGCAGCTTTTTCAACATGTGGTTCCATTTCCTGATTGCTTTTTGGGGGGGAAATAGGTTTCATTCCAATTTCTCTTATTCTTATGGATGATATAACTGTATCTTGCTGTTCAGCTGTTTTTCAGTCATATCTGTGACCCCATTTGAGGTTTTCACTCCCAATACTGGAATGATTTGCCATTTCCTTCTCCAACTCATTTGACAGATGGGGGAACTGAGGCAAACAGGGTTAAGTGACTTGCCCAGGGTCACACAGCTAGTACGTGCCCAAGACCAGATTTGAACTCAGGGAGATGAGTCTTCCTACATCCAGACCAGGTGCTCTATCCACTGCACCAGCTAGCTGCCCAAATTCACATTCTTGTAAATCAATTCACAGAGGGCTTGAGCTCTCTATCCCTAGTGTTGATGAGGCTAAACCCAAAGTTCTAACAGAATTAGGCTTGTGCTAAACCCTGTGAGCTTTCAAATGTTGGCAAGGGTGCATCCTAGCTGGTTGTACTGAGGAAGTAACATTTTTCCTTGAAAACAGAGGTGCACAGAGGACAAAAACAAAAATTCAGTTCTTTAATACTTTGATAGATCTATGTGAGCTCCTTGGTATGAGCCCTCTTTTCAGTGACACCAATTACACAGTCCATCCATATATGCCTGCCTGGCCTGTTTGATTCATGTCCACATTTTTCATTGGAGGTCTATGCAAAATGCTCTGTTCTAACCTTTGACATTGAATGGTGAATCCCAATTTCTTCTAGTTATCACTCATTCTAGATACGTGACCAATTCGCCTTCTTCCCTCCCCGCACAACCCCCCCCCCACCCGTTATATATCTCTCTGATGACATCCTTTGTATTGATGCTATTTCTCAGTACTTCAACGGTAATATGTTACAGGCTGCTCACTCCCACTATGCATTAATCCATTGTCCTTTGAGTGACCTTCAATTTTATTTTTAAAAATTTTCTTAATTTTGGCTACATTTTAAGTTTCAAACTCACTCTCCCACTCCCCAGTAGAGAGGGTGACCTTCAATTTTAATTCTTTAATTTCAGAAAATATATTCCCATCCCCTCTTTGAAGAAGTTGGGGGTAAGGTAGACTATGGGTATGAAAAACTGCATATATTAGCAGATTCTGTTAAGATGTTGAATGGTTTTGATGAATTGGGGTTTTTTTCCCTTATTTTATGGTTTTGGGTTTTGTTTTGTTTTTTGCTTTTTGCTTTTTTGTCTTTTGGAGGGGGAAAGGTAGGGCAGTTGGGGTTAAGTGTCTTTCCCAAGGTCACATGGCTAGTTTTGTGTGTGTGTGTTTGTGTGTGTGTGTGTGTGTGTGTGTGTGTGTGTGTGTGAAGTGTCTGAGGTCGAATTTGCACTCATCTTCCTGACTCCAGGGCTGGTGGTCTATTCACTGCGCCACCTAGTTTTTTCCTTATTTTATTTGTTATTAAGGAGTGTCTTGCTGTTTTAGGGAGGGGGTGTATTTGTGGGAAAAAAGTGATATAAAAATAAAATAGATAAATGAATTCTATGATGTTGCTGCCTATCATTTATTTATTAGAGAAAAATTAACTCAAAACCAAATAAATCACTAACATTTATTTGCATAGGGAACTTCTACTGTAATACAAAATCCAGCATTCATAACTGCCTCATCTCCAAAATTCTACCTTATCACATACTTGTTCTTCACCCTTTCTGTGACCATCAGTCTTTTGATTGCTCCTTATTCTCCTAATTTCTGAAGCCATTTTAGCCTTGGCTCCCTCCTCACTTAACTGACCCTTAAGATGACCCATTGCAATATTCTTGTTCACTTTTTCATCCCCTCCTCCCTTCATTGAACTTATGTTACTGCTTCCGTCATTGAACAGTCTGCCATCTGCCTCATCCAATCCTACTCCTAAATGGCCACATGTTGATGGAGAAAATCATGAAACCACACTGAGTGGGCCCCTTCTAGATTTATAGCTCACACTGTACATTGAAGGAGAAGGATTAACTTTAGAGTCAAAAAAACCTAGGATTGGATCCCTCTGCCTCTCACTAATTTAGACTAGTAGCTTGCCCTCTCCAAAGCTCATTTTCCTCAAATATAAAAGGGAAATGGTAATGAGACCTTCCCTACCTCCATCTCAGGATTCTTTTGAATAAAACACTGTGAATTATAAAATAAGGCAGGTGGCTCAGTGAATAGAATACCGGCCCTGGAGCCAGGAGGACCTGAGTTCAGATCTGGCCTCAGACATTTAACATGTACTAACTGCGTGGTCTTGGGCAAGTCACTTAACCTCAATTGCCCTGCCTTGCTCCCCTCCAAAAAAAAAAAAAAAGCAAAAAAAAAAAAAGTAAGACATGTAGGTGGTGCAGTACATAGAGTGCCAGAAAGACTTTTTAGTTATTCAACTTGTATTTCAGTATATATCTGGCCTCAGACATATTAGTAGCTGTGTGACCCTAGACAAGTCACTTAACCCTGTTTGCCTTAGTTTCCTCATCTATAAAATAAGCTGGAGAAGGAAATGACAAACCTCTTTGCTATCTCTGCCAAGAAAACCCCAAAGGGGGTTACAGTCAGACACAACTGAACAACATTTAAAGTGCTACATGAATGTGTTATTAATGTATATGTGTTATGACTCTATTGCATTCCCCACAATGACTGCTCCATAGCTGTACCTATACCCACACGCTCTCTCAGCACAGATGACTTCACCCACTACTTTACTGAGAAGAGTGAGGCATGTATTCCATTAACTCGACTCTTTCACTATTCTAAACCATATTGCTCTCATCTATTCTCTCCTCTTTCCTTACAGCCTCGGAGGAAAAGGACACCTTTCCCAAGACTAATCTCTCTACCCTTGATTCCAGCCCATCCTATTGTCCTTGTGACCTTGCTCTATCAACTGTCCTTCTCTCTTAAACACCTTCCATCTCTCCTTCTCTATTGGCATCTCCTCCTCAGTCTATAAACAGGGACAGGTCCCTCTATGACTTAAAAAAAAAAAAACCTACGACTTGAGCCTGCTCCCCTGAAAGCTCTCATTCTTTTAATGTTACTACCATTTCTGTTATTCACCTAGTCTCGTCACCTTGTCACCGTCTTTGGTTCTTTCCTTACTCTCACCCCACATAGCCAACAATTGACAACAACCATCAGTTCGGTTTGGCAGCATCCCTCATTTCTGTCCTCGTGATGACCTTTCATGCCTTTGCACTTAGACTATTGTAATAGCCTTCTAACTGGTCACCTCCTGGGCTGTGTCCTCAAATACATTCTTTAAGTCCCTGCTGTGATTATATTAAAAAAAAATTTTGAGTGGCTCTCTATTATCTAGTAAATAATGCATAAATTCCAGATCCTGGCATTTAATGTCATCCATAGTCTGGCTTTAACCTACTTTTGTAGTCTAACTTGACACTGTTTACTTTCAAACTAGAGTATTTTCCTGTCTTTCATTTTTTGTCATTCAGTCATTTCAATTATTTTCAATTCTTTGTGGCCCCGTTTGGGGTCTTCTTGGCAAAGACACTGGAGTTGGTTTGCTATTTCTTTCTCTAGCTCATTTGACAGAGGAGGGAACTGAAGCAAACAGGGTTAAGTGACTTGCCCAGGGTCACACAACTGGTATGTCACACAACAGGAAGACGAGTCTTCCTGACTCCAAGTCCAGAGCTCAGACCACTGCACCATCTAACTGCCCTCTATTAGCTCTATTCCTTTGTTCATTTCATCCTCCATAACTCTCTCCATGTTTTGAAGTATCTACCTACCTCCCCTCGAGAGCCAAATCAGGTGATAGCCCTTCTTTGAAGCCTTTCTTGACACCCACTTACCTCAGAAGAACATAACAACACCATCCTCAGATTTTGCCTTCTGGTCTACTTTTGTACTTATCAAAAGCTCCATTTTATCACTGTTATTTGTGGACATATTATTTCTACCTGGTATATCATAAGCTCCTTGAGAACAGGACCTTCACCATATGCATATTTATATTTCTAATGCCTTGTGAGACTGCCTTCCATGTAAAAAGTGCTGAATCAGTATCAAATTGGGTTTCTTCACAAAATGTTTAAATAAAATGTTATTGACATGGTGGATTATGCTTTTCTAGACGTCTATTTGGACATTAGACCCAGAGGCCAAGAAATCCTAGGACCTTAACCTAGCAACAAGGCAACCAGCCCATGAAAATATCTCTCAGGAGCAAGAGAAAACAGAATGAGAAGCAGTCTTGGAAAAAGCACGGGAAGACCTGAGAGGCAAGATGTCTTGCCCTTTGTCTTCATTCATCAATTCTTTCTTTTAGGTGCCAAAAATTCTTCCTTCCCTATTGTCTTCTTTGCTGATGCCCTCCAACTCCTCCTTAAGGTGTCTAAGGGGATGGGTTGGGATTGGCAAGTATTCCATGACGAGTACTTTGGCATTATGAAGGGGATTATATTCCCTTATGCAACAAGTCATAGAGACTGGAGAAATCATGCCTTGCCTTACAATGAGCCATTTTTCCAGTCCAGTCCTACTGCTGAGCACCCAATTCTGAAACTTTCATCCTGGTTTAATCTATCACTTGATGAGACTCCCCCCCACCCCCAATAGCTATGATGCACAAGATAGAGGAAATAAAACTGCTAGCCCTGAAGACAAGAACATCCTGTGTTATCTGATTTTAAAATGTTTTTATTTATTTAATTTTTAACATCGAATAAAACAAGCATTTCTGTAACACAGTATAATAAAAAAAAGATTACATATGCAACTGCAATTCTATTAAGTACAACTTGCTATTCTTTTAAAATATATGATAGGGGTGGCTAGGTGGTGCACTGGCCCTGGAGTCAGAAGGATCTGAATTCAAATCCAGTCTCAGACACTTGACACACTTACTAGCCATGTGACTTTGGGCAAATCGCTTAACCCCAATTGCCCTCCAAAAAAGCAAAAATTAAAAAAATACGATAAACTTATCATGTACATTTCTTTTTTTCTCCTTTTTTTTCCTTCTTTCCCCCCATTCCTCCCTAGAGATAGCTACCATTAGACTGATTGGAGTGTCAGTTAGTGATCATTGATAAACCTCAGAGTTGATGGAAGGACTAAGTGAAATAACATATGTGAAACACTTTGTAAATTACTAAAGGATATATAAAAATCACTTATTAGTATTTAATAATAATAATTGGTATTGTTACTAGTTGAATTATGGCCACACTAAGCTATCTAGAAGGCAAGCCATTCTTAGCAACTAAGTATCTGTCCAGTGTGTTTTTGATTTGAGGTTGATGGAGGTTCCCATAAGACTGACACGGTATTTGTGATACCCAGTTTCAGGATATGCCCTTTGTCATGAAAGTGTGTTGAGTGCAGAGGGGAATCGAACCCATTGGGTCTCTATCCCCTAAAATGGAAATAACAGTAACTTTGGCTCCTCCAGTGGGGACTACATGTTATGGGGTGTTATGGCAGAAGACAGCAGGCTGACCCTTGAAATGGGGGTTGGGGCTGAGAAGAGCACTCCAGATATACTGGGGCTGCCAAGAGTAGTTTAAGTGAGTGGTGGCTGATTGCTCCCAAGCTACTGTCAGGATATTTAGAGGAAGTGGATAACAGGAAGGGAGCTGCCTTATCTTGGATGAAACGAATCTATCTGTGCCACTGGCTCATTTAGTCATTCAAAAAGTATTTATTAAATGTTTATTTAGAGAGCTATCACTGTGGAGAATACAGAAATAGAAGGACCTCTCCTTAAGATTATAATACAATTAGATTGCACAATACAGAAAATGATTGGGTACAAGACCCTGAGGTCATGCCATAGGTGGATTAATAGAAAAAAACAGAATGTTTAACCTGGAAAAGAGAATATTTAGAGAGGTTGAACTTATTCTGGGTCTGCTCAGAGAGCAGAATTGGAAGTAGTAGTAGTAATAATAGTAGTAGTAGTAGTAGTAGCAGTAGTAGTAGTAGTAGCAGTAGTAGTAGTAGTAGTGGTAGTAGTGTAGTAGTAGTAGTGGTAGTAGCAGCAGCAGCAGCAATAGTAGTAGTAGTGGTAGTGGTGGTGGTCGTGGTGGTGGTAATGATAGTAGTAGAACTAATAGTAGGGGTGGTAGTAGTCATAGTAATAGAAGTAGTAGTAGTAATAGTAATAATAGTAGTGGTAGAGAGGAGTAGTAGTAATAGTAGTAGTTAAGTAATAGTAGTTGTTGTTGTAATATTTATATAGCAATTTAAGGTTTGTACTTTAGCTGTATTATATCATTTGTGCCTCACAACAACCCTATGAAGTAGGTGTTATTATGCCTCTTTTACAGATGAGGAACCTCAAGCTGAGAGAGATTAGCTGACTTGTTCACACAACTTATAAGGGTCTGAGGCAGGATTTTAATTCAAGTTAAAAAGACTTCAAGTCCAGTATTTCGTCCACTATTCACACTGCAAAGAGGCAAATCTAGGCTTGAGGTAAAGGAAAAATTTCTCAATAATTAGAACTGCCCAAAAGTGGAACATAAAGATGACAGGTTTCTTATCAGTCATTCAGACATAGGATCCCATACTTTGGGCTAGTAAAGATCTTAGAGGTCATCCAGAATCACTGTCTTCTCAGTGAAGGTCTTCAAATAACAACTTGCTGAGTCTTTGGTATGTAATAGACGAGTTTCTCTCTCCTTGATCTGATATTTTTTTGTTTACATTAAAATTTCTTTCCAATTATCAAGCATTTATTTTTCTCACTCTCATCCCACCTCCCACTGTTAAAAAAGAAAAAACCAAAATTGTTGTAACAAACACGTGTTGTCAAGCAAAACAAGTTTTCATATTGCCCAAGTTAAAAAATGTGCATCTGATTCTGCTTTTTAGTCTATCATCTTTCTGTAGGATGTAAGTAGCATTCTTTATCATTAGTGCTCTGAAATAATGGTTGATTATTCCATTGATCAGAGTTCTTAAATCTTTCAAAATAGTTCATTTTTATAATGTTAATAATATACACATAATATATAATGTTAATATTTTCAAATTGTTCTGTTTATCCTCTCTACACTCTGCATCATTTCATATACAGGTTTCTCTAACACTGTCTTTCCCTCTCTCATTTCTTACATCACCATGTTTTGTTGTTCAGTCATTTTTCAGATGTGTCTGACTCTTCATGACTCCATTTGGGGTTTTCTTGGCAAAGATACGGGGGTGGTTTGCCGTTTCCTCTCTATTAACTGCACCACCTAGCTGCCCATTACATTACCATAGTATTCTATTACATTCATATACCATATTTTGTTCAACCATTACCCAAGTGATGGGCACCTCCTTAGTTTCTTTGCCACTACAAAAAAATTTTATCTATCTCTCTATTGATCCATCTGTCTGTCTCTCAGTCCGTCCGTCTGTCTATCTGTGTCTGTCTGTCTATCTATCTATCTATCTATCTATCTATCTATCTATCTATCTATCTATCTATCTTTGTGTGTGCATATGGCACATTTCCCTCTTTCTCTGATCTCTTTAGAATATAGGCCTGGTAGTGATATTGCTAGGTCCAAGGGTATTCACAGTTTGGTAACTCTGGGAACATAGTTATAGAGGAGTTTGTTGTTAGAGGCAAGTGGGGTAATATAATGGTAACAAACTCAGATTGGAATGAAGGGCTACTAAACCATACATAAGATCACTACAGGTTGCATATTGACTTAGTTGAAAAAATATAGCATAACATTTTTTTGAAGGCAGATAAGTGGCTCACTGGATAGAGCTCTAGGCCTGGAGTCAGGAAGACGTGAATTCAAGTCTAGCCTGAGACACTAACTAGCTGTGTTACCCTGGGCAATTCACTTAACTTCTGTTTGCATCAATTTCCTCATCTGTAAAATCAGCTGGAGAAGGAAATGTCCATTCCCAAGAAAATTCCACGTACAACATTGGTGTGCTATGGTCTACAGCAGTGGCCGCGACCCCATTGGGGGTTGAACAACCCTTTCACAGGGGTCACAGGGGTCACCTAGACCATCAGACAACACATATTTCCAATGGTCTTAGGAATGGAGACACGGCTCCTCTATCCATCTCCAGGCAGGCCCGCCCACATGAGGATATGCCCACATACGAGTATTAAAGGGTCATGGCATTAGGAAGGTTGAGAACCACTGCTCTACAATGTCACAAAGAGATGGATGTGGCTGAACAGCATCTGTTTTATTGTATTTTTATTTGTTGTGTTAAATATTTCCCAATTACATTTTAATCTGGTTCAGGCCGAGCTCAGAAGCATCGCCAGCCTGTGGCATATTTGACGCCTCTGGATACTGTCAGACTTGCAGCCTGTAAGAGCTAGTTCAAACACTGCCACAAGTGTTTTCTGGTTGTGTCAAGTCTCTTAGACTCTTTCAATCCCAGCTTCTCTGCCTGTAAATGAGAACAGTAATAGCACCTGCCTCACGAGGTTTCAAATTAAAGCACAGATAGATACAGATATACACATATATATATATATTTACATATAATGATATATCTCTAAATATATTTATACACATATGTGTGTATGTATATCTGCATATATTTCTGTATGTATGCATACATATATGTATATGTGTGTTCATATCAACACAAAAATCTTAAAGCAATAGTGTTAACCATTATTATTGCTCACATATGCAATGTATTAAATTCTCTCTAAAGTCTCTTCAGGTATTCATATTATATAAATAAAGAGACTCAGGATCAAATGTGTATGAAGTGCTGGAAAATAATATCCACATCCAGAGAAAGGATCATGGAATCTGAATGCAGATTGAAGCAGACTTTTTTGTTTTGTTTTATTTTGTTTCTTCTTTCTCATGGTCCAACCCATTGGGTATAATTTTTCTTTACAACATGACTAATGTGATAATATGTTTAATATGAATGTATACGTAGTGCTGACATCAGATTTCATGCCATCTTGGGGAGGGGGAAGGAGAGAGTAGGGGAGAAAATTTTAAAAGTAAGCTTGTGAAACTGAATGTTCTAAACTAAAAATTAAAAAAATTATTAAAATTTAAAGAATTTTTAAAAAACCAAAACCATATATGATGAAGAAAATACAAAGATGAGATCAGCATAGTTTTGCTATAAAAGGTAATAGAATATCCTTGAGTTCATCTTCTAAATAACTTTTTTTTTTGCTTTTTTTTTGGAGGGTAGTTGGGGTTAAGTGACTTGCCAAAAGTCACAGGGCTAGTAAGTCTGTCAAGTGTCTGAGGCTGCATTTGAACTCAGGTCCTCCTGATTCCAGAGCTGGTGCTCTATTCACTGTACCACCTAACTGCAACTTCTTCCAAATAACTTTATAAGTGTTTTTAAATCAGCAGATCACATTGTTACAGCCAAACAGGTTAACCATTGTGGCTGCTGCCACACTAAAGATATATATGGTGGGTCTTCCTTCTGAATTATGCATGGTCCAATTTGAGAAGAGCCCATTTACAAAAAACAACGGACTAAGTGCAAATAAGCACAGCTCACAGGCAAAGAAAACTTCCTATCTAATCTAGAGGTGGTTATTAAATTATGAGCGGAAGATCCATGCTGAGAGAGGAAATAATTTGTCCCTATCCATTAGTCTGGGGAACTAATAATACTAGCCATAAAGGGGAATTGTTTGCTTTCTGAAAACTTTGGAAAGCTTTTAAAACTTTTATTACCAGGGTGATACTTTGTTTATTATGAGGTTAGTGGAAAGACATGAAGTTAGATGTTTGCTTTAGCAACTTTTTTTTTTCTGCCTCCTAGGTATCTGTGCAAGAAACGTAAAAAAAGTATAAGTAAATGGATGTGGATGTGGATGTGATTGTTTCCTGAAACCAGCAGATTAGAGACAGGGCGTTAGACATTTAAAATAGGTCCAAAGTTGCTTCTGCTGTAAACCAGATCATGGTTTAGTAAAGAACTGGTTTCCCTTAAGTGCTGAGTTTCTCTTCAGATAATCTAATTCTGAATAAAACAGGATTTAATGGGTTAAAGAACCTTTATCACTCTCATCATCAGGTTCAAAAATGAAATTAAACTTGTGAGTTTAGAGATTGGGGAAGATCATAGAATCATAGAATTCAAGGGCTTAGAATCCCAGATGACCTCTGGGTCAGAGGCCATCTAGTTCAACCCCTAACTAGGCAAGAACTGACTTAACAACAGTCCAGGCAGGTGGGTCATCCATCTTTTGTCTGAAGATGTGCTGTGAGGAAGACCTGACAACCTTCCATGATAGTCCATTTTTTTTCTTACACAGAATTTTCTATTCCTAGATTTGCCCTCTGGGACCAAGCAGAGCAACTTAGAATCCTCTTCCATAGAACAGTAACTCAAATACTTGAAGATACTGGTCATGTCCCCCCACGAAAATATAAAGCTGTACTTTCCTTTTCTAGACTGAGCACCCTGGAATGCTCATATTGGTTAAAGGAATACATCATGGTGGATGGATAAGCAGCTTTGAAACCAGGGCAACCTACGGTTGCATCTTTGACTTGTACTAATTATGTGACCTTGGTCAAGTTACTTAATGCCTCAAGCCTGTAGGCAATTCTCTAAGACTATAAGTTGCAGTAAAGGTGCCAGCCTGCATTGGTGGAGGGAGTGTCCTTACCAGGGAGTCAGATCTCTATCTCATATCCCATGTTGGTTGCCCTCCTTTGGATATTCTCCAGTTTGTCAATGTCTTTCTTAAAATGTTGGTAACCAGAAATGCAAACAATAATGTAGACACAGTCTCACCAGGAGAACTAGATTGTTCTCATCTGGGTGCTCTAATTCTTGTAGCATAGCCTAAGATAACATGTGTTATTTCAATTGTCATGGCACATGTAAGTTAACATTACATTTGTTCCTTTAAAATATTATCTTCTTGGTTTGTTCCTTCATTTTAGTCTTCTGAGATCTTCTTGAATACTGTCATTTAATGTGGTAACTACCTTCTCTCATCTATGTATCATCTGCAAATTAGATAAGCTTGCCATCTATTCCTTCATCCAAGTCTGTTGTACATCTGTTGCCTGCTGCTGGATACCCTTCTCTAGGGATAGGAAATTGGGTGTAAGTTCATCTGGTATAATTCAGACTGGGAGCTCTGGGCAGGATCTGACCACACAGCTTTCATCACCACTGACTCAAATTCTTGTGGGTTCTGAAATGACACAGGCGACGATCACAAACCGACTAAGACATTTGTGGTCCCTGTACCACAAGGTCAATACCAGCAGAAAAATGCCCAGGAACAAAGATCATAGGCATGAAAATTGCACTCCTCTGACCATCTCTCCCCTGCAACATCACTCAATTCTCTTTCATCATTTTTTCCCACCTCCTTTCATAGATTCAATCCAAGATACATCAGTCCACATTCCACGATCTAGCTGCCCTCATCAGCCATCACTCATGTCAGCTGTCTGACATGACATGACAGCTCTGGTACTGGGGGGATGTTCCATGCTATCTCTTCTCCACAAGAAAAAGCATTATTCTGTCCTGACATATTAACTTTCCTAGTCATACCAACAAAAATCACTGATAAAAATTTTTTTAAAACAGTGCCAAGGACAGAACATTGCAACACTCTAGTTAAGACCTCTGCCCAGTTTTCTTTGAGGCTACCCATTCTTGCTATATTCAGCCCACATCTCTATCTCATTTGCATGGATATAATAACAATAATGATAATTCCTATTTACTTCACTTTGTGACTTGCAAAATCTTAATTAATCAGATAATAGTTACAATGCACTTTGTTATAATGAGAGCATATCTAAAGTATTATGTTTGGTTCTGGACACCATAATAGGAAGGATATATCTACAAACCACAGAGTTTGGAGAAGGGCAAATGGAGTGATGAAGGACTTTGGGTCCCAATGTCAAAAGAACCTGAAAAAAGATAAGTCTTGGGACTGGGGACTTAGGGGCCTAGAGCTATCTTCAAATGTTTGGAGGGTTACTTTGTGGAAGAGAGATGACATTTGTTTTGAACCACGAGTAGTGGGACAGAAAGTTAAAATGAGGCAAAGCTGAGCCTCAATGCAAGGGAAAATACCTTCCAATTACAATGTTTTCATTAGAGATACTCAAAAGAGAAATTAGCTGCTTTGGGAGGTAATGGACTCCTTCTCACTACAGTTTTTCTATTTAAAGCTGTAAGCTCTATTGTCAGGCAAGTTATAGAGGAGATTTTTGTTCTAGTCTGGAGTTGATGGTCAATGAGATCCTTTACAACTCTGAAATTCCCTGATTCCATGAAATGCTTTCCTTTCAACAACCCTTTAGGGTAGGAAGTATGAGTATATCAACCCCATTTCATAGATTAGGATAATAAGAATATGAGACAGTAGGGGTGGCTAGGTGGCACACTGAGTAGAACACCCACCCTGGAGTCAGGAGGACCTGAGTTCAAATCCAGCTTCAGACACTTAACATTTACCAGCTGTGTGACCTTGGGCAAGTCACTTAGCCCATTTACCCTGCCTTCCCCTCCAAAAAGACCAAAAAAAAAAAAAAGAATATGAGAAAGGAATTGGTCACACAGCTAATAGTGGTTAACCTGGGGTTTGAAACCATAACTTGCTAGTTCAGTGTTCTTTGATTTTTTACTTTGTATCTAAAACTTATTAGGTATGTGACCCTGGGCAACTTAACCTCACTTAATCTCTATCAGCCTCAGTTTCCTCATTTGTAAAATGGAAATAATGCCCAGCCTCCCAGGATTGTTGTGAGGATCAATGGGATAATATTTGTTAAGCACCTAGCATCTGACACATAGCAGGTACTTAAGAACTGCTTGTTGAATTGAATTGAGTGATTGAATTCTTTCTACTCCTTCACATTGACTCTTGATATGAGACTTTCTTCAACACCTCGCTAAAATCCAGACATACTATACATAATATTTGTAAAGCACTTAGCACAGTGCCTAACACAGAACAGGCGCTATATAAATGTTTATACCCTTCCCTTCTCCTATGTCTGTGTTCCATTTACTGGTCTAGTAAATGGCTCAATGGATAGAGAGCACCTGTCCTGGAGTCAGGAAGAACCGAGTTGAAATGTGACCTGGGATACTTACTAACTGTGTGACCCTGGGCAAGTCACTTAAACTCTGTTTGCCTTTATCCACGGGAGAAGGAAATGGGAAACCAGTCCAGTATCTTCCCCAAGAAAAACTCTGGACAATATTTGCACACTATGATCCACAGGGTCACCAAGAGTCCAACACATTGAACAATAACTCATTTCAATTCCTACATTTGGTGGCAAAGGCTTTTGCAACTGAATGATTATATGGCAATTCTGCAATCACCCTAGAGAAGGTGAAAAAGAGAAAACCCAGCTACAAGACATATATGTTCAAATGAGATTTATTAAAGGATGTTCTGAATAGTCCCCTGAGGCCTCAGAATGAAGATGGAATCTTCTAAAGCTGCATATAGATGGAGGGGTAGCAACTACAAAGATGGCTTCCTAACTTTCCCCTTTTATACACAAAAAGTTTCATTCCTAATGAGCATTCTTGTGAATGGGATTGCTTCATTCTTTGCACTTGGATCCTTAGTACCTAACATGGTGCCAGGAAAGGTGTTTAATAAATGCTTGTTATTTGATTGATTGACTCCAAGTGATGATCAGAAGGAAATGAGGTGCTGCCTAGTACTGCTGCTTTGAGAACTAAAATTATGTGAGAGGAATAAGGGGCATAGGATGGAAACATCTTTCCATCTGCTTCTGGGCAGCTTTTGGGGTGTGTGTGAAGGATTTTATCATTGCTCCCAATGCTCATGGGGCTCACTTAGCCATAAAAACTTAATAGAGAAGATAGGGAGTGGTCTTTACAGTTGATTTTAGGGGCAAAAGGAAAAGAGAGTAAAGAAGCAATTAAATATACATACAGAGATAGGATAGTAACCAATTAATTAGTCCTCCCAGGGACTTTAGCCTCTGCATTGCAGGGTGTTGCCAGGAATTTGGCCTTGGGTTTTTCTCTTAAGTGGGGACTGAAGGTCCTCTGATAGGAATGCTTACATCATTCTTTCCCCTTGGAATTCTACTGATGAATGCTAACTCATCTCCTCTAGGAAAGGGAAAATAAACATTCAATATACAAAGATCACAACATGTAGGAGAAAACCTTAGTTATGAATACAGCTGAACATGTTCTCTAGCAAGTAAAATAAATTCATTTGCATTCCCCAGGGGACGGATGGCACTTGTAACAAAATCCTAAGAAGAATACATACTCTTATACCCATCATAAGAAAGGGCATAGAAACCACTCACCAGGTGCTGTAAGATAAATCATGGAAGTAATGATTTAGGATGAGAGATTTAGAGCTAAAAGAAGCGTTAAAGGACTTCTTCATTTTAAAGATGGAAAAATTGACCCAAGGAAGTTAAATGACTTGGCCGAGGTCACATAGCTAGTACATGGGAGAGTCAGAATTTGATACCAGACCCACTGACTCTAAATTGAGCATACTTTTCATCGTTCAGACTCCTGCAACATTTCAGTAAGTCTCAGTGATACCCATTAAGTCGCGCTTGCCTTTCTACATTGTTTCTAGTTCACTTTGTGAACACTGAAGAAAGTTCAAGCTTCTTAACTGGGATTTAAGGGGTAAGAAGGGTTTTTTAGGTC
>CM053600.1:74756192-74770539 GCA_028646575.1 Pseudocheirus occidentalis
TCTCTCTCTCTCTCTCTCCCTCTCTCTCTCTCTCTCTCCTCTCTCTCCCTCTCCTCTCTTCTCTCTCCTCTCTCTCTTTCCTTCCCTCTTCCCCTCTTCCTTTATCTTTTCCCAAAACCTCCTAAGACTCTCTGCAAAGAAGCCTGGTGAGGATGCTGGGAAAATGCAAACATACAAATCTCAGTTACTTCCAGTTAGCTTGCTTCTCTGAAAATGAATCATCCCATCCCTAGCAGCTGTTACTGAGTAAAAGCATGAGAGAGAACACCACCTACAGTAACAGCTGACGGGGCTAATACTTTCCAATTTGAGAGTTAAAAAAACATTAACCAGTGGCTCCTTTTAACTTCTAACATTCCCTCCATTTCAGAAATATGGATGATCTATCTTTCCCAGGTTCCTTTTCATTCCCAGAAAAGAGCCCTAAGGTTTTTTTGAAAAGACATGCATTTGATTGCACATGTATAAGCTACATCCGATTGCTTACTATCTCAGAGAGAGGAAAGAAGAGAAAGAAAGGAGAGAATTTGGAACTCAAAATGTTAAAACAACAACAACACACAACCAAACAATATATGTTAAACTTGTTTTTACATGTAATTGGGGGGGGGAATTAAATATTACTTTAAAAAGAGGAAAAGACATATATCGAGTTGTTACTAAGTACTTGTCACATAGTAGGTACATGCATCTGCTTGTTCCCTTCTCCCTTTCCCTGAAGTGCAGTATGTATTCCCGGTAGCAGTCAGGCTTTCCCCTGGACACTAAAAAATAATGTATTATATGTAGCACTTTAAGATTCTTGTTTAATCATCTTCACTATAACCCCATGAGGAAGGTTCTCTTATTAACTTCATTTTGTTGTTGTCGTTGAATCATTTATTCATGACCCTATTTGGGATTTTCTCGGCAAAGATACTGGAGTGGTTCACCATTTCCTTCTGCAGTTTATTTTACTGAGGATGAATTAAGGCAAGCAGTGTGAAGTGACTTGCCCAGAGTCACACAGCTAGCAAGTGTCTGAGGCTAGATTTGAATTCAGGAAGATGAATCTCATTTTGCAGAAGAGAAAATTGAGGCTGAGAAAGAGGCCCAGGGTCATGCAGGCAGTAAACATTGGAGGCAGGATTTGAACTTGGGTTTTTCTGACTCAAAGTCTTACGTTTTTCCCTTTATACCAGTTCTCTGCCTGGACATCTGGAAATTTTTGCTTCCCCCTTTGATGGCAAGATGACTGCTTTCCACTTTAAACAGAAGTGGAAAGGGACCAAGAACAATTCACTGGTCTCAGGCCAGCAGTCTGAGATGCTGCTACTCCTGTGGTTGGGGTAGGGCTTTTCTTGTCTTTGCCTGAAGTTTGTACTTGTCAGAAGAAGCAAGGCCCTAGGAAACTGGCCTGTGTTTGGTATAATTGCACCCTCTGTACTACTTTTGTCTCATTGAGCTGGAAAGGACCTCTGAAGGCATTTAATAGAGCTCCTTGATGATAATCCACATCTGTAACATCCATGACAAGGGGCCATTCAAATTGTTTAAGACCCCTTTTGAGGCTATATGAATTCAAACTAGGGCAGCTGGGTGGCACAGTGGATAGAGTGCTGGCCTTGGAATCAGGAAGGCTCCTCTTCTTGAGTTCAAATCTGACCCCAGACTCTTACTAGCTATGTGACTCTGGGCAAGTCACTTAACCTTGTTTGCCTCAGTTTCCTCATCTGTAAAATGAGCCGGAGAAAGAAATGGCAAAACCACCCCAGTATCTTTGCCAAGAAAATCCCAAATGGGGTCCCAAAGAGTCAGACATGACTGAAATGACTGAAGAACAAAGAATACATGCAAGTTATAACGTATTGCAAGGTATAGCAGAACAGGGTGCTTCCTCCAGTATCTTGCCTCATGGTTATCCTCTGGTCCATAACGTGGCACAGTCACCACCAGGCCATATCCCACAGGCCCAGCCACCATGGTACCTCTCTCCTGGGATAACTTGTTCCGTAGCTCCCGTGGAGACAAGGGTTCAACTCTTTGTGATGAGTCGCCTCCCAGCTGAAACATTTCTAATTACTGTTACTCAGGGGTTTTTGTAGAAGGGTCCCACTGGTTCCCAGACTGTGTCCCCTTTGCACACAGAAGATAACTCGTGAAAATTTGGCACTGAATTGGAAAGGGAAGAATAGCTTTTTGTTTGGCTGTTGCTATTGAGGATGAAAAGAGAAGGAGGTTTTTTGGATTACAAGGCACCATATAGTTTCCTCCTAAGCCAGTATTGGAAGGAAAAAAAAATAACTATCCATTAATATGTGCCAGGCACTGTGTTAAACATCTTACAAATATGAACTCATACAACAACCCTGGCAGGTTCTAATATCTATGTTACATAGGAGGAAACTGAGGCAAACAGAGATTAAAGTAAATTGCCCAAGATCTGATGCTGGATTTGAACTTAGGTCTTTCTGACTCCAGACTCAATACTCTATATACTCCATTATAACATGCCCAAGATGTACTTTCACAGTGGAGATACGCTGCAAAGTCAAGAGAACTATTGATAGAAGACAGAAGCAATTAATTTCTTTTGAATTTTCATTTTTTCCTCCAATCTAATTTTAAAAATATTTCTTAAGCATCTAGTATGTCCCAGGCACTGTGCTAAACCCTGGAGATATAAAGACAAAACTGAAGCAGTCCATTGCCTTCAAGAAGCTTACATTTTCCTGAAACACAATGACAATAAAGGACCATTTTCAAAGAAATGCCAGATTTTAAATATATGTGTGTGTGTGTGTGTGTGTGTATTTCAGTAAACAGTTATGTGGGTATAGTGTTAGAGTTGGAGTCAGGAAAATCTCAGTTTTAATCCTTCCTCAGATATTTACTAGCTGTGTGACCCTGGGCAAGTCACTTGACGTGTCTGTCTCTCTTTCCTCATATGTAAGATGGGGATAAGAACAGTGCTTCCCTCACAAGGTTGGTAAAAAGATCAAAGGAGATCATTGTGAAGCCTTTGCAAACCTTAAATGCTAGCTATTATTTCTATTCATTTCTATTTATTTGTTTTACTAATTAATTTTGCTCAGAGATGAATCCCAGAATTTTTGCCCACCTAACTTTTTTTAAGGGTTCCATAAGGACAGACTGTTTACTTTTTTTTCAGAATTTATTTTTAGTTTTCAACATTCATTTCCACAAGATTTTGAGTTCCAAATTTTCTCCCCATCTCTCCCCCTTCTCCTTACCCCAAGATGGCAAGCACACTGATTACTCCTTCCCCCAATCTGCCCTCCCATATATCCCCCTATCCCTTGTCATACTCTTTCTCCTTACTTTCTTGTAGGGCAAAATGGATTTCTATACCCCCTTGCCTTAATATCTTATTTTCAGGTTGCATGTAACAACAATTTTTTAACATTTGTTTTTATAACTTTAGAGTTCCAGATTCTCTCCCTTCTTCCCTCCTCACCCACCCCCACTGGGAAGACAAGCAATTCAATATAGGTTATATAGGTGTAGTTATGCAAAAATATTTCTGTAGTAGACATGTTGGCCCACCTAACTTTTAAAATTGTTTATAAATTAAATTTGTACTTAAATCCACCACTCTTATTCCTCTTCTTTTAATTGTTGTATAGCCTTAAGTTATTGATTGGAGCAGCCAGGTGGCTCAGTGGATAGAGCACTGGGCTTGGAATCAGGAACCCTCATCTCCCTGAGTTCAAATTTGGCTTCAGACACTGTGTGACCCTGGACAAGTCACTTAACCCAATTTATCTCAATTTTCTCGTCTATAAAATGAGCTGGAGAAAGAAATAGCAAAACACTCCAGTCTCTTTGCCAAGAAAACCCCAAATGCAGTCACCAAGAGTCAGACATGACTAAAACAGCTTAACAACATAAAGTCATTCATTAGGCACCAGCAGTATGTGCTTACCAGGAGCTGAGGCCCCAGCCAATGAGATACAGAGAGAACACCAACTCGGGAGTCAAGAACCTTGGTTTCTGGCCTTGGACAAGTCACTTTAACTTCCCCAGGATTCAGTTTCTTCATGTATAACATGAAAGGTTTGAACTAAATGACTCTAACATCTTTTTTCGGGGGGGGGAGAAGGGGGGAAGGCAAGGCAATTGGGGTTAAGTGACTTGCCCAAGGTCACACAGGTAGTAATTCAAGTGTCTGAGATCAAATTTGAACTCAGATCCTCCCGACTCCAGAGCTGGTGCTCTGTTCACTGTGCCACCTAGACTCCCTAGTCTATGGTCTTACTGGCCTCATAATCTATGTCCTGTGCCACACATACACACATGCCCATATTCACACCCATTCCTTTGGGAATTTTTGGCTGTTTTTCTCTGCCTTTCCTGACACTCTTTCTCCTTTCTCTTCCCTCTCCCCAGACTACTGGTGCCTGGATGACCTGTACCGTGAGATGGTAAAACGTTACGTTGAAATTGTAGAGAAACTTCCCGGACGAAGACCAGATCCAGCTACTGCTGAAGGTTGCTTACAGCTGAAGCCAGATAACTACTTGCTGGCCTGGCACACCCCTTTTAATGAAAAAGGTGAGCAGGAATAATCCCTTCCCACTTTAGCATTGCCTTGATGAGAGTATAGTTTTTCTTATTTTCAGGAGGCTATAAACTCCAGCCCATCTCTTCTTTCATCCCCTGCCCCATGAAATAGATCCAGGTTTGCCTGAAGGTGGTGAGGGACCTGCCAAAAATTCCTTTTGTAGGGCAATATGTCCTTTTGTAAGTCAACCCTACCCTCTTTGGCATCTATTTAAAGAAAGTCTTCCTGCTTGGCACTAGGCGTCTCCAACAAGATTTTTGTCATTGGGTCCCCAGTTTATTTTAAGGAATGTTTTCCACCCCTTTCCATTTATGTTCCTATAGGTTCACTCTGTCATCAGGAAGGTGGCTGCTTCATAAATCTCCCCCTGACCCTTAGCAGTTGCCACCATAGAAGCTCATCCCAGCATGGGGCAGAAAACAGATACCATTCATTGCTCAGGTAGTTAAGGACTTTATGTCTTCTTTCCAAAGACATGTCTTCTTTCCAAAGATCACAGGCCTGTTGCCCTCTGTGTTTTATATAGAAGGTTAAATAGCAGCAGCAATTCTTCTGATGCCTGTGATTTTTTTTTTTAAAGCCAGCTGCAGTTGTCCCTTCCCTCACTCTGTTCTCCATTAGCCTCCAAAAGGAATTCTCAATCTGGAGTACTTGAACTAGATTTTTCCTAGGGGGAAAAAAAAGGAAACCCAGATAGACTTAATGGAGATTATTTATGCATCCCCTGACCAGTTCTTCAATAGTGGTACATGAGGGACACAGAGTAGTGTTTATACAAATTAGCCAATGTGGCATCCAGATGACAGATAATAAAAAGACTGAATTAGGCATTCTAAAAGGAACTGTTTGTTCATGTTTGCTGTGCCTGGAGGCCTGGATGGGAACATCAAACTCAACTCTCCAACACTCAAACTCAAACACCAAACTCAATTCTAACACCTTAGGAAACAAGGCAGCACAGGGGCGGCTAGGTGGCACAGTGAATAGAGCACCAGCCTGGAGTCAGGAGAACCTGAGTTCAAATCCAGCCTCAGATACTTAACACAAAAAAAATTAGTCATGTGACCTTGGGCAAGTAACTTAACCCCAATTGCCCTGCCTTCCCCTCTCCAAAAAGCAAAAGCAAAACGAAACAAAACAAAACAAAAAAGCCAAGGAGACACAGTAGAAGGAGCACTTTAAAGCCAGGAGATGGATTCTACTCCTATCTGTCACTAATAAGCTCTGAGACAATGAACGAGTCACTTAGATCTTTGAGATTAGTTTTGTTATTTATAAAAAAAATAATAATGTATACGTGCTCTGTCTATCTCTGAGGATTATTGTGAGGTTCTAATGAGGTATGTCCAAAAAAGTTCTTGTGCTCTATAAATGAATGGGGCAGCTAGGTGGTACAGTGGGTATAGTGTAAGTTCTGGACCTAGAGTTAGGAAGACCTAAGTTCAGCCTTAGACGCTTACTAGCTTTATCACCCTAGGCAAGCCATTCAACCCTGTTTGCCTCAGTTTCCTCATCTGTAAAATGAGCTGGAGAAGGAAATGGCAAACCACTCCAGTATCTTTGCTGAGAAAATCCCAAATGGTCGAACTATGCCCAAAGGGCTATAAAATGTGCATACCCTTTGACCCAGAAATACCACTTCTAGGGCTGTATCCCAAAGATATCATACTAGTGGGAAAAGGAGCCGTACATACAAAAATATTTATAGCAGCTCTTTTTGTGGTGGCAGAGAAATGGAAATCAGGGAGATGCCCATGAATTGGGGAATGGCTGAACAAGTTGTGGTATGTGAATGTAATGGAATACTACTGTGCTATAAGAAATGAGGAGCAGACGGACTTCATGAGAACTTGTAGAGACTGACATAAACTGATGATGAGTGAGAGCAGAACCAGGAGAACATTGTACACAATTACAGACACAAAGTATCTTTGATGACTAACTCGGATAGACTGGGCTCCTGTCAGCAATGCAGGGTTATAGGACAACTCCAAAGGACTCATGATGGAAAAGGCCATCCACATCCAGAGAAAGAACTACAGAGTCTGAGTGCAGATTGTAGCAAACTTCTTGCTCTCTTTTGTGTTTTGTTTTGTTTCTTCTTTCTCATTCTTCACTCCATTGGTTATAACCCTTCTTTACAACCTGACTAATGTTCAATGTGAAGGTATTCACAGAACCTGCATTGGATGGCATGACACCATGGAGGGGAGGGGGAAAGAGAGAGAAGGGGAGAAAATCTGAAACTCAAAAACTTGTGGAGCTGAATGTTGTAGACGAAAAAGTAAATAAATCCATTAATTTAAAAAAGAAAGAAAGAAAGAAAGAAAACCCCAAATAGGGTCACAAAGAATCAGATATGACTGAACAACAACAACAAAATACAGAGAACATTGCCTATGAGACAGACAATTATTAATGCCTATTGAATTAGCGATATTAGCTCTGATTTGGGGAAAGTTGCTTAAGTAGCATCAGTTTCCCAATTTCTAAAGTGACCAGAATTTTGCTGGTCAAATCCCATATTGCGTGAATGTTATAAAAACAACAATAATAAGAGTGGCTAATATTTATATAGCACTTACTATGTGAACCTACTAAACATTTTACAATAATTATCTCATTTGGTACTCATAGCAACCCTAGGAGGTAGGGTTGCTATTATATTCATATTGCTATTATTATCATCCCCATTTTACAGTTGAGAAAACTGAGTTAAACAGATTAAGTGACTTGCCCAGGGTCTCACAGCTAGTATCTAAGAATGGATTTAAACTCAGCTCTTCCTTACTGTAGGTCAAGTGCTCTATCTAACATATCACTTAACTACCTTATTATCAGTTTATAAGACAGTTTCTATTTTGGGATCACTTGTCACATCCTCAGTTCAAAAAATAACATTTTTGAAGTAATGTTGAAGTAATACTCCTTGGAATGTTGAAGTAATGTTGAAGTAATACTCCTTGGAAGATCCCACAGGAATTTTCACACGCGAAATAGAGCTATAACTGTGGACATCCTTGACAAGCCATCATTTACCAAGTTGGTTCTTCTCTATAATTGCATTTGGATATTATTTTATGAGTTGTAGATGAAGAGATGAGCCCATAGTAGTTACATTCTCAGTTTACCATGAACTCAATAGGTGGCCCTGAGAATATTAATACAGAAACTTCACATCACAAACCATGAGGGAGATAAAGTTTGTAGGTAAAAGGAAATTCCAACTTCTACATACGTGTCCTCAAGCTGTAGAAAGGAAACTATCAATTCCCTGAAACCTACGTAGGAATTTTATCACAGTTTTCACAATACAATATAACATGGGGATGTTCAAACCATTGTACAATCCCTCTGACCCGTAAAGGAATCCTTTCAGAGATGCGCAGTTTGAAACGCCCAGTAGGCAATTCGTGATGTAGAATTGAAGTTCAGAGGAAAGACTGTGGACCACAGAATTATCTACATAGAAATGATAGACAGCTAAACCCATGAGAGCTGATGAAGTGACACAGAGAGAGAAAGAGACAGAGAGAGAGACAGAGAGACAGAGACAGAGAGAGATAGAGAGACGGAGAGGGACAGGGAGAGAGAGAGACAGAGAAAGAGAGAGGGAGAGAGAGAGAGAGAGACAGGGGGAGAGAGAGAGACAGACAGATATAGAGAGATTCAGAGACAGAGAAAGAAAGAGACAGAGATAAACAGAGAGAGACAGGGACTGAGATAATGTGGGGGTACGGAGGAACTCTCTCCTCTCTTTGTAATTTCCCCTTCCCCTGCCAAGCACAACTCCCTCTCAAGAGTATTTCATCATTAGATTGAATATCATTCTACTGCCTTGCTGCTGGACAACAGAATTCCAAATTGGCTTACCATGTTACACATAGTTCCAGAGGCATGTATGATGTTTTTTAGCTGATCACCTGTGTGGGCCATCTCTCTTTATTCAATGATCAAGGCAAATTATTCTTCTCAAATAAATTAATGATTTGTTCACACCTAATTTATACTTTTGATTTATTGATGTAATCAAGATGTCTGGGCTTCCTGTCATTAACCGAAAGTGGCAGTAGACACCCCACTCTTGCAGTACTAAAAATATGAATTAAATCAAAGGAGAAGAGAGTCACTTCAAAGATTTGAGAAAATACATGGGATAAATAAGAGACAGAGAGCTAGCCTGTGGGTTATGGAGAATTAAACAGTCCCATGAAGAAAAGAGAAAGCCAAATGAATGGTTCCTATCTATATATAGAATAAAATCCAGACTCCTTATGCTAACACTCAAGGTCTACCACCATTTACCTTTTGCCTACCTCTTCAGCATTATGCCCCACTACTTTCCTATTAAAGCTCCCTGACCCATCCCTGGGGTCTATGAACTTTAAAAAAGTTTTGATAACTATTAACATTTGTAATATGTGCTTTATATTTAATGCGTTTGAAAATATTCTGAGAAGGGGTCCGCAGGCTTTACCAGATTACCAAAGAGCCCGTGACACACACAAAACATTAAGAGCTCCTGCTGTAAGGGGAGAAAAAAAAGAGACCCAAGACAGGACATTGAGTTATGCTCAGAGTCAGGGTATGAATACTGAATGGGCTAGGAAAAGGGTGATGGGACAAGCTGAAGACAAACCAGAAGAGAACAGTATTACAAAAACCTAGAGAGGAGAGGATATCCATAAGGAGAAGGTAGTCAAGTGCGTCAAATTCATCAGAGGCTGAGAACAATTGGGACTGAAAAAACACCATCCTATCTGGCAATTACAAGGTCATTAATAACCTGGAAGAGAGCAGCTTTGAGTAATGAAGTCAGATACCATATTAAAAAGAGATGAAGGATGAGTGAGAGGGTTGGAGGTGAGTGTAGATGCATTTTTTAAAGGAGTTTGGCTGAGAAGTGAACAAGTAATATAGGGTGATAGCTTGAGGGGATGGTAGGATCTAATGAAGGGTATATTTTTAACTTGAGCATGGTTAAAGGCAGTAGGAAGGGAACAGTTGATTTTTTAAAAATGAAATCTGGGTTAATTGACTTGCCCAAGGTCTCACAACTAGTAAGTGTTTGAGGTCGAATTTGAACTCAGGTCCTCCTGACTTTGGAGCCAGCGCTTTATCCACTGTGCCTAGATATCCCATGTCTTCCCATACTTCAAGTCCAGCATTCAATGGACGTCTTTCGAGATCAATTAGTCATGGTGATGGCACTAAACTTATAATTTAGATTGATGTGCTTTCCATTAGACTCTGTAGAATAAGTAACCTATAACCAATTAAAATGTTTTCCCTGATGTTATTTCTGTATCTAATTCACTTAGCTTAAATTATTTTCCTTTATGTCTGCTTGATTCCAGCAGCAAGGTCAGAAAGACAACTTAGAAGTGAAGAAAGAATGAATATTAACTATTCCTATTAATAATAATTACATGGGAAAAGAGACCATTTTGGACACCTACAATTTTTATGATTAGCTTTGCTATTCAATTGTGTCTGAGTCTTTGTAATCCTGTATGGGGTTTTCTTGGCAAAGATACTGGAGTGACTTGCTATTTCCTTCTCGAGTGGATTAAGGCAAACAGAGGTTGAGTGACTTGTCCAGGGTCACACAGCTAGTGTGTGTCTGAGGCTGGATTTAAACTCAAGTATTCTGGATTCCAGGCCCAGAGCTCTATCTACTGAGCCAACTAGCTCTTTCATAATCAACAGTACTTTTAACGTACTGTTTTTTAGTTTTCAAAGCACTTTAATTCAAATTTAAGAAGCATTTGTCAAGCATTTTCTAAATACCAGTCACTGCGCAAAGAACACAAAGACAAAGTGAAACAGGTATTTTCCTCACAGGAAAAGGCTTCATATAGGAGTTATGCAAAAAAACAAACAAACAAACAACAACAACAAAAAAAACCATGAGCCATGTATTGAGGGAATCTAGGAATTCTGTGTGGCAGAGATAAGGAGGAAATGCATTCTAGAGACAGAAAATGGGGCCCCAAACCAGACCAGTTTGAGTGGAACAGAAAATCCATGAAAGCAAATAACAGTGTCTCAGTTGCTCCTCAGAAAAATCTCAAAATGCTTTGTAAACCATATCATTATATAACAGTATAAGTTGTTTTGTTGTTATTACTGTGTAGTTGTAAAAGTTCCCATTATACAGAAAGTGAATCTCAGAGAAATTAAACGCTGTGCCCAGTGGTGGTAGAACTAGACATAATCCAATGTGTTTTCACTCTACCACAGGGAGGACATGTGGTATGAGCATGAAGGGGGCAACAGGGAGGAGATGGGACTTGACCTTGTCGTGCTAAACACACAAACACAGACACACAATGCATGACCTGAAGCTCTTCTTCACTGTTTATGTCTGGAATGCATATAGGAATCATAGCTTCAGAGCTGTTTGAAGTGAGATTCCTAAATTCATATGTTTCCAAGTTCTGGAGAAATAAATGAATTCTCATTCAATTAACTTTAAGAGATATTTCCTAAGCACTGAGATGTTGTGAGGTTCAAAGAAGGTAATGGATATAAAAATATTTTACAAAGTCTATATACATTCTGGTTACCATCACCATCATCATTCAGTCACTAGGCCTCCGGTCTTTCCATGGCTTCATTCTTTGCTCCTGAATTCATGTTATATTTATAAAGCAATACAAGGGTGTACCGGTAAATGTTTAACACCTGGTTGTTGGTCAGTCACGTCCAACTCTTTGTGACCCCACTTTGGGTTTTCTTAGCAAAGATACTGGAGGGTTTGCCATTTCCTTTTCCTGCTCATTTGACAAAAGAGGAAACTGAGGCAAACAGGGTTAAGTGACTTGCCCTGGGTCACGCTGCTACTCTGAGGTCAGATTTAAATTCAGAATGATGGGTCTTCTTGACTGCAGAACTAGCCCTCGATCTACCATGCTACCCAGCTACCCTTAGCAAGTGGACTCTGGGGAAAAATGTATTATTCACATGCTTTTAAGCTTCATCACCATTAATAACATTTTCTTAAGTCTAGTCAATCAGCATAACAATAAATCAAACCCTAATTTGTAGCAATGCTGATTTCGGAGGTGTAAATGCTCACATTGAAAATTAAAGCTAAAGTTTGCTCCAACATACTCCTGACTGACTACTTGCAAATGGGCGAGGTGCTGCGCTAGGGACAATGGAGAACACACAAATGATGCTGTGCCTGTCCTCATGGAGCTTAGAACTGAGCAAGATGTGCCCAGACCCGACTCACCAAACACGCATAAACCTAGAAGGACCTGGAGAGCACAGTGAGATGGGGACAGTGGAAGAAGGGCTGCAGAAGGTCAGAGAACAGAGACAATACTTCTGGGAAGGGTCACAAAGGAGCTGAGACAGCCTTTCGCCTATGCTTTGAAACAACGACGGGATTTGAACAGTCAAAGCTGTAGAGGCAAAGAACATGACAATAAAAGACAACACGGATGCTTAAAGCCTTTTAATAATGTTTTTATGTAGGTTCAGGATTTGGAGCTGCTACCAAAGCCATGGCCATCGGTATGAGATATTGGAAACCTGAGAGGTTGGAGACACTCATTGAAGTGAGCATTGAGTGTGGACGAATGACCCACAATCATCCAACAGGTAATGATTGTGTTACGATGAACTGATGATCTGCTGGGCTAACAGGTGTGAGGAATCTGCTGTCTTAAGGCTACATGTGGCCTTCTAGTTCCTCAAATGTGATCCTTTGACTGAATCCAAACTTTGTTCTCCACCCCTGGCCACTAGAATGATGTTGCCTAGAATGATGTTGCTAGCTATTCTTTTTTTTTTTTTGGAGGTGGGGAGGCAGAACAACTGGAGTTAAGTGACTTGCCCAAGGTCACACAGCTAGTAAGTGTTAAGTGTCTGAGGTTACATTTGAACTCAGGTCTTCCTGATTCCAGGGCAGTGCTCTACTCACTGCACCATGTAGTTGCCCCTGTTGCTTTCTGTTCTTAAAGGTATCAGACCCTCTAATCCCCAGTTAACCAAGAACCCATACTGTAAATTTCCCCACAATGAAATCAGAAATCCTCTGCCATTACACATTATCTGATCTGGTGTCTATGTAAAAAGGAGAAAAGAATAAACTGTTGTCTATATTGTCAGTCAGAAAAGTACTATTTTTTGTTACCTCATCTGGCAGAATGGTTCATCTATATTTCCTCTCCCATCTGTCACTGAGCCCTCTTTTAAATTATAATTTGAATACATTCCCTGTAACAGAGTGTAAGGAGACCCTTTCTCCTCCCTCATCCCAAAGACCAGAAGAAGTAATCAGGGTAAGTATCTTAGTTTGATAAGCAAGAATGACATGTTTGCATAGCAATCCACATTGATGGAGGGAATACCCATATTGATAAGACCACAAATCCATCTGAGTATCTAATAATTTTAAATACAGTTTCCTGTTTTCAAAAAATACATGCAAATGTATACCATCCATACTTACATATATGCATAAGCATACAGGTATAAATATGTAAACATATACATAAAACATATGTGAATGTGTGGGCAATCAGAATGGGCATTAGACTAATACATCTTATGGTCATCAGAGAAAAAGACTCCAATAATTGGAAACACAGTCATCCCAAGAGTATGACGGTTCAGGGTCACTTATACCCTGTGCTTTAGGCAGCTTTGAGCTGCAAGGAAATGACTGGGGAAGGAAGAAGTGATTTGAGGACTGGAGAAAGAAGTAGCTCATGATAAACACACATTGACACAAGCAGTCAGGGAAATGCTTAGCTTCACTAAAGCAAAGTGGATAGGACTTCATACTCCCTTTCAGTCCCCATGTTACTCTTTTTAGACTTCTTTTCCCTCCAAGACTCCCTTGATGTTCATTTTTTAAACTAATTTTTAAAATTACTATCTTTTATTTCTACATAATCTAAATGTCCTCCTGTATCTCTTCTTCTTCCTCCTATACCCAGCTATTATTACAAAGAATATTTCTTTAAAAAAAAGGAAAAAAGGAGAGAAAATCAGCAAAATCAATCAATATATTAAAAAAATTCTGATGATATATGCATTATTCAATACTTGTGGCCTCTTCCCCCTCTCCCAGCACCACTACTTTTGCAAAGCTGTGGAGAAAGATGTCTTCTTATATCTCTTTTTTTTGGGTCAAACTTGCTTTGATGTTAATTTTAACTTCATCTGTATAAAATAACGGTGCCAAGGGTTATAAATAAAAAACACTGGCTCAGCAAATTGAAATAGAAAGATTTGAAATGGCATTCAATAGAAGTAGAGCAGACCTCTATTCATTAGTTGAATGGCCTGGTGAGTGTATAAATATGAATTCTGGAATATTAAATGTATCGTTGCTACTCATGATAGCCTAAACAATAAACTTGACAAACTGGTTTCTAAAATTCTCCAAATTATAGTATAAAAGTATATAATGTGGAGTGGCTAGATGGCACAGTGAATAGAGCACCAACCCCAGAGTCAGGAAGACCTGAGTTCAAATGCAGCCTCAGACACTTAACACTTACTAGCCATGTGACTTTGGGCAAGTCACTTAACCTCAATTGCCCTGCCTTACTCTGTCCACAAAAAAAGTATAGAATGCAAACTTATTTTTTTCATTTTTAATAGCATTTTATTCCAAATACTTGTATCAGCAAGCACCCTAGCATACCTAGGGCAGCTGCTAGCACAGGTTCTTAGATCTGCTTTACTAAAGGAAAGCAACTCAAAATGGGTTAACAATCTTTCTTTAATCAAACAAACATATCATTTACCTAGTTCAGGGGG
>CM053600.1:74770639-74805115 GCA_028646575.1 Pseudocheirus occidentalis
CAAACACAAGTTACAAGCAGACCAAGAAACATATCAGTAGATGGGCTTCCAACCATCTGACCATCACATCCATTACCTATTCAAGTTACCAGACAGGGAAGCATGAACATCTGGGTTTTCAAAAGGGGGTAGGGTCATGCTCAACGGCTTCCCAGAGTCTCATCTGGCCAAATCACACAACTCTTCTCAAAGTGAGCCCCAAAGCAAAGCCTCACACCAGGGCGTGTGTGTGTGTGTGTGTGTGTGTGTGTGTGTGTGTGTGTGTGTAGGCTTCTCCTAGGTCACAGAATGTCACAACCCTCTTGACCCACTGCCCAGTCACAAAGTAACAAGGCGTGGCCATTCCCAAAAAACAAGCCTCCCGCCACAGGCTCCACGTGACAACATTCAGCCTATTAGGGGGCAGGGTATACTTTCAAATCAGGGAAGGTTCTCAGAGCCACTTAAGCCTATCAAAGGGTCTAGGGGCAGGAAAGATTTTCAGATTCTCCTTACAGTATTGTATCTTCAATTTAAAAAATCATTTTAATTTCATCTGTGTAAAATAACGGTGCCTTATTATCAGTCATATTCCATGTCTATGCACCATATTAAACCCCTCAAAAATTAAGCAAAAATATCCCATACAGAAAGCTTGTCTGGAAGCGTACGTAGGGCGTACGTAGCATCCTATCCTAAAAGGCCCTCATCTCTCAGCTATGAGAAAAAAGAAATATTTTTATTAAATCTCCTGCACGCCCTTCATTGATTTTTCCATTACTCAGATTACTTTTGCTGATCTTTTTGTTTACATATTGGGTTTCTTTTTGTTTTTGTTTTTTGCTCTTTGGAGAGGGGAAGATAAGGCCACTGGGGTTAAGTGACTTGCTGGAGACCGCAGGCTAATTTTGTGTTAAGTGCCTTCTATTTGCCTTTGCAAATCCCTCTTAATTCTGATGTTGTCCTTACCTCGATTACTCACTATTGTTCTCGATTTGGTTTACATGCACGTTGTCTCCCTCAATAGACGGTGAATCCTTTGAGAGCTGGGACTATTTTTTGCACTCCTCTGTATCCCACACTTAACAATAATACTTGACCCATAGTATTGTTGTTCAGAGGTTTCAATCCTATCTGACTCCTCTTGGCAAAGATACTGGAGTGTTTTGCGTTTCCATCTCCAGTTCATTTTACTGATGAGGAAAGAGAGGCAAATGGGGTTAAGTGACTTGCCCAGGGTCACACAGCTAGCAAGTGTCTGAGGCTGAATTTGAACTCAGGTCGTTCCTGCCTCCAGGGCTGGTGCTCTATCCACTGTGCCACCCTGCTGGGTGCTCAGTAAACACTTATTGACTGAGGTATAAACTATATTTCTGGTTTAGCAATTTGCCTTCCAAGGGCCCCATCAATAGATATCAGTACTTCAACGGATCTGTGCCCTCATCCCTCCAAAAGTGCCGCTCATAGTCTACTCACGTATTTTTCATCTTGTGGGATTCATTCATATCCTTCCCTACATCGCCCATAGGACAGCTCTCCAAAGCGTATGGGGACTTAATTTAGGTCTTTTAACCATCTTGTTATTGTCACTTAAAAGTTTCATCTTTCCAAAGTGGACAGACAAAAATCCATCCAACTAAATGATTTTTCCAAACCAGTTGCGAATCTCTCTGAAAGATCCCAGTAGAGTCTAAGCTTGTTTTGTCTTTTTATCCCCTGTGCCTAGCAAATAGAAACACTTAATAAATGCTTATTGGATTCTATTATAGTTGTTTTTCCCATGGAAATGCCCTAATAAGTATTAAGAATTTACTTAATATGTTACTAACAGACAGTGAATGAATAATTTAAATTGGTTTTGATTTAAAGGATATGTAAGATATTTCTCACTATTAAGCTTCACATCTTATTAAAATAATGAGGCAATGGGGCAGCTAGGTGGTGCAATGAATAAAGCACTGACCCTGGAGTCAGGAGGACCTGAGTTCAAATCCAGGTTCCAACACTTGACACACTTACTAGCCATGTGACTTTGGGCAAGTCACCTAACCCCAATTCCCTCCAAAAAAAATAATAATAAGGCAAATAATGAGGGCAGGTAGGGGAGGCAGAGGATTGAGCACAGGGCCTAGAGTCAAGAAGGCTCATCTTCCTGAGTTCAAATCTGACTTCAGATACTTATTAGCTGTATGACCCTGAGAAAGTCACTTAACTTTGCCTCAGTTTCCTCCTCTGTAAAATGAGCTGGAGAATGAAATAACAAATCACTCCATTCACTATCTTTGCTAAAAAAAAAAAACCCAAATGAGGTCACAAAGAGTTGCACACATCTGAAAATGACTGAACAATAACTCAAAAGGTTGCACTTCTGATCCCTATATGGACATTTAATTCTCTGTTTCATAACTATTGACAAATCCTGCCACCCACCCGTTGTCTTGTAAATGTAAACAATCGGGAGCAAGAGAAGACAACTAGATAAATTAAGGCAGATATGTTACCCCTCTTGGCAAAACAATTCAAAACAATTGCCTTCCTGCTGAGTGCAACTATCAATAGTGTCTCCTGCATGTATAGAGGCCTAGAATTGCAGGGTGGGAAGCCCTGAGAGATCACTGAGTTTCGTATTTGAACCTGAGCAGAAATGCCGCCTTTCACATTTTTACCATGAAGTCATCCACCCTCTGCTTGAAAACCTCCAGTGATGGAGAACTCACTACCTCCTAAAAGAACTCATTCTACTTCTTGTCAGCTGCAATTGTTGGAAGAAGGAAATTGGTAAAGAAGGAAATGACAAACCACTCCAAAATCTTTGCCGAGGAAACCCCAAATTGGATCATGAAGGGTTGGACACTACTGAAACCACTGAACAACAGTGATTCCCCAGCTAAAATCTAGTCTTCGCTCCATTAGCCCTTTGCTCTGAGTCCTAGCAGGATACTAGGTGGTGCAGTGCATGAAGCACTAGACCCGGAATCAGAAAGACCTGAGTTCAAATCTGACCTTAGACACTAGCTGTGTGATCCTGGGCAAGTCACTTAATCTCTATTTGTCTCAGTGTCTTCAACTGTAAAATGAGGAAAATTATATTGTAACCACCCTATATAGGTCAGACATCAAAGACGCTAGGGTCATCCACCACCTCTGGGGTCATTTGCTTTTCTCTTGTCTTGCCACTGGACTTCAATGACTCTAGAAGAGACAATGAGGCCAACAACTTTGTGCAACTTTGCCTCACTCAAATCCAGTTCACACCCAGGTTAAGACATCACTGCAGGGTGTCATTGGTCCTTTCAGAAACCAAAGGATGAATGGCTTATCAAGGTTCTTCCCAAAATGTGGCATTCAGAACTGAAGCTAGGCATAGGATATTCCACTGGTGATCTCCTTCAAGCCTGAGAAGGAACTATCAGTACTCTTCAGATCAAATCATTCAACCATTTCTAGTTTCCAGTTCATGGCTCCCCATCTTGTCTATAAAGATACCATTAGAATTTTTTCCAAGTGCCATTTTGAAATCTGAATACACTGTGCTTATGGTATTCCTCTGATCTATCCAACTAGTAAGCAGCCTAATAAAAAAGGAAATAAGATTAGGCTGGCATGCCATTTCTTTCTAAACCCAGACTAGCTTACAGAGATCACCACTTCTCTTTCAAAGCATTCACAACTTATCCCTTTTATAATGTGCCATCGTAGATATAGGAATGCTTCTTGCACTACAAGAAAGTAAGGGGAAAGGGGGGAAGTGGAGGGTATAAGGGAGAGCAGACTGGGGGAAAGGGTAATTAGTATGATTGTGGAGATGGGGTAGGGGAGAGATGGGGAGAAAATTTGGAAATCAAAATCTCGTGGAAATGAATATTGAAAGCCAAAAATAAATTTAAAAATTCTGAAAAAAAAAATAACGTGCCATAGAATTTTGGAAGAGATAGAATAAGGTTCAGTCACATATAGTTTAAAGAATTCACCTTCCCTTTTTTTTCTAAGAATCAAAACAACACATCAAAAAAAAGTTTTTAAAGAGCATTTGCATAAATTCTCGTCTTTCTGCTATTCAGAATCACTCTTCTGTCCTCTCTGAAGAGAGCTGATGGATAATAAGACTTTTCTCTGCCCAAACGATTTGAACGCTAGGAATTTTATTTTTGTCATTTCTTATTTATACTTCATAAATGTGAGGTGCTTTGCTTAAACACATATTCCCAGATTTACATGAGTTCTAATCCCCACAGATATAAGAAAAAAAAATTTGACCCCACCAACTGTGACACAGTATTTAGCCGAAGAAAGTTAGAAGAAAAAAAGACAAGAACACTGAATCTAGGATAGAAAACCCATTTTAACAAGGAAACATTTGGAAAGTTCCTGATTTATGGCCAGGAACAAGTCCAAAAATATAACAGAACAAATCAAAGATGATAAATTTAGTAGAAGTTTGGTTCATACAGGGCAAAATATACAAAAAAATAACATCACATCTTAAAGCCTGATTTACCAACCCAAATGGTGGCACACATTAATTCAAATGTAAATGAATCAAATCACTCTGTATTTATAGTTACTGGATTTTCAGCATCATATTTATTTATTGGAATTTAAATAAAGGAATTATACATTGTGGTCTGTCTTATTAAGCCAATGCACAGAAGGCAGCATATATGAAAAGCAATGGTCCTTGTCTCACCAATAGTACAGACTTCTAAGCACATGTGCGGAGCAATGTACTAGGCACTGGGGAAGAGGCAAAATACTAATAATAGCTAACATTTAAAAGGGTTTTTTTTGGAGGGTTAAGTGACTTGCACAAGGTCACACGGCCAGTAAGTGTTAAATGTCCAAGGCCGGATTTGAACTCAGGTCCTCCTGACTCCAGGGCTGGTGCCCTACTCACTGTGCCACCAGCTGCCCTGAGGGCTAACATTTATATAGAGCTTTCTATGTACCAGGCACTGGGCTAAGCATTTAACAATTATTATTTCATTTGGTCCTCACAACAATCCTGGGAGAAAAGTTGCTATTATTATTCCTAGTTTCCTAGGAATTTTCGGCATCATATTCAGCATCAATTCCTAGATAAAGAAACTGAGGTAGAGAGAGATTAAGTGACTTGTCAAGGATCACACAGCTAGTAAGGGCTGAAGCCGGATTTGAACTCAGGTCTACCGGTTGATCCACTGTGCCATCTACAGCATGATGTTTGCCCTTACAGAGCTCATAGCTTGATAAGGGGTTATATGCAATGCACAAATAACTAAAATATACAGATATGTGAGAGATGAAAACCAAGGGTGACCCGAAGTCAATGAGGGGAAGGATAATTATGGGTGTGGTATGGGAAAAGGATCAAGGCTGGTTCCATCATAGCAGTGGCATTTGATATGGCCCTGAAGGATGGGCAGGATTTCAAAGTATCATAGAATCTCAGGGTTTGAAGATACCTTAGAGGGCATCCAGTCGTCCAATCTGTCTGGCTAAGAATCCCCACAACAGTGAGAACATTTCAAGGATAAGGAGCAGCTGAAGCTTAGAGGCAAAACATTTATGGGAGAGCAAGTGGGCCAGTCTTCCTGGAGCAGAGACATGCGGAGGGGAGTAGCAATATCGACAGAATGGAGGCGTTTATTCTGAAGTTATCTAAGAGGGCCAACATGTGGAACGTCTTTCCACAACATGACAAATCCCCTTGGCTCTTTAGACAGCCTCCAGTTATGTACTATTCTCCATGACTAGAATATTCACTCTCCTCACCCATCTCTTAGAATCTCTCATTTCCTTCAAACATAGCTCAAGTACCACCTTCTACGCAAAATCTTTTCTGGTCTCTCCACTTGTATTGATGCCTTCCCTGCCAGAACAACCTTGTCTCTTCTAATATATTTTATTTATATTTATGCATGTATATGCAGTTTTACCCAAGAGAATATAAGCCCCTTGAGGCCAAGGCCCGTTTCACTGTTGCCTTTGTATTCCCAGTACTTATCACAGACACACACACATGTATAATATATTATACATGTAGGCACACACACGTGTGTACATGTACATATGTGTATGTACATGCATATGCGTGTATATGTGTATATGCATATACATGCATATGCATACACACATATATGCATACAGAGAGTCAATTAGTTGTATCTGACTTTGTAACTTTTTGGATTTCTTACAAAGATACTGGAGCGATTTACCATTTTCTTCTCCAGTTCATTTTACAGATGAGGAAACTGAGGCAAACAAGGTTAAAGGACTTACCCAGGGGTCACACAGCTAGTAAGTGTCTGAGGCAGGATTTGAACTCAGGCCCCCCTGATTCCAGGGCCAACACTCCATCCACTGCATGACCTAGCTACCCCTATCTAATAAATGTTTGTTGACTGACTTGATTATAGAAGCTCAGAGATGTCCAAAAGAAGGTGCCAGTTACTAATGACTTCCTGATTAGGAGACAGAGTTGTCACCTGTCCTTCTGTTCTTTCCAATGTCTAGGCTTCCTGGGGTCCCTATGTACAGCTCTCTTTGTTTCTTACGCCATCCAAGGAAAGCCACTTGTGCAGTGGGGGAGAGATATGATGAAGGTGGTGCCAATGGCTGAAGAATTCTGCAAAAAGACAATTCGACATATGGCAGGTGAGGATGGTTTATTTTTCTAGTGCGCTGTTGTTGGAAAGAGGGTGGTAGCCTAGGCTAGGCCAGACTTGGATCAGTCTCATAGTGGTTCATGTTCCATATTGGATGAAATGAGATACCTATGAATCATTTGGCTGTTAATAAAAGCAATTTGCTTAGCAAGTAGCAGGAAAAAGGATATTCAGTAAGAATATATGTTGAGAATACCCCAAATTGATTCCAATGAGTAAAGCTCCCCCCCTCTGAACTGTCCATCTTCAGCCAAGCATCAGACGGAGCCTTGGGGCTGTTTTGTAAGTGGGTGACCCGGAAGTGATGTTAATAGCCTGAGTCATTAGTTTCTCTGATCCAATCAACTTTCAAGGATGCTTTCAATGCCTTTTAAGAAAGAACCACATTGGAATGGATTTGCTACATCTTCATACAGCTACAATACAGCCAGAAGGGCTGTGGGTTGGCTCTAGTTTAATAAATTGGCTTGATTTCAACATACTTAAGATAGAGTATTAGGACTGATGTTTATTTTAAATTATTTTTTCCGAGTGTTTTCCCCCCCTCTTAATGGTCTTTCTCATATGATTCAGGCTCTACACTACCATGAAGGGATATAGATAATTTCCTGAGGTCCTTCTCAGTACTGTGATCACATGGTTTCCACGTCCATCCCCCAAAGTCATGAGTAAATTGCATTAAAGTCCAATTTCAACACCTCATAGGTGATTCTGTGTTTTCTAATGCTGTAGTAGTAGAGTATAAGATCTGGTCCTAACAAACTGGAATGACTTCAAGGACAGAGCTAGTGATGGAGTGAGTGTCTATTGTCCAAGAACTACCAAGGACTACTAAGTATTAAGAAGCATTTTGCTATAAGTTTAGCCGAATGATATTTTTTTTTCAGTTATAGCAACTCATGAAAACTAGCTCGTAAGGTGTAGAGGGGTCACAGTATATGTTGGTGGAGTGAGTGTGCAGTCTGATGAAATCACAGTACCTTTTAAGTATTGGAGGCCTAAATAATATTAATATAGAGACATGCCTAAATAGCAATATCAATGGAAGCATATTTGTTCATGTATTATGTTTACATATAAAGAGCAAGAGAGGAGGAGGGGGACAGAAAGAGGGGGAGAGAGAAATAGAGAAGAAAAACAGAGAGAAAGAGGGGGAGGGAGAAGGAGAGAGAAAAGGAAGTTGGAAAAAAGAGATGGAAAGAAGGGAAAAAGAAAGAGGGAAGGAATAAGAGAGATGGAAAGATGGAAGGAGACAGGAAAAAAAGAGAAAAAGGGAGGGAGGGAAGGAAAGAGAAGAAAAGATGTAAGAAAAGACAGAAAAACAGAGGAGAGAAGGGAGAAGAGATAGGAGGAAAGAGACAGGAAAGCAGGGAGAGAAGAGAGGGAAGAGGAGAGAGAAAACTTGGGATTCTAGGTTCTCTTAAAAATATCAATTTACATATGTCAATGTCTGTCAAAAGGATGAACAATTAACAAATGTTTGTTCTTTCATTCTCAAAATTATGTAAGTCAGAGAGGTTCTGTTTGAATTTTGGCCTTTGCAAAATAATGCTACTCCAGTTTCTTATCATACAACTAATTAAAAACAAGAAACTATATTTATCTCTAATGCTAAGGAAGTACCCCTTCAATCAATTCAATGTATCTCAACAAATTCTCATCTAGATCCTCCTCTTCCTCTCTAAAGTATTTTTTAAACTCTAAACACCATCTTCCCACAGTTCTCTGATCCAAATGACACTTTCTACCACACTCTCAGATACATTCTGAATTCAAAGAGAACAGATCTGATAGCCAGCTCATTGGCATGATCTGAATCCATTCTGTCTTAGCCTTATTTTACTGTACTAGGATTCTTTCCTTAAGTGGCCTCTACTTAAAAAAAAAATCTAATCAGTCTTTCATTCCTGAGCTTTTGATATGTACCATGGAGCTCTGAAGAACCTGTCTCTGGTCCAACAAGTGGCTTATGCTTTTCACCACTGTTTATCTCTTTAACCACCAGAAGGCACAGCTGCCAAGATACCTGACCTTATTCGTTAATAAAGATCAGGGACTGGTAGTTCCACCTTACTCAAGTGGTTATTCATTACACCCAACATCAGAGAGCATTCAGTGAGAACACCAAGTGCCCCTGTGGTTTACAGCAGATATTCATATGGCTCTTTAAGGCATATGAAGTACTTTACCTATGTTATCTCATTACTCTGGGAGGTAAAAAATGCTATTACTATCCCTACTTTATAGATGAGATTGAGAGAGATTAAATGTCTTGCCAATAGTTACCCTGCTACGAAGTGTCTGAGACAGCATTCAAAAATCAGGTCTTCCCATCTCTAAGGTTGGGATTCTATTCATGATACCACCTAGCTGCACCACCCAGATGCTCTGCTTCTCAGAGACTAACTACTTCTATCTCTTGGCTGCACGCCCTTTGTGGGTGGCAATATTTTTCCCATTAGACTTTGGGATTAATCTTTTGGCTCAGCCCCCATCCACCAAGAAAACTTTTCCTTATGACCTTGATACTACCTTTTTATTTGATCCAATTAGCATAATGTGAGGGAGTTAATTCCATACCCTAAGTTTAATTGATTCAGTTCTTTGCTCAAGTCCATAGAAGCAAAAGCAACTAAATCAAACATATTAAAACAATGACTTCTCCCAGACCCAGAAAGTCCTTAACCAATGTGTTGGTGTGTCCCAAGCCAGTGACCTCTAAGGACACGGTTTAGATGTCTTAGGTTGAGTTCCTTTTGTCAATCTTTCTCATGAAGAGTTATAAACATCCCAAAAGCTATTCGATTGAGGCAGTTCAGGACTTATGGCATCAGTCCTTCTTTCTGCCATTTTTCTTCCTTGCTACTCTGCTAACTGTGTGGGACCTAGGAGGAAGCAGTTTGGTAATGGGAAGTATATAGGCTCTGGAGCTAGATGAACCTTATGTTCAAATCCTGCCTTTGATACTGATTCTATTATCTTATTCGGTTGTTTTTCAATTGTGTAAGACTCTTAAGTACCCCATTTGGGGTTTTCTTGGCAAAGATCCTGGAGTGGTTGGCCATTTCCTTCTCCAGCTCACTTTACAGATGAGGAAACTGATATAAACAGGGTTAAATGACTTGCCCAGGATCGCACAGCCACTCAGGAAGATGAGTCTTCCTGATTCCTGGCCCAGAACTCTATCCACTGATCCATCTAACTGCCCCTACTACTTATATGACCTTAGACAATTATAATAACAATAGCTAACATTTATATAACCCCTTAAGGCTTACAACATACTTCTTTATATATGTTTTCCAACTTGATTTTCACAACTTTTGGCAATAAGTACCAGTACTATTGATCTTCCACATTTTACAGATGAGGGAACAGAAAGTATGATTTTGAATTCTGAGTCTCCTGTGAATTTTTTGGGTGGTCTTGGACAAGTGGCTCAACATCTCTGTCTCTCACTTTCCACTTGAAAAATGGGGTCAGAGAGACATCCAATCTTGGGGACAATGGTGGTATATACTAAAAGAGCTTATTGCAAATTTGAAATGCTAAGGATGTTAGCAGATTGCAAAAGCAGTTTCACTGCAGGATTCTCACCCCCTCCACACACACACTCCCAGTTTTATTTTCCAAAGGAGGTGGAATGTACTTTCATGTAATGGTTAAGTAAATGCCAGTGCATGTAGTGGTTAGGTACATTCCAATTCTGCCCCTGATTGGTGGAGTGACCCTAGAATAGATACTTAAGCATTTCTGGGAATTTGTTTTAGTCTATTAAGCAAGCTAAATGAGACTTCCTATCTCTCTGATTTGTAAGCAGACTCTTTATGGGATTCACAACTAATATGACATTTAATATCTCTATTACACTGATGAAAACATGTTGCAAAACTTAAGCCAAGGTATACTAATGCTTCTGTTTTCAAAGTTTAGTCAAACTGGTCTGGAACAATGTATTCCCCCTCCCCTCCTACTTTACTTACCTTTTATTTCTTAGTAGATGCTGATTGATAATAATCCCATCTCACAAATATGATATAACCATATTAAAATATACAGGCAAGTCTGAATTTATTAATTAACCCAGCATCTCCATATACCTCTGGCATACAATTATTGTCCCAGTTGAGGAGGGTCCAAGGAACTCCAGCTGGCATAGCTGTAGATCTGGAAGAGACTTCACAATTCATTTATTCCAATCTCATTTTATAGATGAGAAACTGAGGCTTAGCAGGTAAAGTGGTATGGAATCAGAGGCAGGATTTCAACCTGAGTCCTCTCATTCTGCAATTGATGTTTTTCCATGGATTTCAGAGTTCTCAGACTCTAGAGCTAGTGTCTTTTCCATTATACCAGGTTTCAGAAGCCACTGTCTGTTCTGTCTCACCAACTGGAATTGCGACTTTTCTGCATCCCATACCTTCACCAATCCACCTTCTCTGGCAACATCTAGGTGGGAGTGGAGATGGGGAGGGAGGAAGGGAGGACTTTTATTACTATGCTTCCTCATAGTAATTAACCTTCATCACATCTCCCTCTCTTTCAGGCTCCTCATCCCAACCTTGCCTCACCCCAGATCCCCACCCCCTCCAGCTCTATACCCCATAACCACCTTACTCACTCTTCAATCCCTCCCCTCTACTCCAAGCTATTTTTCAGCTTTTTAACCTACTCTTAGATCCTCATTCTCAACTCCCGAAACCCTATCCATTGGTAGCTCTCTCCATCAAATCATAGCTCTAATTGACGTATAGGGGAACGGGGAGGTGACTGGGTTGCTCCTCAAGGGAACAGACTGTCTTGCCTTTCTTTGTATCCTCAGTGCTTCGTGCAGTGACTGGCGCATAGTAGGCAATTTGTTGGCTACTGTTGCTGTTGGGGTCTCAGAATATATCTTCTCAGAGAAAAGTCTATATTACTATCAGTGCAATATATTTCCAATGTGTAATAATTTAAGTTTTGGTGACCTAGCCTGAGAGTTCAATTGCCATTTCTACCATCATTTATTATTATTATTAGTTATTTACAAGAGTCGTCACTTCTTCAGTGCAGACCACTTTTCATTGATGCAGGTCACTATCCCTTCATGCCTTTAGTAAAACATGATCTTGAGGACTTGCTGTGGTCAAAATAATACTCAATGCAGTTTAATTATCAAAAGAAAAGTCCCTTCCCTCAAGGAATTTATATTCTTTTGAGAGGTTATCACATGGGCACTGATAAATAAAAATAATTTGGAGAGGGAGAGAGAGAGAAAGCAATAATAACTCAAAGAGGGGACAGAGAAGTCTTCATAGAGGAGCCAGCAACTAAAACTGGAAACAGTGAAACCAAATGAAGGCTAAATCAATGATGGTATTACTATTAAGAAAAATGAATTCTTAGTACTATTTAAAGTCTTCATAGCCCTTCGAGGTTTGCCAAGTATGTCATCACATTTGATCCTGATAGTCTTAAGAGTTACCACAATTTCTATTAATTCCATCTTACAAGTGAGTAAACTGAGGTTTATAGAAGTGGCTTGTCTGTGGTGATCATACAGTTAGCAAATATTAGAGGCAGGATTGTAATCCAAGTCTCCTTGAATTCCATGACCAGTATTTTCTCCATTCTACCATATTGATTTATTAAATATTGATCCCCTCATGGACAGTCTCTTGATTATAAACACCTCTGCAGTCAGCTAGACTAGCCCATGGACAACAGACTATTGCTGTGTCTGTACTTGATGCTTTCCAGATTAGTAGACCCTGTCAGAGTCTACTAATGCTATGGTAGTAGAGTATAATTGAATTATCAATAGTGTCTCCTGCATGTATAGAGACCTAGAATTGCAAGGTGGGAAGCCCTGAGAGACCACTGAGTTTTGTATTTGAACCTGAGCAGAAATGCCGCCTTTCACATTTTTATTTTGTAAATACTAGTGGAGGCAAACAGACCAAGCAAGTCCAAATGGTTCATATGCCTTCCAACAAGAAATTTTATACATGCTCTATGCTTGAAGGGTTAACAATACAAACTGTGTTTCATCCTTGTGTGCATTAGTCTCATTGATGAGACTAATCATTTGATTACATTAAAGGATGTTCTGAGTAGTCCACTGAGGCCTCAGAATGAAGATGGAATCTTCTAAAGCTGCATATAGATGGAGGGGTAGCAACTACAAAGATGGTTTCCTAACTTTCCCCTTTTATAAACAAAAAAGTTGTGTATAAACTTCAAGAGTTCAAATTATGCCAGAAGAGTAAGGTCATTACTATTATTATTAATAGTGGTGGTAATAATAATCAACAATAATACACAGCATTTTATGCAATGAAGAGCTTTTATGTAGGTGACCTTATTTAGGTCTTCCAATAACAGATGCTGTGAAGTAGCTAATATAAATCTTAAATATCCTGCCCGTTGTAGATGAGGAACTGAATCTTAGATTAGGATCTTGCCCAGTCATATACACTGGGCAGGTTGCAGAGCCAGGATTCAAACCCAGATTTTGATTCCAATCCAATGGGTTTTGTTGTTGTTGTTTTTCTCGTTGCACCATGCTATCCCTTGGGAATTGCCTTTATTGTATTGAAAGAGCAAAATTATGACCACATTCTTTTCAAGAAACATCAATTGGGGTGCCTAGGTGGCTCAGTGAATAGAGTACCAGCCCTGGAGTCGGGAGGACCTGAGTTCAAATCCAGCCTCAGACACTTACCACAAAAACTAGCCATGTGACCTTAGGCAAGTCATTTAACCCCAATTGCCCTATCTTTCCTCCAAAAGAGGAAAAAGAAAAAATTTTTTAAAAGAGCAAACATCCATTAAGTGTCTAGTATGTGCAGAGCATTATGCATTTGGTGCCAGAAAAAGGTCAGATAGAAATTTATTAGGTCATTTAGTAGAGGAGAGTGAGTTGGAAAGGAGGTGTAGCTCCCTCTCCTCCAACAAATGACCTAATAAATTTCTTTCTAACACTATTTCAAATTTCAGGGTTTGTTCTCATGAACGACACTGGTCTTACGGATTTTACAATCTCATAAATACACAAATAACTGTAATACAAAATGGAACATGAGCGTGTGAGAGTCATAAACAAAGTTATATGGGGACTGAAGAGAACAAGCTCATTTTCAATTGGCAAGAATTACAGGAAGCTGCCTTTTAACTGTATCTTGAAGGACAGATAGAATTTCATGGGGCAGAGAAGGGGGCAACAGAGAGGACGAAGGAAGCCGTCCAAGAATGGGGAGCAAAAGGAGCAAAGACACAAAAGAGGGAGACAGCGTAAGCGTAGTAGGGACTGGCACACTGTAGCCGTCCCGTTTTATATGGCCCCAGCTAAGAGTGGTTTTTACATTTTTGAATAAACTTTTATTGTATTTTAAAAGGTAAAAGTCATTCTTAGATGGGGCTGTACAAAATTAGGAGGCAGCTAGACTTGGCCCTTGGGTAGTAGTTTGCTGACCCCTGGCAGAGTATTACAGATGACCCTGTGTCCTGGAGCATAAGTGAAGGGAGACAGTGACTTAAGGCCGAAAGGGTATGATAATATATAATTGTGGTAGACTTTGAATGGCAGATTAAGAAATTTGGAGAGTAATCAGAAGGCAACAAGAAGTTATTTTTTTGTGCTTCTGTTTTTTTTAATGTTAAAATTATTTTTAGTTTTCAACATTCATTTCCACAAGACCTTGAGTTACAAATTCCTTCTCTATCTTTCCCCCACCCCCACCCCCAAGATAGGAAGCCCATGGACTATCCCTTCCCCCAATCCGCTCTCTCCCACATGCTCCTCCATTCCCCCTCTAACCTTCTAGTAGGGCAAGATGGACCTCTACACCCCATCGCCTGCATATCCCATTTCCCAGTTGCATGCAAAAAAAAAAAAAAAAACTAAGCTAAACAATTTTTTTTCAACATCTGCCTCCAAAACCTCAACAAGAAGTTATTAAAGGTTTTGAATAGAGTAAACAAGTTCATCCTAGTGCAAAATTGAAGGTTAATTCAGTAGTAGTATAAAATGCCCTTTGCCTCTGCAGGTCAGTGATTTGATGGAGAAGAAGGCTGGCACTGGGATAAGGAACTAGATAAGTGTTGAGAGATAGAGACTGAAGAACTGAGACTAAGGAATTGGGTTAAGTATCATAACTGAAACAAAGTTTAGGGGCAGGGAACGAGGAAGATGAGTGAGGAGGGTGTCAGAGACAACTAAGTGTTGGTGAAGGGTGAAACCTTGGTGAACCCTGAGGGCTGGGCCAGGGTGGGGGAGGGGGAAAAGGGAGGGGAATGAAGACAAAAAGTGAGATGATAGTATGTAATTATGATCTTTCTTAGATATTGAGAATAGTTGAGAAAATGTACTTATTCCCTTGCAGAGGTGGGAGACTTTGAGTATGAAATTTCATATTTCTTATGATATTAGTTGTGGTCTATATATTTATTGGTTTTGTTAAATTGCTTTTATTTTTTTTTCTTTTAAAATATTTGTTTGAAGCAAGGGCTTAGTTCACCAGGGAGGAGAGAGAAGAGGATGTATTTAAAAATAAATATGATATTAAAGCTAAAAGGCATTTTTAAAAAATAAGCAATAAGAGTTTTCACCCCACTTCTTACCCTCTTAATATTGCTGAACCAGAGTCTTGAAGCTAGAAGATTAGTTAAGAAGCTATTGTAATAATGCAGTAAGGCAGTAATGAATGTCTACACTTGAGTATTCATGGTGGGTATGGAGGGGAAGGGACGCAGACAAAAGATATTACAAAGTCTGTATCGATGAGATTTGGCAAATGATTGTAGGGAACTATATATAATATATAAGAACCAAAGATACCATCCAAAAGCTATTCTGAGGACCCCTTTAACCAGAATGAGTATTTCAAGGACTCCTCTGCCAAGACTAAATACAACTGTTGATTTTCTTTGTATTTAGAATACCAGGAACACTGGTTTTACTTTGAAGCCAAGTGGCAGTTTTATTTGGAGGAGAGAAAAATTGCCGAAGATCAAGATAATAAAGCCACTTTTCCTGATCATTATGATGCAGAGGAGAGAGACAAGGTAAATGTAATAATTTTCCTTCAGAAAAACCTCAGAATATTTGCTGTCTTCATAGCATTCCATAGGGAGCTCCTGGAGGCTTACCTTATGGTTTTCAGGGAGTAGATTTTTAGCCTGGGTAAAAGATTCAGGGATGAGAATGCTGGCTATTTGTACTTTGTAAAAAAACACTTGAGGAAGTCAAATTTTTAAAATGCACACTTGCAGTCTACTAAATGTTTCTGCTTATGGTTTTCACATAATTTTATTCAATATGAATTATTTCTAAAACAAAATTGGAATATTCCTGGATACACAAACTCTAAGTGTGGTCGTATTATCCATGGTACTAGACTATAAGGCAGAATTCTCAGGATGTTCCTTTAGCTACTCCCTCCCTCCCTCTTCCCCCTCTTTCCTTCCTTCCTTCCTTCCTTCCTTCCTTCCTTCTTTCCTTCCTTCCTTCCTTCCTTCCTACCTTTTTCTTTTCCCTTTCTTTTTTCCTCTCTCTCTCTCTCTCTCTCTCTCTCTCTCTCTCTCTCTTTCAAATATGAACAATCACTACAAGTTTAGATGATTCAATTAGCTATAAGGAAAATGATAAAATGTCTGGTATAAGCATTGCACCACACTGGTAAGTCAAGAAGCTTGAATTTTAGTCCTAACTTCTTCTAGTACCCTCATCTATCACCTTTTCTGTCCTTTGGTGAGGGTCATAACTCTGGACTGGGGGCTGAATGCTTTGCCCCAGCATACTAAATTTAACTTAGTGCTGATAGTATTTGCAATCCTTCAACTGTGCAGAGACAACCAGCTTAGCACCTACTTAGTAAGAATAACTAGATAAAATAGGAAACTACTAGATGATGGGCTAGGGAGAGCTCTTTTCCTACACTGCCCTAATCAACACTACCTTTTAGCTGAGGTCTTGTTGCCGACTACTTTCTGCAGAACACAATTATTGGTATTTTCCCAAGGTGAAAAAAAAATTGTGAGGATAAAAAGATGGTATATCTGAGTTGGGGAGAAGTAAGAATTCTTTGGAATAAAGGTATCACATTAGGAGTGGCTATTATGTGAAAGGCAGTATGGTGTAGTGGTATAGACAATAGAGAACTGGCCTCAAAGTCAGGATGACCTAGGTCTAAGTTCCATCTCTGACACTTATTGGCTTTGTGACCCTGGGAAAGTCATTTAACTTTTCAGTACTCTGACCAGCTCCCTAAATTGCAGAGAAAGTTCCATTTTGTTGATAGAATTTCCTTGCTAGGAATTCCTCATTATCAGTGAAAAATACTGATCCAGTGCTTTTCCATACTAAAATCACAGCTTGGTTTAGGAGATAAGGTAGCACTGCTGTGATGGCATTTAATGAATGCCACAATGAAATCAAATCAATTTTGTTATTTATTAAAAAGTAATATCATCAACTTTTTTTCCAGTCTAGTTTTCCTCAACAATTCAAATGCAAATCACAAGCCAAACACTATGGATATATCCAACTAAGACTTTCTAAGGACCTCAAGTTCACATTTGGAGCTAAAGTAGCAACAACAACCTAGAATAAAACTGCTAAATCCCAATGATTTTCTAAAGTTCAAATAACTGACCTTTGTCATTTCATCAGACTTATAGAAAATGGAGTTCAGAAGGTCGAGGTGGAAGAAGGGGCCACGATGCGCCAATGATCGCATATGATGCTCTTCTGGGAGCAGGGAACAACTGGACGGAGCTCTGTAACCGGGCCATGTTTCATGGAGGTCAGTTTCTCCTTCTTTCCATTTGAGGGGTTTAGTGCCTTGTGACAGTCTATGGCTTTTGAGGTTCTGAGCTTCACGATGGCCATTGCCTCTTTCTGAAGTCTCCCTCCAGCAAGAATACACACAAGCTCCTATATATATATACATATACATGTATCTACACACATACATATGTACATGTATATGTATATATTCAATATACACATATGCATACATATATACATACATACTATATTTCTTTTATAGATTTTTAAATTTTTTATTTGAAAATTTTTTATTTTAATTTAAATATTGATTTATTTAAATTTTTTTATTTTATTGATTTTTTACATTCCACTTACAAATTACTCTCACCTCCTGAGAGGTCTCTTATAGTAAAATAAAACAGTTTAATTAAAGCTAATAATATGGTGAACTCATCTGAAAGTTCATACAACATTTCACATCTGTAATATTCATACCTCTTTTTTCTAAATTGACAGACATTTAGTATCTATCCATCATATCTCTCACTTCATTGGGGAAAAAAAGAAAAGTAAAACAAATTTCTTGTAACAAGTATTCATAGTCAAGCAAAACAAGTTTCCTTAGTGGCTGTATACTACTCTATGCCATACACACAAGCACACACAGACACACAGACACACACACATTTACATATAAGTCAAGACATTACCCTTGTGATGTCATTGGTTCTCTTTGAGAACGAAGGACCAACAACATGTGTGTCTGTGTGTCTGTATGTGTGGAGAGAGAGAGAGAGTCTTATTTTGCACCCTCAATCCATCATCTTTGTTTAAAGGATAGTATATTTCATTGTTGTCCCTCTAGAATCATAAATGGTCATGTTACTGGACTCGTTTATCATTTTTTTCTCCAGCTCATTTTCCACATGAGGAAACTGAGGCAAACAAGGTTAAGTGACTTGCCCAGAGTTACACCTAGCGTTTGAGGCTGGTTGAACTCAGGGAGATGAATCTGACTCCAGGCCCAATGCTCCATCCACTGTGCTGCCCCAGGATATATTAAATCTCCCCCCCACCCCCCACCATTAAAACCTGATCCTCTTCATAGCTTTATCAGTTTGCCCAAATGGTGTTATGTGTAACTATAAAGAGCATCCAAGACTAACAGCACCTGTGCTTAGAGAGGAACGGAAGGTCCCTCCAACATCTATAAAAGCCTCACAGAGCACAGCTTACAGTGGGATACAACTGGAACAATTCATGTGCCCCCAAATAAGGGAATGACAAAGTAAACCATGGTGTTCTAACATGCTAGGATACTAAGGAACTCTTTAAAGGAATGAATATGTGGTTGCTATCCAAACACAGACACATGAAATCATGCTAAATGTAAAATTGAGAGCATGCGTGTTAGACAGAGGGTACAGGAGTGGGAGCAGGAACTTTTCTAACATGTTCACTCTTGATCCGGGCACACAGGAAGAGAGGAACAGGTCATAATAAGGGGTAAATAAGTTTACTCTATTCTAGTCTTCTCAAAGGGGTTGCTGATAATGGGAACACAACTCCTATAGGTCCTCTAAGTCCCAATGGGGCCAGTTGAGGCAAGCACACATGCACATTCCCCTTGTGCATTCCTGTGCTCCCTAAGTCTCAATGGGGAATGGTTGAAGCAAGCATACAGATTCTCCACTTACTGACCAGTGCCCACTTGATTTATAGGGTAAAAAACAAAGAAGGTAATTTGCCAGCAATAGCCTCACGAGTCTACATTAACTCATGTCTATATCTCACTGCACGGTTGCAGTGGGTATTTACCAGCTGAACTCAAATGCTTACATTATCTTAAGACTATATTATGTTGCACAAGCAGGGTACAGATATTTACAAGCCATGAATCCTGGAAACTAGTATCTATGATCCTAGAAACTATTATCTAAAAAAGAATAACAAAATCCACCTTACATCCACTAAAATCCACTTTACATACAATGCAAAAATATGAGCACAATGACTACAGCTACAGCAAATGTGCATCTATCTGTAGTGTCCCAAAAGTCTTAGTGTGGATTCCCCCAAATAAGTAGACAGTTGAGAGCAAAGTAAATAATTATGTCCCACTCTTTATTCTTTCTTTTTTGTTATTGTTGATTTCAAACATTCAGAGACACCAGTGGCAAGCGTGTTTTCTTATGCAGTCTCATACAGACCTCTTCTCCCCAGTTCAAGTGGAAGAAAAAAATCCAATGTATTGTGTTGGAGCATGTGGGAATTCTTTATGAGTGCTGGCTCAGAACTAAGGCAGGATTTATTCAGCTAGGTTGACTAGGCCCATATGTCAGCTTCTGTAGTGTCAACTATTATGCTATCACTTGACTTTAGTCTCTACATGTGGTGCACCAGTGTAGAGAAGAGGTTGAATTTCCTTCTATAATTCAAAGATGCTCTGATTCTCTGAAGTTAGATGAATTTCTTTTACTTAATGTTTTCATCTACACAGGGTGCAATCAATATTACATCATGCTTCCTTTAGGCGAATAAGGAAATTATGAAAGGCTTCCCCTTTCACATTATGCTTTAGACAGCTGGTCTATTGCCATACAACAGGGAAGGCTCAGATGAAGAAGTGTGTAGCATAAAATGATAGGTAAAAATAGAATAAAACTTTAGCATAGAGAATCTCTAGGGCATCTAGGTGACACAGTGGATAGAGTGCTGGGTTTGGAGTCAGGAAGACTTGTCTTCCTGAGCTCAAATCTGGGCTCACACACTTATTTGCTGTATGACCTTGGGCAAGTCACTTGACCCTGTTTTCCTCAGTTCCCCATCTGTCAAATAAGCTGGAGAAGGAAATGGCCAACCATTCCAGTATCTTTGCAAAGAAAACCCCAAATAGAGTCATGGAGACTTTTATAAGAGCAATCTCCCAAACAACAACAACATGGAATCTGTCTGAGACCTGGATAAGAATCCTATTTATAATGTGAAGTTACAAAAATGCCTCATCATTAGAGGTTTTAAAGCTGGTTAATAGAGGTGGGTTTTTAGGACTTTTTTGAAAGAGGAGAGGAGAAAAGAGGCTTAAGAGAAAGGAGAAGGAAAAAAGGGGAAAGGAGGAGTTCTATGAACAGTCATAGTCAACGCAAGGGTTGGAAGGGCTCAGTAAATCAAAATTACTGACATTTATAATGACACTTTACAATCTACAAGGAAATTTAAATACATTTCTCATTTAAGTGTCCTAACATCCATTTGAATTATATATTATTATTAGTCTATTTTAAAGATGAGGAAAGTGAAGTTCAGACAGGTAAAATGATTTGTCCAGAACCCCAAAACTAGTAAGTGTCAGGAGCAGGAGTTAACCCCTTGTCTTCCGGACTACAATTCTAACACTCTCCCCACTATGACCATTTGCCATGTATCAATAAGCAGATGAAGGGAGCTATGGTGAGCAGAGTGAGGGCAGATGGATGAAGTGTAGGAAGGAGGATAGGACAAGGGGAAAATGTGATTGGGAAAAATTAGTCTCAGAGGAATTACCTAATAAGAAAATTGAAAGAAAGGAAGCTGGGTGGTGAAAGATTTTGCTTGCCCCAGTTTCCTCATCTGTCAAATGAGCTGGAGAAGGAAATGGCAAAAACACTCTAGTGTCTTTGCCAAGAAAACCCCAAATGGGGTCACAAAGTGTTAGACAGAACGAATCTCCTAAACAACAACAACACAGAATCTGTATTTTTATAGGAATAGAAAAAGGGGATAATCTCAGTAGGTATGTCTCCCTAGTTATCCAGGAAAGAAATTTAGCCTGAGAACAGAAGGAGCCTGCAGTGGTTCAAGTGGACAGCGACCAGAAGGAGGTGTTGACAGTAGTCAAGAGATAGGGGAGTAAGAGGCTAAATTTGGCACGTTCCCAAATATGGCAAAAATTGCCAGATGGAATCCAAAGGAGCTTGGAGAGCCCGAAAGAAAAGTTTATTCCCAAGAAAGAAACACAATATAATCGGTGTTTTGACTCACTCTGATCCCACACCTCTAATATTACTCTTAGGGCCAATGTGTTGGTTGCACACCTGCTGTTACAGGACCCACCCACTCACAGTGATTCCTTTAACAAAACACTCCACAGTTCAAGACCAAAATATAAATGACCATTTCCCTGGAAGAAGAAATGCACTGTCTTCAATATATGCTAAATTGTCAGAGATTGTTAGCAGATACGATATGGGGAATAGGTATTGATAAGGTGAGGGCACTAGGCTTCTGAAAGTGAATAGGGTAGGGCTAGGAAAAGGGTGACGAAACATCACCTATTTCTCCATTCTGACAAAGGACTGTCGTGTGTTGTAATTCTATTTGGTAATCTACCAAGCCAAGGGGAACCCATATCAAAGCCTTCAAGTTGGGAGAAACTTCCCCACTGCTTGTTAGTCTTTCCTAACACCCTCAGTGGCTAATTTGTTGTTCAGACATTTTGTTACACCCAACTCTTCTTTAGCCCATCAACCGTACTCTCCATGGGGTTTCCTTGGCAAAGATACTGGAGTGGTTTGCCATATCCCTCTTCAATGGATAAAGGCAAACAGAGGTTAAGAGACTTGCCCAGGGCCCCACAGCTAGTAAGTATCTGAGGTTGGATTTGAACTCAGGTCTTCCTGACTCTGAGTCAGGATAGACTCAGCTCTATCCACTGAGCCGACTAGCTGCCCTGCAGTGGCTAATACCTCCTCTCAAAATTTATATTTACTTATTTTGTTTATACCTATCTGTGTACATTTGGTCATCCTTAAGGGCAGAGACTCTCTCATTTTAGTCTATGGATTCTAGTACAGTAACTGACACATGTTTGTTGAGCAACTGATTGACAGATCTGCTTCCTTATCTGTAAAAAGTGGGGGGTAGGGATAGGAACCAATAAGCTCTAATTTTCCATTTAGTTTTGTGATTCTCTAAGGCTAAGAGCTCTCTTGTTTCCTCTTTCAGGTGAGAGTGCAGCGACTGGGTCTATTGCTGGGTGTATATATGGCTTGCTCTACGGCCTGAACAATATTCCCAAAGGCTTGTACCAGGACCTGGAACACAAAGAGAAGCTTGAGAACTTGGGCGAAGCTCTTTACCGCATATCCACAGAAGAAAAGTAAAGCAGTTTCTGCCACTTTCCCTTTCTGTAGAGACTCTTTCCAAGTCCTGTGGGTAACCCCTTAGTTTTCACAGTACAGGCTAAGTGAGCTTTTAGTTATGTGATAATATATGTGTGCAGTTTTCAGCTAGCAAAGAGGTTCACGCACAACTGGCCACAGGCAAGCATGATCCACAGCCCAATTTCAAGGGTTTTCCGACATCCTAATTGCTGTGTGAAATACATTTTTGTCCTGTGAGAATAATCTTCTTTTAAATTAGTTGATCCAAACCCACTTTATTGTGGCAATTATATATAATTTGCCCTACTCGAACCTCCAAAGAAACCAATCATCTCCCGGACAACTGTGTATTTTATTTGTACTGCAAAACTAATGCTCTCTGCCGTTATTTCGACAAAGCTAACGTCAATGGCTATCCTCAGAAATGTCTCCTATAGATTGTAAATTTCTACCATCACCAGCATTGGCTTCCCTCGTTTAGATGTGTATTTTTATGAATTGCACACAAGCAAATTGAATGCTCACCAAAGATTTATTGATAAAACATTGATTTCTTTTTGATGTGATGACGCTTTGTAGTATTGTTGGAGATGTTTCTATGATGGGGAAAAATTTCGTAAATTTGTGCCCTGGGGATGCAGCCAAATGACAGTGTGTTTTAACATTTCCAGCCTGTGTTTTTAATCACACTAGATCTTCTAGCACAAACTCTTTCAACAACTTCCTAAGACAAGTAAGAAATAAATGGCTCTCGTGTTGCTCACAAACATCATTCTCTTTTTCCTTGGTCTGGGCTTGTCACGTGTGATGAGGTCAGCATGAGAATCTGCAGCCTAGGTCTTGTGCAGCCTCCCCCCCATTCAGGCTCACTGATCCGGAAGTGATATCTTCCCTGTGACTGAGATTTCTCTTTCTGAGAGACCCAAAAAAGAAAGCAGTTGCTCCCTCCTTAAAAATAACTGTGCTCTGGACAACTTAAAGGGAAAAAAAGTAGCATCTGGTGTGAATAAAACAAGCAAAAGACAGTTTGGTGTTTAACGCTACATACGCTTTGGCACCGTTTCCCCTCTGCAGCTTGGCTAGATCATTTCTGGTTCCTTTTTATGTACTCTGTGTATGCATCTAAAAGGCCTTACCCCACAGAATATGGTCCACAGGACCTTCCACGTAGTGGAAACCTAAAGCTGTGGTGTGTGTATCCAGCTCAGGCTGCTAGCAGCTCTCTAGCTAATATATGGCAGGAGCAGAACGTCCTGGTTAATCCATTCATTGAACATCCAAGGTACTTTTGGCATAATCCCTACTTCCAAATGGCTTCCAGTCTAACACCACAAGGCAATCATACATAGATGCTAGATATCTTTGTGTATACAATTGTTTTCTTGGGAGAAGTGTTCTTTACTCCTATTTTTCCCCTTGGGGTTTTGGTTTGTGTCAGTAGACTAATGAAGAGAGGTGATACAGGGGGTCAAAATCACCTGTGGAAATATGGGAGTCCAAAGCTGCAGCCACATAAGCATCCCAATGTTTGAGTTCAAGCAATCAACTGTATTTTAAATCAGGGGTTCTTTTTAACCAGTTTTGTGTCATGAACCCTTTTGGCAATCTGGTGAAGCCTATGGGCCTCTTTTCAGAATGTTTTTAAATGCACAAATTATATAGGGTTACAAAAGAAAACCACCACCTTGAAATGCAGTTATAAAAGCATTTTTAAAACAACTTTGCAGACCCCAGGTTATGAATCACTGCTTGAAATAATTCAAACTTGCTGCTCTTTCTTTATCTCCCAAGTTTCTTACTTCATGCTTGGTTTTTGAGGTGAATTTCAAATAGGAAGCCAAAAACGGCTTGAGGTATATAGAGTGGGAACAAGAACTGGTGAGCTTTGCTCCTTTTCCTTTTTCAGGGAAAAGATAATGTCTGCTGAAGTCTTCAAACCATTGAACTGAAGGAGTTTTGCGTTTTATTTTTAAAAAAATAATTGGAAGTTATGTTCCCAAATACTGGCATGGTTTTATCATGGAGAGAATTCAGGAAAAAAAGTTTTAATATTATAGATAATGACAAAAGAGAAAGTAGGGTTAATATACTGCACTAACTTTGAGTAAAAGCTCAATCAAAAAGATACCTTCTGAGGGCAGCAAGGTGGCACAGTGAATAGAGCACCAGCCCTGGAATCAGAAGGACCTGAGTCTGGCCTCAGACACTTGACACTTACTAGATGTGTGACCTTGGGCAAGTCACTTAACCCCAATTGCCTTGCCTTCCCCCCTATTAAAAAAATACCTTTTACCAGGAGAAGTCTAATTAAGTTGGGTTAAATAGAAATGTCCAAGAAGCCCAATAGTATACTGGCCTCGGAGTCAAGAAAATCTCAGTTCTGACACACATTGGCTCAGTGACCTTGGGCAGGTCTCCTAACCTCTAAGCATCCAAAGTAACTCTCTAAGATTAAAGACCTAGACATGTTGCCTATCAGCATCGACAGAAGAAGTTTCTTTCCTGGGAGTTCCATACATTTATGAAATCATATGCCCTGACTATAAATTTTGAAGAGATTGCTTATCTGCTTTGGTAAATGAAATTCCTTACTGGGAGTTCCTTACTCTATGAAATCACAAGTCTGGGCCAAAAAAGAGAGAAACATATTCTAGATTTATAAAATATATTTTTGCTCAAGATTTGAAAATGATATATTTGATCATTAGGTGCTAAATAAAATTTTTCTTCATGAAATTATGTGATGCAAAGATAATCCTTAAACAAATGGAGATCAGCTGAATTAAAATCACCATTGGCAATTGACTCTCAATCTTAGGAAACTGCTCCTGCTGAAGCAGGCCAGACAATTTCACTAATTATAAACTGAATGTGGAAAGTGCCTTTTCTATTTCATTATCCTATAACAATATGGCTGGAGTAGGGCAGTGGGAGGAACGCTGGATTTGGAGGTGAAGGACCAGGGTACTCAGAGCTCTTCTGCTCATTGCTACCTCCCTTCCTTTGATCTCCATGTTCTCTATAAGGTGACGGGGTTGGATAAGACCAGTGGTTCTCAAACTTTTTGGTCTCAGGATCCCTTTATACTCTGAAAAAAAGAGCTTTTTCTTATGTGAGTTTTATCTACCAGTAATTATCATATTTGAAATTAAAACTGCTTAGTGTTATAAAAATACTTTTTATTTCATGGACCCTCTGAAAGGGGTCCTCAGGCTACACTTTAAGACCCCTCTAAGGGACTTTTCTGTCTCCCAATCCTATGAAATGCAGAATTAGAACAAACAGTGCAAAGGGTAAAAGGGCATTTGAAAAAGGAAGATCAGGGGTGGCTAGGTGGCGCAGTGAATAGAGCACCGGCTCTGGAGTCAGGAGGACCTGAGTTCAAATCCGGCCTCAGACACTTAACACAAAAAAAACTAGCCGTGTGACCTTGGGCAAGTCACTTAACCCCAACTGCTCTCCAAAAAGCAAAAAAAAAGTAAAAAAGTTAAAAAAAAAGGAAGATCAACTTCACTATCGTATTCTGCAATCTTAGTAGTCATCCAGAGTCTCATCATCATAATAGTATTAATATGTAGTATTTTTAAAGTACCTAATACGTGCCAGACAGTGTGCTAAGCACTTGATAAACATTATCTTGTTTGATCCTTACAACAACCCTGGGGAGGAGTTGCTATAGTTATTATTATTATTATTATTATCTTCATTTTACAGTTGTGGAAACTGAGCAGACCAAGTTAAGTGACTTGTCTAAGGTCACACAAGCTACTAAGTATCTGAGACCACATTTGAACTCAGGTCTTCCTGATTCCAGGTCCAACGTGCCATCTATTGCACCGTCTATCTGTCTCAAGAGCATTCTTTTAAACCCCTCCCCTCTTGTTTTTGCTTTAATGTGTCAATTTCTTCAGTTATCCTCCCTTCCCTTCCCCAATGACAATTCCATCTACGAGATAGTGACAAATGACATAAGATTCCACCAAGAATGTCAAAGTGCTAAAATTAGTTATGAATGAACTCACCACACCTGGACACCTTATGGTGCTGTGGTTTCTAACAGTCGAGAAATAAGAGAAATCCAGGGACCCATCTAAAACTATACGGTTTGACACTGAAAAGACAAAGGTGCAACTTAAGCTGCACTTCCAATAACAAGAAATGTTGCATTCAGAGTTTAATTTCATACTGGAATAAGAACTGAGGATATGAATCCTAAAGTTGGATGTTAGGGTAGGCTGAGAAATAGCTGTGACAATTGACAAGGTGAGCATAGAAAGGGGGAAGTTCACACCCTACCATTGTCCTACCATGGTCTTACCATGAAAGGTTTAAGGTTCTAGAAATAACACGGTATCACTCGTGCAAAAAAGCTGCTTCCAGTTCTCCTGGGCCAGTGGTTCCATGCTCTTTTTGCTTTGTCATATTTCTCCATGCAAAGATTCCCTTGGAGGCAAAATTTCAAAGTCGCTTCTCTAGTATCTGTACTGTGTCTATAATTTCATAGTCTTATTTTTGTATTATGATATTCTTTGGAAAATTTGGACATCAGATTACAAATTCATTACATTTCCCTATCCCTTGGGAAATTTTAAATTTAAATTATATCCAACTTTTTTGAAATCTTTCCATTTAATTCAAACCAGTAAACAGTTATTAAACAATGTCTGTATACAAAACATTGCATTAGATACTGGGGGAAACACAGTTCAGATAAGACTTGGTTCTTAGAGATTTACAGTTTAGGAGAATGATAAGTCACATGCAAATAATTATAGTACATTTACATGACAAATGCATTAGAAGAATGCAAAACAACATAGTATATAAGACTTGAGGGAGGAAAGATAATTACTGCTTGAGGAAAGACAAGAGAAGTCTTTATAAGAAAGGGTAGCATTTGAAATAGTTTTTAAAGAATGGACAAGAACTTAACAGGTAAAAAGAATACAAGAAAAAGTCCAGGTTTTCGTATCTACAACACACCTATGAAGTATTTCAGGCTAAAATGATCATCCCTGAGAAGCAGCAACTAGAGTTAGTGGAGAGAAGGCTGTTGGCCTTGGAGTCAGAAAGACTAGAGTTTTAACCCCTACTTCTAATACGTATTAACTGGGTTACCACTGAGAAGTTCTTTGACCTCACAGAGGCACAGGTAGCTGTCTAAGATGACAAACTATTCATTATTATAAGTTTATATTTATAAATTGAATATAATAAATATACTTATATTAGATTTATAAGTATACAAATTATTAATTAGTTGCCCATCTGCATCTGTGGAGAGTTTCCTACATACATGTATTAACAGGTATGGACCACTCCTCCCTCCCACCCAAATATATATGTGTGTATATGTATATATATGTATGTGTGTATACATACATGTGTGCATGTGTGTGTATGTTTATATGTATATGTACATATTTCATCCCTGCTTTACAAATGAAAAAACTGAGATCTAGGAAGGTTTAAAACAGTATAGTGAAGTAGAAATACCACAATTTGTGCAATCAGAGGGCTTGAGATTGAGTCTCAACTGTGCCACATTCTAGCTGAATGATCTTGGATAAGTCAGTAATTTCCTATGCCTTTGTTATGTCATCTATAAAATGGAAGAAATAAATAGTCCAATTGAGATCATATAAAGAAAAAGCTGATACTAGAATTCAGGTCTATTGGCTGGGGAGCTGACACTAATCTCTTTGGATTTAGAACCATTATTTGTTTTTTACTGTAGCCCAGAAATGTTCCCCATTAGTTGTCTTTTGGGAACAGTTTGATGGTATAGTTGATAGAGTACCAGACCCAGAATCAGGAAGACCCGAGTTCAAATCTGACCTCAAATATTTTACTCACTGTGTGACCCTGGGTAAGTCCCTGTTTGCTTCAGTTTCCTCATCTATAAAACCAGCTGGAGAAGGAAATAGCAAAGTACTCCAGTATCTTTCCCCAAAAAATAACAACAACAAAACAAACAAAAAACCCAAATGGGGCCACAGATGTGTTGGAAGAAGGGTAGTGGGGGGGAAGTGCTTTTGAGTTTTTAAATAAAACAACAAAGGTAGAGGCAGCTAGGTGACACAGTGAACTCTGGCCCTGGAGTCAGGAGGACCTGAGTTCAAATCCAGCCTCAGATACTTGATACTTACTAACTGTGTGACCTTGGGCAAGTCACTTAGCCCCAATTGCCTTGCTTTCCCCCCTTAAAAATAAAAAAAAACAATAACAAAGGTGAAGGGAATGGAAAATTCCAAAATTAACTCTAAACCTAAAATTTTAGTTTTGAAAAAATGACAAAATTAAATCGTCATTAAAGCTAGAAAAAGCATAGTGCTATCTATACAATAGATTTTCAATCTACAGTATATTGTTAAATAAATGGAAACATTTTACATAGTAGAATTGTAAATATTCTCTCTAATTTATAAACATTGATGAGTTCTTTGCAATGAAGAACTAAAGAAATAAATACATATACCTAGCATGTATTAGGAAAATTAATGAATATAGGAAATATGACCTTAAAACTTAGAATAGGAGCAGCTAGGTGGCACAGTGAATAGAGCACCAGCCCTGGAATCAGGAGGACCTGAGTTCAAATTCAGCCTCAGACACTTTACTCACTTACTAGCTGTGTGACTTTGGGCAAGTCACTTAACCCCATTTGCCTTGCCCCCCCCCAAAACAAAACAAAACAAAAACTTAGAATAAAAATTTTTATTAATTATATTTATGAGGGCCTAATAGCAGAGCTCTTCCAACAGCTCAGGACAGCAGATGATGTAGGCAAGGCAATAAGCATTTATTAAGTGCTTACTGTATGCTTGACAATACGTCAACCATTGGGGATACAAATATAAGACAATTAGAAAGACAGGATGTTACCTTCCAATGAGGAAAAACAACATATAAAGGGAATAGGAAAAAAGGGAGGCTGGGCCTATTCCCAAAATGGCAGACCCAAAAGGAACTTACCAGTGGGAGAAAGGGACAGGCATGGCAGACGAATGTTGAAGATGAGAAGGCTCCAGACACTGAGAGGAATTCCAGATTGAGAGAATAAATCACAGTGGCAAAGTCTCTACAGTCAGAATCACAGCTGTTACCATGCCCCGTTGCGGTTGCAATTTCTTATCTTCTTCATTCTAGTTATTTAAACTTGAAGAAAGTAGAAAAGAGGCCTTCATGAGATTGAATGGGCCCCTAAGGGCCACCTCATGGAACACGGTCAAAATTATCCTTTAGGAACATTATTACATAGCCAGTCAAAGGTGTGGACTATTCACAATGATGCAGGACCTGTGAGATCTCTGCCCAGATCATCCATCTGTTCTCGCTTCTTATCAAAACTGTGTTTCTGCTTTTGTTGTTTTAGGAAGATGGCTAGAACACAATGTTGTCAGTTGGGAGACAGAAACTATTATTTTTACTTCTGCTACTGTATAGAGAGATGTTTATCTACAAGAAAGAGAGCCATAACTAGGGTGATGCAACTAGTGCTTTTTCTCAAGATAGTAAAATTTAAAGGACCCTGAAAGCCTTTGTATTAACTAGAAATACCTGATCTTAGCACCGTGTTATTTTTAAAATAATAGTTTATTTTTCCCCAATTACATCTAAAATAATTTTTAATATTTGGGTTTTTTTAAATTTTGAGTTCTGAATTCTCTCTTTCCCTCCCACTCTACTCCCCTCCTCCCACCCTGAGATGATAAGCAATCTGATATAGATTGTACTTGTTAGCAAGTAGTTATTAAGAATAATTAATTAAAATAAGAAGCTACAGAATCCTTTCTCCCCCAGTGGGAATTCCACCCCAGTTGATCTCAATTCTTCTTGCGTCCACCCACTGTGGAGATGTACTCCTCCCACCCCTCAACACATCCACACACCCTTGATGCTCAATTGACTTTATTTAAAAAAATAAACTTGATGATGTATTTTGTGACCTGAGTGCAAAAACTGCTAGTCAATGACTCTGGAAATTTTTTCATGCCTTGATTTCTTCATTGGTCAAAATGGACACCTATTCCAGAGAGGTGGTGAAATGATTCATAAAGGCTAGAAAAACACTGTGTCCAGACATAGCCATGAAAGGCATAGCAAAGCTTTCTGTTACTCTATCAATATTCTAAAAATGAGTAGCAGCTTTTAAAGTTATCCTCCTGAAATAATCTAGCTACTTTTGAGATGACTTCTGCTCCTATGGATAAAGGAAGGATCCCATCTCTACCACTAACATAGGAAGAGGGCTTCGGGAACCTCTGAACACACAACATTCACTATAAATCACCAGGCTTCTGAGGCTCACTTTTCAAAGTAAACACACAGGGCTTTAATCAGTTCATGCGTCATACTAAACTGTATGTCCTATCTGGAAGCCACAGGCCATCCCGTTAATTACCCTGAATGTCATTTGTACCGGGCCTGGTAAAGTGTTTTTAGGAGAACATGGTTACTGATTAGTTTTCAAAATATCTAGGCAGAGTTACTAATCATGACACAAATCTATTAGGTGAGAGCAGGAACCCATCTCTGAACATATTTCCCTATCAGAATGATTTCTGCTATTCCACCTCTTTTCCCTCTAGACTCTACAATCTATATAGCTGGGGGTTCTGAACCTTTTTCGTGGCAGGGACCAGTTTGGCAGTCAGGTAAAGCCTCTGGGCCTTTTCTCAAAATAAAGTCTGTAAGTGCATAAAATAAAATATGTAGGGTTACAAAGAAAACCAAATATCTTTTAAAAAGTTATCAAAAAAAAGTGTTTGTGGTTTTTTTTTTCTTTTTTTTAGTTCATGAATCCCAGGTTAAGAATCACTGAGTATAAAAGTCCAGGTCTGATTAATTAATGATCATCATCTCAGGTTCTGATCAGTATTTAGATCAAGAGAAGCATCATTGAATCAAGGAAGACCTAAGACACATATTGGTAATGTGACCCTGAGCAACTCACTTAATCTCTTACCAGGCTACTCTAAGACCATAAATTACAATGGAGGCATCCACCTGTATTGGTAAGAGGGAGTTTCTTCATTCGAGAAGACCCTATAATCAACAAAATCACAGGACCAGTCCCTATCCCTATTTAACACACATCTTTATTTTTCTCATTTTTGAAACTGCTAATTATTTTTTAAAAGAATTTTTGTTGTTGTTGAGTTGTTTCAGTCATTTCCAACTCTTTATGACTTCATTTGGGGTTTTCTTGGCAAAAATACTGGAGTGGTTTTCCATTTCCTTCTCTAGCTCATTTTACAGATGAGGAAACTGAGCCCAGCAGGGTTAAGTGACTTGCCCAGGGTCACATAACCAGTAAGTATCTGAGGCTGGGTTTGAATTATTGTCTTCTAATTGAAAAGACAGTCTATAAGTACCGCCCCCCCAAAGTGTACATAAACATAACTAATAAAGACTACCTCTGTATGGCAAGCAGTCCACATCTTCTGAGTTTCATTTAAAATCTCTGCCAATGATACTGCCTGACAGCTGTGCTCTGCCCACTAATAGACTTAGCACCCCTTAGAGAGACAGAAACAGAGAGAGACAGCGACAGGGAGTGATATATAAAGAGGCGTAAGGGAGGGAGAAAGGTCCAAGTATTTTCCACTTGTCAAAGAATCATCCTGATTTTTTCCTACCATAAAACTACCTTGTCTTAAGTCTTCTCATACTTAACAAGCATACAACAGCAATAGCAGTAATAGCTTACATAGTTAATTAAGCACCTCTGTAACAGGCACAATGATACAAAGAAGACAAAAATGACAATCACAAGCTCCCTGAGAAGATTAGGAAAGATTCTTAGCCAGGTTTCCTCAGGACAAAAAAAAAATTCCTCTTTTGTTTTGAAAAAATAAAAAAATCTGTGTTTTCTATAGAATAAAAAGAGCCTTGGGCAGTTTCCTAGTTCTGCCCCTGCCATCCACAAGCTGTTTGACCTAAAATAACTCACTTAATATTTCTCTGCTCCTTAATTTCCTTATCTGTAAAATTATGAGACTGAATTAGATTATTTCTAGACGTCCTTCCAACTTTAAAGCTTCATGGATGATGTGACAGTAAATAGTTTCACACCAGAAACTGGGGCTCCTTACCCTTCTGTTGATTTTAAGGAAATTATATTGCCTTCTGCTTTCTAATTTTCCTCATTTATAAAAAGGGGGGAAAAATCTACTATCAGATTTTTTTTATGGTCTAGACCTATGGTTTTACTAGTGTAGAGAATTTCTGGTAAAAGGGGCAAGACTTTATAAAGTGCTAAAACCATCACAGGAAAGGTTTGATACAAGATTAGTTACCATAGGTGGGGAAAAATAAGCAATGATTTTAAATCTTAAGTTTTTATACTAGTAATGTAGAAAATGTGGAATTGGAGGTCCTCAACTAAAAAAAAGATCCTTTTTAAACATGATCTTTGAGGTAGATTTGGGTTTTTTGGTTGTTTAAAAGAAGATTTAAGGTATTTAGATTTAAGAGGTTTCACTCTTTTTTTAAATTTTGATTTATTTTCTTGATTACATTCATTTCCACAAGGTTTTGAGTTACAAATTTTCTCCCCTTCTTTCCCTTACCCCCAAGCCCAAAACAGTGGTCCCACCCTAAAGTCCCTCCCACAAATTGTTCTCTTTTATGTCCTCCTCCAACACCTCTCTAACTTTCTAGTAGGGCAGGGAGGGTCTCCCTACCCCAGTCCCTGTATGTCTTATTTCCCAGTTGCATTTGATTGTATAGCTTTAAATTCTAGATTCTCTCGATTTTTCCCTTGTCATCCACTCCCACTGGAAGGAGCAGTAATTCAATACAGGCTGTACATGTGTAATTACCCAGGACATCTATGAGGTTTCACTCTTAAAAGTGCTAGTAGAATTTCCAAGGAGTGAACATGGCAGTTGATCTAAGGCTAGAACTAAATGTGAAGTATTTTAGCCCATCATCAAATGAACCCACCAACAAAACATAAATGAATAGAAAGTGAGAAAAGATCCATGAGCTCAATATCTTAGCTCCAGTCCAAGAAGCATACCTTGAGTGCCTCTCAAATGTCCCACTGGAGCAATAAGACAGATTCTGCCTTATACATATAGATGAAGCAGAAAGGTTGCCTCCAAGAAAGAAGTGGTCAGGGCAAGATCCTCTATCCAGAGATATCTCCTCTGTCTGCCACAGTGGGGAAAATACCTTATTAGCCAGTCATTTATTCAATCCTTGAAGGCTTTTTGACCATCTCTTCTTCTCACTCCATTAAAATATAAATACTTTTAGCAAACAAAGCACCTCAGGTTTTTGGGCAGCAGCTGAGAGCAAAGGTCTTCATAAAAATAAAGACTGGAGTGGAAAAAAGACAGTGAAAGAAACTTTCCTTTTAATTTACTTAGAGTCAGTTTCACAACTGGGACTTCCCACACACACAAATCCCTTCTTCCTTTAAACTTCCATGTCCATGTTTTATATCCTTGCATCTTGAGATGACATTTTGGTATTCTCAAGACAATATGATAAGCTAATTCCTAGAAAATATTTGTTCCCATCATATCCAGATTTTAGCGATGGAGAGTGGGTTAGTGGTGATCTTCTCAAAGATAATTCTCCTATTTCTGTTCTCCAACCCATTAGTGACCCTAAAAGCAAGGATTCCAAGCTAAGGAGAAATATGCCTGTAGCTCTTTGAGAGAGAAGTGGTTCCATCTGCCCCATCACCTTCTCATAGGGCTTCAGGGATCTAAACTTTTGGTGGTGAAGTTTATATAAGAGTCATCATATTTTGGATTCAATTGTTTTTTAAGATTAATTTTTAAAAATTCATTAAGTCTTATTTAGGAATTTATTTTTTTTTTAATTTTAATCTGTTTTCTTGGTTACATCATTCATTTCCACAAGGTTTTGAGTTACAAATTTTCTCACCTTTTTGTCCCTACCCCCAGCCCAGAACATTGATCCCACTGTAAGACCCCTCCCACAA